>OZ005741.1:29115674-29566911 GCA_963930735.1 Dioctria linearis
CTAGCATTGAACAAATCTTTAACAGTGAATTGATTATGTACTTCAAAGAAGTCTGGATGTTTTAAGGCTTCGGTTTCTATAGATGTGTCTACAAGAAACTTGAGTTGATTAGTCCTCTTTTATTTTCTCAAATATATTTCTACCTTGAACTTCCAAATCCTCATCCTGTTCTGTTGGTACTGGGCTCACTTGGGAGCTTCTTTGACCTGTCGATATCTGGTATTTACATTTGCTTTGGAGCCAAATACCTTAAATTGATCTCATTAGGTTAATTGAATTTATAAACAAACAAAAAACGGCATACTTCTTCTAACTATGTTCCTCAGTAACATTTTGAAACAAATTCAGGAATTTCGCAAGCAGGCTCCAATTCAATGCTAAAATAAAATTACCACCAAAATTGCCACTTTTGACAGTTTATATCACCGGAATGGCGACGATGCTGTCGCCATCTTCAATATTTTGTAGCACCACGGTAATCTTTCTCAATCCCGACACTAGCGCCAATCACTTCGATACCATCTTACACTTCACAAGAACTTTTTATTCGCTAAATATAAATAAATTGTTGCTTTCAATGCGCGTACCTCAAAATATGATTTAAAAAACGACAACTTACCGAATACCGAAACTTTTCTTATAATTTTTCTTTTTTCTGTGATTGATATATACCTAAAAAAAAACCTAAAACCCCGCACGGGGGTACTTAATAATTAAGTGCGAACTATTGGCGTTAGTGTCGTTCGTTTAAACCTCCGGATATTCTAATATTCTATTTAAATAATTGCTTTTCTCCGCTGGGTGTGCAAAAATAAATAAGCTTTTTCTACGCCCTGCCGCCGGAGGACGGCTCGGAATGCGTGGGTGCATTGGTTTCTGTAGGCGCCGGGCGGTAAAAATTCTATTGGCTACAGTTGGCGTGGCGAGCTTTTTTGCTTTTCTACGCCCCCTCTGAGTGCGGCTCAAATACGAGGGTGGCGGAAGTGACGCATTTCTACCAGACCTCCAAACCACTTCATTGCAATTACATTTACCATCTATATGTGAATAATAAAACTAGGTTTGAACCTTTTCCCAAAATTCAACGAAGATGAAAAGAAAGGGAAATGTAAAATTTTAACTTGCTGTCAATTATCTTGACAGCCAATGAGCAATGCAAACAATTGCCGGATTAGTTTGTTTCCTTAAAGTTGCGGCCGATTTATTTTAGCTATTTGTAGTGTTATTACAAGATTATTATCATTAAAAAGGACTTATGGCCGTTCCGGTGAAACGTTCAATTTCAGAAACATCGCAAACTGTTCAGGTATGTAGAATAATTTCGTCCAACTATATTTTCATCACTGATGCAGCCAAATCGCACGATTTTTTTATGATATTAAGGGAAAAGATTGGGTACGGAAAGTGAGTTTAAATCACACACAATTCACTCAGCATGTTCCTTCGAAATCTGTTATCATAACCTCTGCTAGTGCTAAGATTCCAAGCCAGCCAGTTGTAGCACTCAATCAGTCTTCACCCATGGAATAGAATAGAAAAATCATTTATTGAAGAACCTCAGCTTAAGCTACGTAACAACGTTAGGTACATCGAGTAAATATGAGATGATTGGCATAATTGGTATGTTACAAAGTTATTTAGCAAGCTAACAAAGGAGCATTGCGGTAGATTAAGATAACAGTAATATAAACCCTCTTAAAGTAATGCTCTATTGCCCCGGGCGGATATTTTTTGAAAGGCCTTTGAAACAAACTGATTATGGACAAAAGAATAAAAACGGAAAAAGTCATGAGAATCACTGCTGTATTTGCGTCCAAAAGCATAACGTCTGTTAACTGTGTATGAAGTAACTTCAATGGGAAGCCAAGAGGAATGGTAAACTGTTGCGATTTCGGTAATTTTATGAGGCAATTTTTGGACCACTCTAATCTATTGTCGATATCACATCAAATTATAAAAAAAATACAGAGCTATCCTCCTTTCCACCACTCTCTCCATCTCTCTAGTCTGACTGTTTTTTTTTATATATATATATATGAACTATTTGGGCATCTTCACAGACAGCCAAGAGCTGGTTTAGTGAAGAGCACTTCTCCTATTCAACAATTCTTTTCTTTTTAGAATTCAATCCTCTACTGGTAACGTAAGGGGTGTGTCGGTCTCTGCGAAATTCTTGAAACTTCGCACTGAAGGCACAATTTGTCAGTGTTTTTGCGTTTAATTCACATCAGCCGTTATCTGTTCTTCGAAAAACAATCATTGAATGTTAAAAACCACAGCTTTTTCTGTCTAGGAAATTTTAAGTGTCTGAAAGGAGCTCTTTTTTTATAAAAACTTCTTACAGTCAGTCTTAAAAATTTAGATCCGTGCACTAAATATGTCATGATTTAGACTGCAGTGACTGTATTTGTAGTGGAGGAGATAAAAGTCGCAATCATAATGTTGTATCAATTCATTACCAGGAAGAATACCTTCATGGAACCGAAATTTATATCCCACAGTAGCTAAGATCGAAATATCTACGATTGACTGAACGTTTTGAACGTTTTTAGGATAATTAAAAGCTGTGCAGGTTTGATCTAAGTTAGTACACAGTAAATGCATCAAACCTTAGGTCTTGGATGTAGTCACAGCTGGGCGCTCACCTGTTGTCGAGGCAAGATTACAATTCGCACTTATCCTACAACAATCACTCATTTTGTCTATAACTTCATAAAAAAAAATCATTCTAAAATAAAGGAAAACGAATGAAAATTACATATTAAAAGTATTCTCTTCCCTATTCAGGTAAGTGCGCCAACAAGATCGTACAAAAAAATTAGACTAAGCTCCAGAAAGCGTGCCTCCAGTGCAAACTGTCTAACATTCACAACATTACTCGAAAAGACTTCTACAAGCAATGAAGCCCTACAGATTTTGATACGAATATCGGACAATTTGAAAAATGATGAAAGCGACATAACCGAGGCAGTCCGAAAACTTGTTGAACATTTCAAAAAGGAACCAGAATCTGCTGTCCGAGTAAAAGTTTTTTCATTGTTCGCCGAGTTTGGGAAATGGCTAAATTTTGACGGAACATTATTGGTAGATGAGATTCTTAGTTTGTTGAAAATTGAGAAATCAGCTAAGGTTATTTCACAAGGCCTTTATAGCTTGTATCAAATTGGAATAATTCAGACATTGCCTACGACGCATATAGCAAAAATTGTTTCGTACGCTAAAAATCAATTATCTTCACCAAGTCATAATATTCAGAGACATGCACTATTACTTTTGGGCGCCTTTTCAAGTATAAGCGAAGCTGAAAAGGAAACTTTAGATCTCGTCGGCCGTTATACAGATTCTCAGGATTCAAGGGTTAGGGCACAGGCATTTCGTTCGATTCTTACACTTGGCGACCGTGGAGTGCCATTACTTCCAAACCTATATAATCGTGCAACAGCAGCTCTTCAGGACGACTATGAATGCGTTAGAAAAGAAGCGTTACAATTGGTTTACCAGCTGGGGACTAAGCATCCAGAATTGTAAGTCTTAAAAAACATTTAGAGTTAGACATTGCTATGTTAAAATGCATTTGTTTCCAGTTTAATAAGTGTTGACAACAGTGACTCTGAAATTCGATTAATCGATGCCGCATTTGGAAAAGTGTGTTCTGCTCTTTGTGATCTTTCAATGCAAGTTCGAACTCAAGCAGCTGGCCTTCTTGGAGGAATGATTCAAGTTGGACCAGAGTTTTTACATCAGACTCTTGACAAAAAACTGATGAGTAATTTAAGGGTAAATTATATTTTTGTAATTGGTAAAATTGAGATAAGGATTCATTTCACTTCCACAGAAAAAGAAGAGTCTTCATGAAAGGAATTTAGAACATTATGCCAGCGGAGAATGGTCTACGGGGAAAAAATGGGCAGATGATGCTCCAAAAGAAAAACTAGAATCTAGTTCTGTTTCATTGATAGCATCAGGTGCATGCGGTGCTCTTGTTCATGGCCTTGAAGATGAATTTTTAGAAGTCCGGACATCAGCAGTGGATTCAATGTGTCGACTTGCTTTAATAAATTCAACGTTTGCCGTTACATGCCTTGATTTTCTTGTTGACATGTTCAATGATGAAATCGAAGGTGTCAGGCTTAAAGCTATTTATAGTTTAACAGCTATTTCCCGACATATAATTCTTAGAGAAGATCAACTAGAAATTATGTTGAGCTCATTAGAGGATTACTCGGTCGAAGTTAGAGAAGGTTTGCATTTAATGCTTGGCGCATGCAAAGTATCTACCCAGGCGTGTTTATTGATGGTTGTACAAAAAGTTCTTGATGTCCTGTCAAAATATCCTCAAGATAAACTTTCGGCATATGGTTGTATGCAGAAAGTTGGTCAAAAGCATCCAGAGCTTTGCATGTCGCTAACGCCGCAGCTATTGCAGGATCATCCGTTTTTCGATAGTGCCGAAAAAGATGTCGAAGATCCATCTTGTAAGTTCTTATTAATTATTTCACATAGTATTTATTTACAGTCGTTTTTTTTTTTGTTTTTGATTTTTTAGATACTTGCCTTCTTATTATGCTGTTTAATGCTGGAGAACATATGGCGCCAATGTTAAGTCTCTTTCCAGATACAACTATCAAGCATTACTCATATTTGCGAGATACAATGCCAAATTTGGTGCCTCACTTACCCATAGGTGGATGCTCAAGACCACTTACACTCACCGCATCTACGGGTTCCCGGCAATTCTTGGAAACAATTTTGAGTAATATTCAAGCAGCATATACTGCATCAAAAGCAAGATCCGCTCTTCTAAAAGCCGCTCAAAATAATTTGAATCGTCTGGCAGAAATCGATCCTCTTATGTCGGGAACAGCTAATTTTACGGTTACATTTTTAGCTGCGCAGCTTCTTATAGAGCAATTGCAAACCTGTACGTTACCTCAGCATAGTAGAACACCTTCAAAGGAGTCGCTTAGTCAACTAATGAAAAATTGCTTGAAGTAGGTTTCGATAAAGTTTTTTTTTTTTTTTGTATAATCAAGATAAACTATACACAAGCATCTTATTTTAGGTTACAAAATATATTTTCTGGCTTAACCATATGCGACATGCTACTTGTAAAACAAATATGTTTACGTGCCAGCGCTTTACATTTAGTTCTAATTGTAAAGGATAGATCACAGAGCGCTCTAGCTCCTTGTCAAATATTGTTACATATAGCGTCGGATATAAGTAACTTCCTCCATATCCACCCCAGTAAGTGACCCCTGTTGTCTTCTAAATATTTCTTAGTAATAAATTTTTATTTTCAGATATGGTACCAGATCAGTTTACAACTTCAATTTTAACGCAGTTAGCCAATTTAAGTGATCCGAAACCGGGGAGGGTGTTCCGTGAAATTTTACCCATTGTGCAGAATGCTCCACCGATTTTAACTCCACAAATTAATGTTAACGTAGGTGTTATTAGCATAAAGAATTTTTTATTTCTTTTAAATATCGTTTATCTCATGTCCATAGATAAAGATGTGCATTGCCAGAATTTTAGAGCCGACTCCTAGTGCTGCCACTGATAATATTCTTAAAGTAACTGCAGGACTTATAGCGGCTCTTCCATTTGTTGCTGAATTAGAAAACCTACAAGAATCACAGAGGAAAGATCTTCGGCTAAAAATTAAATACCCTGATCAAAATGTCCATACTGTGGTGCCTAGAATAAGAGATTTAAGAAGGATAATGACGGAGGATGGTGAGGAAGGTAAATAGTTATGAGGGACTTTTTTTAAATGTACATTGAACATTAAATCTTGTTTATTTTTAAGAAACCAATTGGCGTCTCCGTACAACAGTTTTACTCTCGCATGGTGTTTGGACTGAAGCTTCACAAGTTGAAATTACTTTATGCCTATCGGTGCGTCCTGGAACTGAGCTTGAGCTATGTAAAGCTGTTAAGGTACTGTTTGCTCCAAAGCCTGTAAGAAGAGGGATATAAAACCACTAAAATTACTTTTGAAAACTTCATGGATGCATCGTGATTTTGAGCTACAGTATATTGCTTACAATTGTTTGTAGTATAAAAAGTTATGTAGATGTGTACAAACAATATCTTAACTTTAAGACTAGAATACATCAAAGAGCTTTTTTCTTTTTGTCCTTCCTTATTCTAGCGGTAATTTAAAGTATACCAAAAATATCGAGGTAAGGCGTAAGTTTCTGTTCTTCTTCCTTCTTGGTTCAAGAGTCAAAACTGTGGGCTGCGCGCGCTGAGTTGGAGCTGGAGTTTCTCCTCTTTGTTTGTTTATTAGATCATATTTAATTGATACTGGTATTTCCCCTTGGATGATTGAATAACTAATAAGGAAGCGGGGTTTCGTACGAATACAGTGTACGTGTTAAAGCAATTCAATCACAGTCAGGCCCTATGATCGGGGATGAAGTGACAAGAGGGCTGTGCATTATTTGACAATTCTGCATGATATTAGGTCTGTTCGCGTACTTCTGCAAAAACTTACTCGTGTGATGGGGGAAGAATGTAAAATGCATGAAAAAGTAAACGCTTTTCATGCAACTTCGTGAAAAACAAGAAGTGTGGAATAACGTTCGGGAATTGAGTATCGTTTTATTTTTTTAACAAGGACTTGTCTACAGTTTATAGTTTTAAAAAAAAAAGTTATGTTAACGACCTTTTTTCAAAAATAATAGAGGTTAAATTAAAAAAAAGGTAAGAAAATCCGAAATTTTTAGTTTAGACAACCATAATTCATGATTGGAGAGGGGTGTGGAGGTGGTTGAGCAGTCGTTGGAAAGGCCATGAAATTCTGCATACAATGAGCTCTTAAGTGTGACCATACACCCTGTAGTTTATAAGATACAGGGTGTTTTGTGAAAAACTGGCTTTTTGTCTGTAAGTCCTAAATGGTTGATATGGTTGACAGTTAAGGGCTCACTGTATGCACAACTTCATGGCCTTTCCAACCACAGCTCAACCAGCCCCGTACCCCTCTCCCCTCAGAAGTTATGAAGGTCTAAACTAAAAATTTCGGATTTTCTTTCCCTTTTTTTTACTTTGACCTCTATTATTTTTGCAAAATGGTCGTTAACATAACTTTGTTTATAAAAACTGTAAGCTGTAGACTCTCCTCTTTAAGTTGACCTATTACATCCTATGTGTTAACTGTAGCCGTTAAATAGTTATTAACTCATAACCTATTCAGGTCACACCGAAAATAGACGATATTTTTTAAAATGACGTGCTAGGGAACAAATTATCGTTGAGAATAGTTTTGAAAATAGGTTTGAGAATAGGTTTAGAGCTAATAACTCTTAAAGGGCTTCAGATAGCACATTCGGTGTAATAGGTCATATTAAAGAGGAGAGTCTGCAGCTTACAGTTTTTATAAAAAAAAGTTATGTTAACGACCATTTTGCAAAAATAATAGAGGTCAAATTAAAAAAAAGGGAAAGAAAATCCGAAATTTTTAGTTTAGACCTTCATAACTTCTGAGGGGAGAGGGGTACGGGGCTGGTTGAGCTGTGGTTGGAAAGGCCATGAAGTTGTGCATACAGTGAGCCCTTAACTGTGACCATACGCCCTGTAGTTTTTAATATACAGGGTGTTTTGTGAAAACCTAGATTTTTTTATGAATCACCCTGTAACTCCTAAACGGTTGATATTGCCCCCCCCCCCCTGCCATACAATTTTTGGTTCGTCTAGGTGAGTACTATCACCTCCCGCTCTATGGACCTCCTAAAGGGAAACACCCTGTATATAAAAAAGGAAACTGGTAGCTCTTATAAGAAGAATATTCAGTTCGAGACGAGTAGAGATAGTAATAACGGAAGAAATCGCAGAAATTTCAGAAAGAATTAGGGATACAATCGATCAAATACTCTGAGGCAAATCGTTCAAATAATCTGAAGTTTATTTACATAAGGACGCTTCTGCATTAGGAATTCCACGATTCGCCGCCGCGAAGGTGCTGTTTGTAATTTGGGTATCAAATGTGACCATTGATTGAGTTTTATCTCCCACATTAACTACATGATATCTAAGAGTAGTTTTAGTTTTATCAAACATTGGTCTCGAGAGTTTCGAATCCCACCATAACATTGCGTTTGTACACTTGCTTTGTGAGACCTCTAACCATTGATCGCATCGAGTCTGCTCAGCGGAACTTCCTGCGCTTCGCTCTTAGGCACCTACCCTGGAACAATTCATTGATTCTTCCACCTTATGAGGATCGCTTGTAGCTTTTGAATATGAATTCCCTTGAAAAACTTCGCATGGTCGCCGATGTAACTGTTATGCATCAGCTCTTAAACGCGAATATTGATTCTCCCCTGTTGCATGTTAACTCCGCAAGATCCAACTTCAGTATGTATGAACCCATCAATCGCTTGTGCATTGTTGTTAATATTAAGACTGAACATTTTGTCGTTGACAATAGAGCTGTTAATAACGCAAACAACCATTTTGTATTATGCCCTCACGGTAGCCAAGCTAGGTTAGGCAATTTAGTTTGGTCAGTACAGATATCGCTGATATTACCCCAACATATGCTTGCGTACATTCAAAATGCTTCAAAATCTCATCCTGTTGACTGTCCTCTTTAATCGGGCCTCATATACGAGTATACATAATATATTCAAAACTGTTATAAGCACATAAAGGTATGCATATCTGTTCAGTTGATGTTATACATATAAATTCTGGAGCCCAACCAATTTTCACTCTGAAAACGTATCTGAGTTTGTCAACCAAAATGTTTTATGCAAATTTAACTGTTACAAAATAATGCAAAGAAGCTTAAAAAATATGCAACAAATCAGATTTGTTTGCAACATCAGATGAAAGTGAAATTTAATGTTAGTCACGTCTGCAAAGAGTAGGTACTTGAGCACCGAAACAAAATTTTAGGTCTCTCAAGTGACATTCAGCTTTCATCCGAGCTTAGAATTCATATCACGAGGTAACCACAGTCAATTTTTGGTTGTTACTAATATAAATGCCTAAGAAATAAATGTGAAAAGTGTAAAACAGTTATTTCCGTAACTGGTCTTACGTTTTTATTATTACAATTCTGATGTAAGTACTCTTCAAGTGGATTTTTGGTTGCGATGTAAAATACTCCACGATTGGAAATTCCTTAGGAAATGAAAGCGTCATACGAGCCTAAAAAAGCGCTCATTATAAATTAATTAACATAAACTTCACAAAATATATTAATTGGTATATTTTCAGGTCCAGTCACGAGTATTAGTTTATTTTTATTTCAGGCGACCTCCAATTGTACCTTCCTGTTGTAATGCCACAGGTTGATGTCTTTCCCTTACATATGGGATCGAAGTGTGTGTCTGAATGGCAGTGAAATTGAATTTGAATCATTCATGATTATTCTTAATTAAATGAGACCCGCTTATAGAAGAAAGAAGCGCTAAATCAGAAGAAAACCATAAACAGGTCAGCTTAGTAAAGCCGCAAAGAACTGGGCTCAAAAACTAGCCTAGAATTTGATTCCTGAGATGAAGAAGGGTTCTAGAAAAACTGCTCCCAGGACTCCAATCTATAATTTGCCTAATCAAAAACTACAGGAACTTTAACCAGTAAGAGGAGATCAGATCTAAAAATATCGCTCGTATTGATATATTAATTTGATGCCTATCTTTGTCAATATAACGAGTTCTAAATCTGTCAATTATCAAAGGTAAAGCTACTATAATTAATTACATGTTTACCTATATTAAGTTATCCGAAGCAGCAACCTAAGGCTACCAGAAACAAAAATAAAGATTATATCTATATATCTGTATATCTACGGTAGATGTAACAAAATGCTTCTACGATTTAAGTTGATTGCGATTCACAGAAAAATCCATGATCAATAATGCTGAAAAAACTTAATTCTCCTCCCATACGCGCATTGGCCTATATTTTTAACCTAAGTTCTTGAAAATGGTGGACGATTTGTGCATGGATGTTCAGCTTGTATGCTATTTCACCCTTAGGCTGCCGATATTGATTCAAAGGTTGTAACCTTTTTCGTGTGACAGAATTTCTCTTGTGGTAGATTCATAATAAGCAGATACCTGTCCAGTTGTAGCAGTCAATTAGGTCCTCATTATTTGGATGATGCACTTTGTCAATTACATTCTATCTTCTATGATCTTTCCAGTAGGACCATATCTACTGTTTAGTGTGGATCGGCTGTTACTATTTCTTAATAGATCGGGCATGATTTATTATCAATATAATTATGCCTAATTTCTGCTAATAGGTCTCTTGCCTTTTTTTTTTGCTAAAGAAATGCATTAACCCTTGCTCAGACTTGAAGCCGGAACATAGCTATCATAGAATTTCTTAGATCTGCGCCTCAATTAGGCAACTGGCCAATGACTTAAAAAATATAATTTTAGTAAACCGTAAGAAGTCCAACATACAGAGAGATGGACATGATTATTAAATCTACTGGAGTTTTGTCTAGGATTTGATAATTATTGGTCTCAGACCAATTATAAACAGTTTTCTACAAACATCTATAAAAATTCCTTAATCTGTGCAGTCTTACAAAACTTTTTCAAATCATCAAAAATTAAAATTTATGAAAAAGAAACAAAAATTACATAATCTAATAAGACTAACTGAACTGGACCCAATGGATGCACTTCAGTTTTTTCTTCGTTTAAAAATCAGCAATTAAAAAACAAAAGTAGACATTTCCAGTTTCGACACATGTCCAATCAATGTAACCCGGCTGCTACCACAGTTTCTTAACCAATCTACTTAATCACTATTATAGAGCAGCGCAGCAGCACGAGGCCTACTATATTTAGGTACAATAAATGAATAAAACACTTTTATCACCCACGTACCTTCTCCACACCATTTTTATTTCTTAAATCTTGAAAGAGTTCGACCACGTTCGACTTAAGCGCTAAGTAAAATTTCTGATCATGAGAGTATTTTTAAACTGGACAAGGTCAATATTTGTGAAGCCTCAGGTGGCCCTCCGAATATCATTTTGAAATAAATTGATTTAAAAGGCGTTAAGAAGTGTAGCACGGCATTGGCATGCTTCGGAGGGAGTTAAAAACAAAATTGAACCGAAGAAGCTTTGATTTTCTATGTGACGATCTTCATCTTGAACCCAAGTGCACTTTGATTCAATTTCAATAATGATCAGGAGGCTTCGAATCAATGAAGAGTGCAACTGTTCAACTCATTTGGAAAAAGTTTTAAAACTGCTTCGAATGCATAAAGCCGACCTTCATACGGCTGAGGATGGATTAAATGATGAATAGTTTTTGCGTAGATGGCACACTCGTGATGACTTAACAGCTCCGTTTGAGTTTAATTGTTTTTTATGGTCTTAAACTATACATACATCAACATTAAGATTTTTTCTGCGAGTAGTCAGTGCAGTAGGAGAAGAGAAATCCTAATATAATCAACTAATTAATTTTCTTAAGTATACAGTTGTTCTGAAGGTCGCTTTATTGTATCTTCGATAGAAGCTCTTTTCCGAAATGTTTTATCCTCAGTCGGTTAAGGCCGAAAAGATTGGAATTCGTAGAGAATATTATCTGCCGCTTTATCTATTTTCGTAAAGAAGCTACAAGTTTCATTCTCAACTTTCCTCATCTCATCTCATCAGTGAAGAATTTCCTAAAGTATAGAGGAGCTCAGTTGTAACACCTGTTGAAAAAATTAAAGGAACAAAAGTATGTGAAAAATTTAGACCAATCAATATGCTTCCATTAATGTTGAAACTATTGGAAAAAGTGGAGACCAAACAATTAGTGGAATATATTGAAGAAAATGAAATACTAGCAGAGCAACAGTCAAGCTTCAGGAGTAAGCAATCATGCGAAATGGCATTAATCTGGATGATATCGGAGTGGAAAAAATTTATGGATGAAGGATCGGTAATAATAACGGTATTTCTTGATTTTAGGCGAGCCTTTGAAACGATCGACAGGGACATATTAAGAGCAAAATTAAATAATTACGGAATTAAGAACGTAGAGCTGAAATGGTTCATAAACTATTTGAAAGATATCAAAAAGCGTACGAAATTTGGCAAATCATACTCAGAACCTGAGGTTGTTCTTATAGGAGTTCCACAAGGATATATATTAGGTGCATTACTATTTATAATTTATATTAATGACATGAAATCAGTACTTAATAGTGTTAAGTTAATAAGTTGAAGCTTAATATAAATAAGTCAAAATGTATGGTATTAAGCAGCAACACGAATGTGACGATTAATGCTAATGAAATTATTGAGTGTTAATGAAGTGAAATTGAAATTTAAAAGCCATACATATATCTATGGTGTGTAAAACGATCGCGCAGAAAATCGCCTTTAAGAGCAGAACTAGAAGAAGCGTACCAAAGGAATGTTTGAAAACGGTATATAACACGATCATACTACCATATTTTGATTATTGTGCAACACTTTTATATATGTGCACTGGTGAAATGATTAACATGTTACAAAAGCTGTAAAACAAAGAAGAACACCGATAAATAGTATGGTTGAATCTCTGAAATGGATGAATGTTAGGCAGAGAATATCATAATTGTGTTGATTATTGTTTTAAAATCAATTATGCCAAACTATTTAGCAAATAATTTGGAGCGAGGAGCAACCATACAACCCAAGGAATACTGACTACCCTACGCGCGCAAGATGAGGACACAAAATCAGATCATGCACAAAGGCCTACAAATATTCAATATTAGTGATTATTGTAAGCTAAATATTTAATAATATATGTATATGTATTTTAATTAAGATTCTATAATACAAAGATATTTCAGGCACATTGTGTAGTTTGGCCTCAGTGAAAAATAATGTGGAATCTCCGCGATTTCACCTCTGTTGAGAAATTATTTAAACTTCGCATTGTACACGGCCTCCACTAATCATGATCATGAGCACCACAGCCTGACGTAGAGAAGGCCTC
Organism: Dioctria linearis; assembly: GCA_963930735.1. NCBI lineage: Eukaryota > Metazoa > Arthropoda > Insecta > Diptera > Asilidae > Dioctria > Dioctria linearis. The sequence goes on from OZ005741.1 coordinate 29,128,634, forward strand.
AATTTTTTCCTAGAAATTTATTGGAGTATTCTTCAGAATTTGTATGCTGCGGTGCGGCTAATAATTTTTATGAGCGTAGACGCTAATTAAGCAATTACATACAATACTTTCATGTGTGCCGTTGTCTGCCACCAAAAATGCTTAAGTTCTAATCAAAAAATATCCAGTAAATTTCTAAGAAAAAATTGCGGCTTCCCTAAGAAGGTTTGTTGGGTGTGAAACACTGTGGAGCTTCACTTCAGATATATAATTCTATTTTAGAAAATTGAGTTCTATAGACAGGCAACATCTTTGTATTATAGAGTCTTTGATTAAACTATTTTTCTATTATTGTATAAAATTTTTACACATACTGGACAGATTTACCGCAATTCCGGAAACATGCAGCATGAGAAGATCGAAAAGTCTAGATTAGATAGTAAGAACAAGCTAAATCAGATACAGCATCAATTTGTCACATAGGCAGGGCCGAACATGTAGATTCAGGGCCCCTAGGCGGTTAATAGAATAAGGACCCCTTTTTTAAATAATTGAAAATAAAACAAGAATATGTTATTTTACATTTATTTAACGTACATCGGCCTTAGAAAATAAACAAGCAGACTTAGAAATATAAGTACGAAATCATATGCAAAGAAATTTCGTTGCATGTAAGCATACGCTTATAGATTGTCGTACGACAAAATTTCTTCTCTGCAAAGGAACGGATTACCTCACTATAGTCCACAGACTGCATTATTTCTGAGTCTATGTACAGCACAGAGAGTGAAGTGGTCCTGACCTCCTCTGTGGTGGAGCATTTTAGCGCTGAAAACGACCGTTCTGCCGAGCGGTTTGTCCCTGGTGTACATAACAACACCCGGAGCGCTATTTCCACATTTGATAAATACCCAAAAAGACTTTTTCCAGGATGTACTTGTATAACTCCAGGGCCGATAATTGTTTTCTCCGTGTAGCCTCCTCGGACGTCAAATGAGCTCTCAGGTGCAGGTATTCTCAAAGTCCCCCCCCCCCCCCCCCCCAAATCTCCTAGATAGAAGGCTTTCAAGTTCCCAACGTACTCGTGGATACACTGTAAAAAAATGCACAAATTGTTGCCACAAAGCTTAGGTATTTTTCCCTAAAATGTAGGGAATATTCCATAAAATTTAGGGGGAAAGCCTACATTTTAGGGAATATTCCCTAATCTTATCGAAAAATACCTAAATGTGGCAACAATTTGTGCAAATTTTTTACTGTGTGTCTTGAGATTCAAAGCTACATGAGAAAGTCACACTTTTTACTCAAGTTCTCGTAAGCAGAACCACGTCTTTGTAGTTCTGAAATCAACCTGTCGATAATGACGTTGAAAACGGTAACTGTGAATTCGTCCCTGCCGGATAGTGCGACTTCGATCTCGTTTCCTTTTATTTCATCAATTGAGAATTTGGTAAATCCGCCCATGTATGCAGGAACAATAAATTGAATTAAAGTTTTTTTAATGTCCGGTGTCGTATGCCCTCCATGTATACCAGTTCGGCCCCTGGCGGGGCTACCCTACAAAGTTGAGCGCCTAGGAAACTGCCTAGTTTACCTATATAGTATACTACCAGAGCCGTATATTGTAGGGAGACATTACATTTCAAGTACATAGTTACTAATTCTTTGCGAAAATATCAACAAATTTATGGGTAACAATCTTTTGTAGGAGAAAAATCTATTGCTTACAAAGCTTTAATCTGAAAAAAATAAATAAATAGAAAGTGCGCACGTGTGCATTTAGTAACTTGAGTTTTAGTTCTAGGACTACGACATAACTTGAAATTTTACGTAGTTTGTTATAGATGTCTAGTGGACCAATTCTCTTTTTTTTTAGCTTAATTTTTAGCAAACAAAATCACCTGCGGGATTTCAGCTTACTAACCCAGATGACTTCAATCCGAAAATTACAAATGTATTGATGTAAGTAAAAAAAAATCATACAATTGTCGTCGAACTAGGAATGGATAATTAGTAATAAGTAGTGATACCTATTCAAATAACACACATAATGATTTTTCCTTGTCATATGTTCTTTGATTAAATTTGTTGACAAATTCATTTTGAAATCTGAAATTCATATAAACTCTGCACCAGGAAGCCTTCTTCAATTTTTCAATTCTCGTTTTTGGTTTTCTATTATTCCCCATTCTGCATGTAACGCATGCCTGTACAAAAACAAAATGTCGCAGTTTAAACAATTTTTTTTTTATTGAACTTATATTTGGAGTTAAAGAAACACGCCATTAATATTTTCATATATGTACAATATATGGACTCCATATGAAACCCTTTCTGTGTTTTTCGTACTTTTCATCTAGTGCAAAAACGCAGAAGTGTTGGGCTCCATTTTGGATGTGGAATGTGAAATTTTGAATTTGAATTTTTTGAAAGAAAAAGTAGTTAAATGAAAAAAGGAGGAGAAAAATTTATGGAGCTCCAATGCAGTGATTATATATCTAACAAACTTTAAATTATAGATTCATAAAATAATTAAGGAAAAATCTGCAATCCATCCTACTACCCAAATAACGCATTTTAGTTAGCAGATAGGTAGAGAGGGTGTTACAGCAAACTTATAATCAAGACACAGCACTCAGAGAATCGATTGGCATTCTCAAAACCCACGAGAAATACTTCCCAAACCATTAAAAAGAAATCTCTATGTGTGCGTGGTAGTCCATTCTCTAAAATGCTTTATATTCATTCATATGGAAAAGTGACTAGGCATTGATTTTATATATGCTGGAGCCTAACTAATTTTAAGCTTACCTTCCTTACCTTCCCTAAGACTAGACTTACTTTTTACCTTAACAAAATAATAAAATAGTTTTGATTAAAATGTAACCTTGTCATTTTAGGCTTGTTTTTTTTAAAAACCTGGGCTACCCCGTGCTTACACTAAACATTTCTCGGGTAATGGTTTGACAGTTGTCACTTGAGAACTGTCACTTGCAATTTGTTGTTGATTGGGGGCATATAAATTACTTCTTGACAAAAATAAGCAAAAATTAGAAGAAAAGAAATAGAAAAATAGCTAGAGCACTTTTTATTTGTCTTGACCCATTTTATAAATAAATTTTTACAATTAATTATACTCGGGAGAACTGTCAGAATAATGTCATTACATTAGGCTTACCCGGCGTTTTAAAATCTTGTTCGATGATTGCACATAACCCCAGGTAAATTTGGGGAAAATTTACACGGTGTTTTCATCGAACAAGCCTATTACTCAGTTGACAGTTTTTATTTGGGGATCGTAGTCATTTGGTTAGGATAAATTTTTTTAAATAATTTTGCTAGAAAAAATATAAAAATTTGAATACGGTCGGGAAGATAAGAAAGCAAGCTTAAGAATATCAGCAGACAATTTTTCAATATGAATAGTAGTTTATTTAGGGTGCAGGAGCTATTCAAATCAAACTTTTGCCAGTTTCACATAAGCACACTGCAAATATTTTAGAATGTTAGGACTCAGTTGTGTTCTCATGGCTTGAGAAGTATTTCTCGATGGTTTTGGCATACTCCATCCTAATTACAATACTTACAAATTTTATTTGAAAGGGAAATAAAAAAAATTAAATATTTGAATTATTTAAAAGTTCTTAGTAGGAAGAGCTTTTCAACGGTTCTTTTTTGTTATATAGTATTAGAATAATAGAGAATTTTTTTAATTAGTTTGCATAGCGTTTTTGGTTTGATCTGTGTACTTTTTCGTGTATTTCCAAATATTTGTTTTGCTTTCTCCTGTACTTTAAATTAAGACATCTGATATTACTTCCTGAATCTTTTTCATCTCCGCTTTCTAGTTTGTCCACATTTACTAAGAACCGATTGATTTTGTTTTGTTTTAGAGATATTTTTAAATATATTTAAATATGTCTACTATCGTTTCCCATACAGCACAAAATTATCCCTATGGGAGCATTCTCAGTTTTTTTGCAGACAAATACATACGGGATGAGCAGGAGAATTTTATTTCGGTATGTTCTTAGATTCTCGTGGTTCACCTGGTTCTCTGGTGAAAGCACTAATTTATGGCTTGGTGCGCTTCCGTTCCGTGTGTCATTTTTGGAGAACAAAAACAGAACAACGAAGCTATATTAGAATTTTATTCGCTTCTGCAATTTCTTCTTGTTGAGGAGATCCGTAAGACGTCCTAGATGCGCTTTCAGTGGAAGTTTCACATTATTGAATGCGTTTACTATGCCTAAATACAACCACAGGAAATCCTGTGGGAAGGGCATGGGATCTACCAGGGATATCCCAACACCGGACATTCGTCACCAGTGATGTCCTAAGTTGTTAACTGAGACCGGACGGGATTTCCTAACTGAATTTCCCAGTAATCTACTAGAACACATTTGTGTTGTGTGGGATTTGTTTTTATTAATTGAATACAAAGAAAGCAACCGAATATGGAATTCACTTAAGCAAGTCCTTTCGAGTCGGAAAACATAATTAATTCTAAAAAAAATTGTGACATAGTTACACGCACAGTAGGTATATGTATTCATAAATATACTGTGCCTGCTTTGTAACACTTCCGATGATATATACTGTGACTTCCGTTCTTAATTAGAGTCGATCAAGAGGTCGCGACTGAGTGAGTACACTGTAAAAAAGTCAGAAATTGTTGCCACAAAGCTTAGGTATTTATCCCTAAAATGTGGGGAATATTTCGTAAAAATTACGGGAATGCTCCCTACACTTAGGGAAATTCCCTAGATTTTGGGAAAAAATACCTAAGCGTCGTGGCAACAATTGTACAAATTTTTTACTGTATACGTACAATTCGCTTTAACAATAATATATTTTTGAATCCTGGCTGTATTTTTTCCTAAACTATTTCCAACAGACACAAAGTCCATGCATGCATCATCATCAGAAACCAGCGCATTTACGCTTTGCCTCACTATTATTATTGTGAAGTTACCTACTTGAATTTTTTATCTCGACTGTTTTATAAGAGTAACTTATAAAAGTGAAAACTGTTTTGGGCAACTATAGAACGAGCCACAAATTTGTTGAAATAAAAATTCAAATATTGTTAACATTTTTACTTACCTTTGAATGAACCGTGAAAAAAAGCGATAAGGGAATTGAACAGAAATCTCTAGCCCCAACTGACACTGCTTAACAAATAGAAATAGGGTCACTGTCTCACTGCTCATCACTTGTTTGTTTGCCTGGAAGAGATTATAAAACTGTATAAATTACAAGTTACATACCTACAACAGTATAAGTTTTACAGATTAGCAGATAAGACGCTATATTCGGTAAAAACAAATACGGTACTACGATGCGTTATTCCACTATCTATCTGTCATTAAAAAGACTAAATTATGTTAAAATTGTGCTAGCATAATTTCACTGCAATAAATGGTTTTACGTTTTACATAGAGTGTCTCAAAAACTACTTCCATCTGGCATTACTGTACTGTTGTGCGCTACACACTACTACACCGCGCGCAATAAAATGCATATAAGACTTGAAGTCTGCACACTCTGTATAAGCAATATTGTTGCTCTTCTGTTTAGTTTTGTTGTGTTTTTCTAATGCTAGATTTGTGTTGCTCCATGGTACAAAGATGAATTATCAAAAACCGTGCTGTGCCTTTGCAGAAATGTGGCAAATTTTTGTTTTTGTTTCGCTTCAATGCTTTCTTTCCGTCATTGTTCATTCTGATTTGATTCCAATTCAATTGCATGCTTTGCTATGCTATCATATGCTACAGCTACACACCTTACCTTACCACCTTACCTACTCGCACGCACTCCATAGAGTCACAATTTACACATAGTCACTCACAGCAGCCAGGGCAGAGCGAGAGCTCCAGCCTGGCACACTCACTCAACAATGTTTCAATTTATTTCAGCAGATTGCAGAACAGCAGATTCAGACAAAAATCAGAAGCAGAAGCAGAGCAGCTCAATTTTGATTTTGAGTTTTTAGTTTAACGAGAACCGCTGATAGAGGCGAGTGGTGTCGTGTTGAATGCTGCGCTAAGGTTGAGTTCGTGTTGTTTTGTTGTTACTTATACGTGCCGTGTAGTACCCAGTGCTTGGGCCAATTAAATTTAACAGAGCTTCGATTTCAACATCAAATCAAATCCATATCAGTATCCATTATAAAAACAAATTATCCTTCATGAATAACGAAATCAGGCTCGCTGTAAATAGTTAAGTGCATTTTCGTTTATGGTAGCTCTTCTGGGTTGAGTGAGGTTATGTGCTGAGTGATTTTCGTAAGCAATCTTATAAGTAAAGTACAAGAAAGAAGTCGAATCGAAGTCGTCTCCTTCCTTAGGAAAGTATGTACTTGAAAACACAGCATTTCTGCATTTGTGCTAAAAATATCATGGGAGTGATTTAGAAAGTGTAAATTTTTTTTAGTAATTTGAAGAATTTTATTACGTGCAGTTGCGTTGGTAGTGTTCATGGAAAGTTGCTTTCTAATTAGTTTTGAGGTTAGAAACGAGAATTTTTCTTTTACGTGAAATATAAGATTTTCTAGCAGTTAAAGTGAGAACTTTTCTGGATTACGAAATTACGCCGATTGCCTACAATAATTCCCAACGTAAAACGATAGACATCACACATCGGAAAATTGATTTTTTGCAGGTAAGTTGTTGATATATACATATTTAGATAAAAAATCTTGATCAACAACAACGATTAGGGAAAAAAAAACAGTTCTCTCTGAGGAGTCGCAAGACTGTATGAAACACAAAGAAAGCTTGAAAAACTTCTCAAAAGCTGTATATACTATGTTCGATTCTGGTTTTCTATATACCTACCGTGATTAAGTCAAACTGTCAATTTTAGACGTCCATTAATGACCTGACCATCTTGGCCATGCCAGGTGAACTCACATTCACACTTTTCTAATAACCTGTGAAGACGAATTATTATTGTTGAGTTGTTGCATAATAGTACACCTGGTTTCAGTTGTGTTGCTTTGTGTGTGTGCGTATATGTTTTGTGAACGGATGCGGCCTTTTATCACAGTTTTAAGGGCAAGAGGAGATACAGGTTATTATTAAAGTAATTACATCTCTAGTAGATTCATCCCAACAATCCCGGTCCCTTAAAAAGAGAGACCTAGGTTGCCTAGGTAGACCCTGTTCCAAATTATTTGTCTTTTCATATTTTTCTCTGGCTGATTTCGTAATGCCCCCACAAATAAATTGTTTTTTTTTATATATAGGTACGTAGGTAGGTAGGTATGAAGTAGGTAGTTACAGCTTTGTTTCATATTTTTCTTGTATTATGACCACAATTCTGGGAACTTTTGGGTTGCGGAATTTATTTACCTCTTCCACGAGCAGGCCATGTATGCTTTGCACACCTTTAATTATGGGAAAGGTGATTATTGTTCGACTTTTGTTGTTTGTGCGCAATTAGTTAATTACAGCTAGTGGACGACACACGCCCTTGTTTATTTATTTACAATTTGATTTTTGCAAAGAATCAGTGTTTTTATATGTTATGTTACGATGTGCTAAATGGCCTTCACCTGGTTGTAATTGTTGTAGGTAATCCGTATTGCAGTTGCATCTTCTGATCAGGTTGTGAGTTTCTCTCTGATATATCTTTCCGACTTTGATGATGCGGTTTTCAATTGCCCCTGTTACCTATGAAGTCTAGTGGAAGTGTGGATGGTAATTGAGGAAAAATTAGCTTTGCTTCAGTAATTGTGGATGGGTGCGGCTGAGAAATCACTTCACAATATTACCTACCTACATTTCTTTAATTTTTCAAGGTTTTTCTAAGGAAAATCTTTGCTCTTACTACCTAATATGTATCTGTCAGATGTTTTTCTCCTCATCTTCCGGCTATTACATCAGTTTTTTTAATTTCTGAGTAGTTAGGTAGGTAGAATTGATAACTGGACTGTGTAATAGGAACTGTACACATGTACATATACATAATTCTGAAAAGGGTATACGGAAGATCTTTTTGGAAAGTATGCTTACCGGTGCTATAGACCAAGATAAGAATGTTGCATAAAGAGAAAAATTTTTCACGAAAACCTCTTCTGAAGATCAATATAATTTATATATTTCACATCGAAAGGCTTTAGGTATATTCGGAACAAAGCAGTTTAAATGGAAAAAGAAAGTTATACTAGAAATATGCTTTTAAAAATTTATGTAGGTATATACGTTCATAGTAAGCCAAGTTTGAATGGTGCACTTGCAGTTTCACAGCATTCCAACAAGAATTGACTTTTGGCTCTGTCTAGTATTGTCGGGTGAATGCTATTCAAGTCAATCGAGAGCTTATTATTATAGTGAATTCTTTTCTGCGAATCGGTGTAATCACCTTTACCGAATCATTTCCCGGCTCTGCTTCCCACCACACCAGTAAGGAAGAAAAGAGCACGGTGGCAATGTTAACACCGAGTTGCAGAAAAGAATTCACTATTACAATCGTAGACTTAATGACGATCTTAAAATCCCGTCAAAATGTCAGTCAGCTTTCTCAGTGTTATCGCTACTTGTACCGATGTTTCTAGTCTGTTATCATGTAGACAGATTCCTTCCAATACCAATCTAATGTAGGTATACCCACCTAATTGTAGCTGTGCCTCAAAAGTTCGTGATTTCTTTATAACCTGGACGATGCGTTTGTGGAAAAATTTGCTATCATATGCTTTACCTTCCTTTTGCAGGATTTGGAGTTAAATTGGAACATATGTATGTATAACATCTTGAAGGATTTAAGCTTAGATCTTATAGCAAATGTTGGCGTGCTCTAAAACTCTGAAACAAGGTCAATAAAGCTGTACTGTTCCTTATCAGACGCCAACAATCTATCAAATTGGCTATGTATTGCATCCCTTTTTCCTATCTTGAGGTTCTCCTTGTGTAGTCTTATTTTACCCGGTTTTTGTCGACCCCTTTTGAGTGTAACCTCTGCATTCATCCACTATTGAATTTATAGTGGGGCTCTGCTAAAACAGAGATCAGCTAACCGAAAATGCCGACAAAAATTCCGTGTCACTGTGTTCGTACACGCTAATCTCCGAACCCGCCCAACCGATTTCAATGAAATTTTGTTAATGTGTTTGGTTGGTTCCAGCTGAGACAACCCAGCAGGAAATTGAAGCACTCAAGACGAATGCAAGAGAACTTCTTTGGAAGCTCGCAGCGCTTCCCCACCATATCCTTTGTTCATATCGTTTTAACGTGAGCATGTCCGCAGAGGGAAGCTCTCAGATGCAGATTCTTGGGAAGCGCTCTTGAAGCGCTTAAAGATGGGATAGTGTTGGGCACAATAGATGGCGCTGTTGTTGATGTCTAGAAAACTGCCTGAGAACGCTTCGACCTGGAAAGCTGAAATTTTCTACACGGCGTTTTCATTAAAATTGCAAGTACAAGTTCAAAAATGGTTTAAATCGGGCAACTCCTTCGTAGGGTTGCCATACAAATATTTCGTTTTTTAGTATATATTTGGACACTGCCTGACAACGAGTACACGTAGAAAGCAGAAAATTTGGTACGTGGTGTTTTCATAGCAATAGTCAATAAAATTTGAAAAATGGGCTAAATCTTTTTGGTGTTGCCATACAAAATTTTGGTTTTACATATTTGGAAACTGTCTGCGAACGTTTCGATGTGGAGAGCTGACATTTTGTACACGGCGTTTTAATGTAAATTGCAAATGCATGTTCAAAATGCTTTAAATCGGCAACTCCTTCATAGGGTTGCCATACAAAACTTTAATTTTTCACTATGTATTTGGAAACTGCCTGAGAACGCGTTTACGTAGAGAGCTCAAAATTTGTACACGGCGTTTTTAAAAAATGTAACTTTAAGTTCAAAAATGCTTTAAATCGGGCAACTCCTTCATAGGGTTGCCATAGAAAAACTTCGTTTTTAACTATATATTTTGGCACTGTATGATACGCGTCGCCGTAGAGAACTAATATTACGTACTAGGTGTTTTCATAGCAATAGTAAATAAAAATACAAAAATGGTCTGAATCGGACAATCTCTTGGTTTTTCGCTATATATTTTGAAACTGTCCGAGAACACGGCGACGTGGAGAGCTCAAATTATGTACACGGCGTTTTCATGAAAATTGCAAATACAAGTTAACAAATGGACCAATTCGGGCGACCACTTTTTCGTGTTCCCATACAAAAATTTAAGTTTTCACTATATATTTGGACACTGCCTAATCGTCGACGTAGAGATCTAAAAATTTGGTCACGCGACTTTCTCAAAAAAAATAAATAAATAATTTAAATTAAGTTCAAAAATGGGACCAATCTGGCAACTCTTTCGTAGGGTTGCAATAGAAAAAATTTGCTACTTGGTGTTTTGATAGCAATGGTAAATAAAATTTCAAAAATGGACTAAATTGGGTTATCCCTACTTAGTAATGCCATACAAAACTTTTGCTTTTCACTATATACTTGGTAATTGCCTGAGAAGGCCTCGATGTGGAGAGCTCATATTTTGTACATGGCGTTTTCATAAAAATTCCAAATACAGTTCGAAAATGCGACCAATCGGGCAACTCCTTCATAGGGTTGCCATATCAAAATTTCGTGTTGTACTATATATTTGGGCACTGCATGAGAACGCGTCGACGTAGAGAGCTACACTCTCCCACACATATGAATGTATGCACGCACACTCATGCACGCGCACACACTCGCATACAGACACAGAGTGAAACCCTAGAGTACGGAATCACGCGATCGAGTCAGATAATAGCTTAGATATTATTTATTTCTAACCACCCCACTTATCTAAGTATCTGTATTATCGCCGGGCAACGCCGACGGGCTCCCCCTTATATATATATGTATATAATCTAAGCGTGGAATGAGGCAAAAAGGTGGAATAATATAAGACTTGGTACTGTACAGTCACCTAATCTTAATCAATTAAGCGAAAAATTAAAGATTCTTCATGATCAATCAAAAACTGAGAACAAATTAGAACCATTTTCAGTTCGAAAATGTTGTGTTGCACACGCTTTGTACTATGGTAAGCGATATATGTATATACTAACCACAGTGAGGTGGTAATTATTTCCAAAATCTGTTTCTCTTGAGCTTCTAACGTCCTCTAAAATATGTGTTCACCTTCAACTGACACCTACATATATATAATATATAATTTTATGATTAAAACACGTACCACCTACAACAATCTAATGAGATCTGCAAAATTCTACGAAGAGATCACCGTTGTCATTGTACTCATTTCTTCTTTTTCAATTACACTTTCAAGGTCGGTGAGGTCGGTGTCTATTTGAACATTGATATCAATGATATCTTCTAAAAACAATGAGATCAAACACCTCTTTGAATCTCGTGTAGAACTCGGCCTTAGATGGATTCATTCCGCAGTTGAAGCGTAAAAGTTTTTTCCAATCTGATATGCGTGGTAAGAGTCTGGATGACTTTTGTTATGACTTCACAACATTTCATCGAGGTTAAAGTGTCAAAGAAAGTAAATTTATCGTTTCTTTAATTTTCACTTGCCTCAAATGTAATTTTTATTTTATATACAACACTCAAAATATCACAATAATTCGACAACTGACATTGATACAGAATACTTGAATCTGACGAACTGTTTGGCGAAACTAATTTCGATTAATGGTTCAGTGGCTTCATGTTTCTTTGATGTTCCCATTTTAAGCTTAGAAGTTGCGCGTACATCTTTCGATACAATTTTTATTGGATGTATGTATGTATGTATGTACTTAGCTTTATGTTTCCATTATGGCATGATGATGATGATGATGATGATGATGGTGGTGGTGGTGCAAATATGCGCAATGGCCTTTCAAGGTTGTATACTTATTAGAGATATTAAATTTCTAAGAGTTTTTTTTTCTTCTATGAAACTGCAATCCAGCAAAGCAACGTTCACAGCATCCCTCATTCAAGTAAGAGTGTTCCCAAGTCAGGTGCGACTTGTAGGTGAGAGTTTTGTTACCGAGTTTGTCACGCATCTTGATTTCTTGGAATTTTTCCATTTCTTTAATCACACATTCTCATCTGTGCGAAACATACTTGTATTTATATGCCTATGATACATTTGCTTGAGAAAAAGTATATTTTTACAGTTTTTAGAGTATGGCTGCTATCATATCAGATTATTTCTCAAGAATTACAAAAGTGCCTGGTGCTGTGCGGGTATTACGTTACAGAGCACTTGTTCAAACCTGCCAATGGTAGGTATACAATGTGGAATGACATAAATTCTTTGTAGCATATACAGTGCGGTGCCCCCATATGTTATGGGAGTGTATATCAGACCAGTCATTGAATTTCCAGATCATAGCAATTTTAATATTTCTACTTTGACTTGGTGTGAAGCCACATGTGTCTGCTGACATCCTTCGAGCCCTTAAGTTGAAAAGTCACTTATTCAATAATTCTTATTATAATCCTTATCAACACTTTTTAACTGCATATATCACCCTACCTTTGGATAAGCAAATAAATAAGATAATTTGTATACACCTACTCTGCCAGATTAGCAAAATTATCAAGTCCAGTTAACGTCATAAGCAAAGTTGTTGTTTTTAATTTTATTTTGAACTCGCCCCGCATTTGTAATGCGATCAACTCAAGTTATTTACTCGCGACAGCAATTTAAATTAATTAGAGAAAAATATTATTAATCAGGCTACTGTTATCTGGCACTGTTTGTTTACAAGTGATTAAATAATAAATATGTGCAGACTAAGTAGTGAGGAAATAAAATGAAATGAAAAATATTTGAGATTTTTGTTGTGGAATTTTTGCAAGCGTTGTTGGCAGATTATTCTTTTGTTTGGCTGGCAGTTTAAGTATAATATGGCCTTGAGGCCATGCAAAATATTGTTTTTGCGTGTAAAGAATTCGAAAAAACAAAAGCGAAAAAAAGTATATTAGAATTGGGAATGTAAGAAGTAGTGATTAACAGTAATCCTCTTTCATGTCAATTCATCTTTATACGGTTTGCTTAAGCTAAATAAAAATTATGAAAATTATAAATCCATCAGACTTGTGTGGTCGGCTTTCGGCTATTAAAACAAAAACTCAGAATTTATGTAAAAACCAGCATGGTCCGGGAAGTATTGAATTTTACATCTGACTTTATATGAAAAAATTTGTTCGATTAATTGACCAAAGTAAAACACTTACTATTCCTGTATGGTTGAAAATTTGGGAGTAAAATTTAATATTTTTGGTATTGTATATATTGTAGGATTATAATAAAAGCTTCATAGCAATAATTTCAGTTCATCTAACCATAATAAAAAACATGGGGAAAATATCTTAGGCTTTGTTTACTATAGAAGTTCAATGCTTGGCGATCAGAGATAACCATACTGATGAGACCTCTCTTATCGCTGGGTGGAAAAGTTCGATTTTTTCTGCACTCTTAAAGCATTTTAGATATGTATGCGGTACTTAGTTGAAGGAAAATTAATCTTCCAGAGTTATATTTTGTACTCCGTCATCACATTACTTTTTAAACCAATTTTAAGCAATTTGGTTTTATTTTCTGGTAAATACCGCACTTCCAAAAAAAAGCCCTACACAAATTTGGATTTCCATTGCTAGTGGAACTCTTCCTTTCGTGTCTAGCATTAGATTACAATAGCTGTTTAATATATTTTTATTAAACTTTAATTTACTATCGATTGCAACTTGTTGGCTACTACCTTTGAGTTAGATTATATTCTTTTGGATTAAAATTCAATACTACTTTAATGTAACGTTGCCTAATTATAAAATCTATTTAGAAATATTAGAAGCTAATAGATGAAAATTGAGTTTTTACGATAATATGCCACTTTTATTTAAAATTTAAATATAATTTTTTATCTATTGCATATGACCTTATACCTAAGCGGTATTTTAATATATCCTCAAGTTTTATTAATATTATGAATTAGGTAACCTGGGACCGCCATTTCATTATATAAAATTTTTGAATAAATATGATAGAAATTAGGGCTCAATTGAATGCCCCTTGCTACGCTGCTATTTCTTTCGGCGTGAGTATTTTTATGCAGCATTAAAACAAAGGTCTTCGGAGTATTTTTCCTGCTTAGACGTTTTCTTGGTCACGCTTACTACTTATGTGGTCAAAATTGTTGGGACAATACCATTTAATTTAGTTTTTAATACTGCTCGTCCTAAATTTTGTTAAAGTAACTTAACCCTTGAATTTTTTTGTTTTATATAGCATTAAAGAGCACCCTAGATGTTGACATATGTGTAACTATTACTCCATGAAATGGTCTTCGCATCTTGTTGTCCACTGGTTTTGAATCTGATGCTCAAAACTACAAACGTAGCGAGAATTCTTAGATTTAGAATTTATTAGTTCCGTGGCATTTGTCATGAAATTGTAGTTTTCTGAAATGGATCCCTTATCTCGTTATCCTTCGATCAGAGATGGTGATTGAGATGAGGTTTCTGGAAGACAGATCGGGTTTTCATGAACTTTTAATCGATAAATATGTATATAGGTATATATGTATGTAAATATGTATAAACTACAAACACAATACTCTTTTAGAGGACGTTCGATTGATTTAGTGTTCCACATGCGAAAACAGTCCAACGCTCGTTTTTAATATTTACAGAAAAGCCCTAAAAGTCATTGACGTGTTTCAGGTACATATCTACATACATTTAACAACAATGTAAAAAGAAAAGATAAATTCAGAAGGCGGAAGGATAGAAAACAAATTCAGTGAAGTGGAAAAGAAGTGAAGAGAGGGAGCAAAAAAAAAACACCAACAAAAAATCAGGTATTCTACTTTGTATATAGTTAAGCAGACAGAAAGATTGAGGAAGCGAAAGAAATGTCGTGAAATCGAAAAAGCTTTATGAAAAGACAAAAAAAAAGAATACTTAAAAACTAATGACGCTATTTTAAAAACAAGCACATAACTATAACACAAGATGATAGAATACAGAATTAAATGAAAATTTCTTCCTAAGAGATGAAATTAGTGCGAAATCATCCCAGCTATTAAACGAGTAAAAAAGCTAAAATTGGTCTAAGACCAATTCTTATGATACCCTAGATGAATGCCCGTATGAAATTTCGTATGGTCACCCATTTGAACAATTTTGATTTTTGAAGTGGTTTTTCGAATATATTTCTAGAACGGTTTGTCGGACAGAAAAAAATGATTAAAACTAATTTTATAGGATTTCGCATTCTGAAGAAGTTTTTAGTACAATAAAAATGTCTTCGACTGATCGTTTTCACAGTATACGTAAAAATCCTAAATTTTTATATGGCAACACCAAGAAGGAGTTGCCCGATTTAGTCCATTTTTGAAATTTAATTTGCTAGTACAATTAAAACACCATGTACCGAATTTCAGCTCTCTACGTCGACGCGTTCTCAGTCAGTGTCCAAATATATAGTGGAAAACGAAACTTAATTTTACTTTTTTTTTTAATGTCCGTGTACAAAATTTCAGCTCTCTAAGTATATGCGTTCTCGAGTTATCGTGCGCACAGACAGACAAACAGACGGATGGACGGACGGACATGCCAAAATCAAAATAACTTTTAATAGTGCGCGTGGGTGTCCAATCCATTTTGGTCTAACATTATTATTTCGAGGTGTTACAAACGGAATGACAAACTTAGTTACCCTCTATAGATTTCATCTAGGGTATAAAAATTAATAAATTATTCAAAAACGTCAAAATAAATTAAACAAAAGTTCTGCAAAAATTGTTCAAGCTATGTTGTATGTGGACTATAGTCATACAAACCCTTTCCAGTAAATTTTCTAAATTAATTTAACTTAAACCCATGACAGCTGCTATCTCCAAGCTAAGTGCGATATGTTTTATCAAAGATCGGGAAACTAGTTAATGCATATTAGAAAAGCGACTTCAACGATAAACTCTATAGCAGCATGCATATTATGTATACCGGCCTTATGGTCAATATAGCGGGAGATGCAATTAGTTGAACCGGCACTAAGAAGCAACGGTCATGCACATTGGCTGAATATATGGCCTTGAGTGAAGCCGTCAAGGAGATGATTCATCTGAAAGATTTCACTAGTGCGATTAATATCTAGCAGTTGACGATTTAATGTGACATCCAAGATGAAGTTAGATATGAATCGAGTTGTTTAGAAGATTAATGCAGACTTATATAAAAGTTCTATGTAACTATACCTAGACCTATGTACCTAACTGTGCTAACCAAAATTAACGCAGATATATTTCGATAAATTCCTTGTTCAACCAGACCCCATATGTATAGTTGGCACTATTGTCTTATAGGAAACAGCTTTATTTGTTTTTGTTTTCTAGTTACGTCGGCATTCTAACACCATTGTCAAATTCTTATTGCTATGTAACAACGAATTTGTAATTAGAGATGAATAAAATCTTCGTATTATCTTCACTCAAATTTAAACACATACACACCTACAACATTCAATAAATAGGTGGTTTGGGGCAATTTTCATATTGCATAAGACTCTCCACTTCACTTCAATAGTGTAATTAAGTATGTTGCACATCTACAATACCTATACTTGTCTGAGCTATCAGCAACAATAATTGAAACTTACCTTTTGTTTTTGCTTTCGATTTGTACAGGCTTTCACTTTTCAGTAGCAATCAAGATAATGTTATTTTTTAGTTAAAGCCATATCAGGTCGCTATCAGGAATTAGTTGTGCAAATTTATATGATCGTAAGCCCGTCTCGATGGTTATTGGAGAGATAATTTTTGATTGATAAGGTCAAATGAAATCGTGAATAATTAGAATAGCTTAAGCTCTGTGTAGCTTTGGTTTAATTATACATTGTAAAAACACTATCAATATAAATTAAGCCCTTGATTGATCCAGATATTTGATCAAGCAGTAAATCAGTAGTTAAATATATAAAAACTGAATTACTCGGATCGTGATACATTTGATTCAAGTGAAAAATGTTAGTCGTACTTACCTACATATTATGCAGTATTGAACCATGATACAAAGATAACAGGTATGGCCGATTCAAAAGGAATTTTTTGTGTTTCTACGTCATGTGGGACAGTGTCATTTCCATCGAGTTTGTTTTGAGTTTTTCGTATTTTTTTATTGACTGAAATACTTTTCGAATAATATATTAAAATATTTAACAAAACATTAGTTTCTTCGTTTCGGGAAAAGTAATTATGTGCTAGTGGGAAAGCAAAGAAATTTCCAAATAGAAATGTTTTTTCACTTTGATAAGGACGATTGAAATTGAGACGAACAAATTTGTGACAATTGTCGCCAAATGAAGCAAGCAACTAATTGACAGATAATTCGACCATATCTTGTTAATCTTTGTATCATGGTATTAAACCATATTTGGATTATAATTTTTTTTTTGGTTTAAAGTTGTAGCATAATGTGCCTCAGAGCTCATGGTCTTGATGAAAAAATGAGGGGAGGGGAGCTTTCTATCCAACACTAAAATGAATATTTTTCGCCAGAAAGAATAAATAAATTATATGTGTGGAGAATGGGAGTCATATGCATGGGTCAAACGGTGGTTAGAAATCATTAACATTGCCCAAATACCCTGTGTGTCCTATAACTTTTTTTTAAGCCCTCCGTAGAATTTTTTGCTCTCCAGCATTTTTTTAATAAAATTGAATAGATTTAAAAAATTGTAAAATGGTCATAAAATATTAACTTTACTAATACAAATAATACAATGACCATACAAGGAAATTGTTTCGTTTTGCAAACGGACTATTAATGGATCAGCCTAGTGTAACATTTTTCGAAAATTGAATTTTATTTTTTTGGCATTATCCAAAAGTATGGGTTTTCTATAAACATTAAATTTTGATCGGGAAGTTCGAATTATTCCGGTTGCTAAAGCCTATCTTAAAAAAAGAGATTCGATTACGTGAGTTAGACCATGGGGCCGAATTCGACTCGATTAAAACGAATCGAATCGAGTGTGAAAAAGCACATAAGGAGTCACATAGAATTGAGATTTCTGCTGACATTGAGCAATTCGAAGAAGCTGAAGGAATAATGTATCTGGCATTGCCGATTGTAAGTATACACAGTTCTTATGAAAATTTCGCACTCGAAACTTAAAACGAGTTTTTCTCGAAACGTCCTTGTGGCAGCTTTCAAAAGAAGAGTTTTCTAGCTATCCATATCGGCTTGTTTTTTTTACTTGAACTTTTCATATTTTTTAAAAGAAAAACTGTTGAAAAACGCAAAATTTTATATTCAATTCTGAAAAGTTCGAAATTTTGTTAACTTTTAATGAAACGAAAAAACTTTCATACCGCTCTGAAGGTTTTCATTCTGATTAATAATTTTTTTATTGTTTTTGCTTTAGACTAGTCAGGTCCTATTTTTTTGAGGCATCGTCTTGCAGTGGCCAAAAACATTATCTAAACAATTTTAAAATAAATTTAAATTTATTTTCTAAGGATTTGAATAAGCATACAAAAAATCGGAACGATTATTATCGAATCCTGTGCATTAACAAAAAATCATGAATATTAGGCATATGCTAAGATGGTCCCGTAATGATATTGCGAATTTTGATCCTACACAGCGAAGTTTGTGACTTAAAAATAAGTGTTGAGGAATATGTAGTATATACAGGGTGTTTCCGTCTAGGTGATCCATAGAGCAGGAGGTGATAGTAGTAGGCGAACAAAGAATTATATGGCAGGGGGGTCCACATCAACCGTTTGGAGAGTTACAGGGTGATTAAGAAAAAAGCCTAGTTTTTTTCACAAAACATTGAATCTGAGCTTGAGGCTATGAGCTAATAACTGTTTAACGGATACAGTGAGGACATAGGGTGTAATAGGTGCAATAAAGAGAAGAGTCCACAGAGTTTTTATATAAAGAAAGTTATGTTAATGACCTTTTTGCAAAAAAAATAGAGGTGAAAGTAAAAAAAAAGAGAAGAAAATTCGAAATTTTTATTTTAGACCACCATAATCCTGAGAGGAGCAGGGCACAGGCTGGTTGAGCAGTCGTTGGAAGGCCATGAAGTTCTGCATACAATTAGCACTTAACTGTGACCGTACGCCTTGTATTTTTCAAGATACAGGGTGTTTTGTGAAAACTAGCTTTTTTCTTAATTACCCTGTAACTCCCAAACGGTTGATGTTAGTTGCCCCCCCCCCCCCCCCCCCCCCCCCCCCCTTCAGGTGAGTACTATCACCTCCTGCTCTTATGAACCTCCTAGCCGGAAACACCTTGCATACATATGAGTTTTGAAAATAACTTTTAATAAATGTGTTTTGATACGAGTTAAAAAAATAGAAATTGCTGATGAAAGAAGGGACATTTACTAAATATTCAAAAAGATTATCTTAAAATCGCATTCTGTTCTTCTTCTAGAACGTTTTCTGGAGAGTTCAAGTTATTTCTGTAAAACTTCAAATTTGTCAGTGCTTTCCCATTCAATATTGTACAGAATACTTTCTGAGTAGGTACATAATGCGTTCAAATTTAAAAATTAGCTGGAAAAAAAAAATCATTTAATTGTGAATCATACTTGTTTGAGTTTTGTTGAACCAACCCTAGTTTTTGATTCAGTTGTTGAATTGAATTTCTACCAAATTATTATTATATTCTTATTAAATTAAAATACAAATTACTTCATGAATTACTTTTTTTAAAGAAGTGGAGATTGTTAGTCTCGAATCCGGGCAATACAAACAGAAGAATGTTTTTTCTTTTCTTTTATTGGTATACTGAAGGTTGTAGGCAAGTAAAAAGGAAGAATATAAAAATTGCAAAATAGCTCTGATTTAAAGTAAGTGGCAGCTCCAAACATTTTAATTTAAAATTGTGTTAATTTCCGATGGAAACAATAAGGTTTATTCTTGAACAGCTACAGATGTACCTAAATAGTTTTTGCCTTCAAGTATGTTTGTAATTTCTTTATGTCAATCCAATTATTTCGAAGAGACTAAAACGAACAGGGTTATCTTACTATATTACTGTTCATACCAGCCTTTAACAAAGTAACACTTTAATATGAGTAATATGAGCAAATATAAAATTCTCATTATAAATTTAATTTATTTAAAACGCAGATGTTCCAACTTTTAACATGTTGTCTGTACTAAAGATCTATAGATCTTAATCGCCGCTAATTGGCAAACAATTTTGTCATTTTCAGCAGTTCTATGAAGTTATTTCCTGCCGTTGGTATCGTAAATTGTAATTTTTATCTAGATCTAACCTTAATTCTGGTTAATAGCATTAAAAAAACATACATAGATCCCAATTAAGATCCTTGAGGTACACCACCATTAAAACATTTACTTAAAATTCGAAATTCTTTTTTTTTTTTGTGTTTATAACTATATAAAAAAAAAAACAAAGAAGAAACACATTCTTTCGCCGGAGTATTTTCCATTAAATTTTTTGTTTGCAATTCCTTTTATCAATTAAGTGCCTATTCATCTATTTGGCAACGTATTATCCGTCCGGTGGCCGGCATTATAGTGAAATTCATTAAGTCAACGAAAAGTCATACAAAATCAATAAAAGCACTCCTATCTACTTGAAAATAAAGATAAAATTATTCTGGAAACGAGCATTGTAATTAGCTGAAAACAGATTTGTGTAAAATTGTTGGCTGATTTCGTAATAATTCAAACATTTGTGCTGATAAAACGAAAAGCCTGACTGAAGTCGTTAAAAGTTTTATATTTCGTATAGTACAGGTTTTTGTCATTAACCACAATTTTGTATAGAAAGAAATATTTATTGTACATACTTGGTTAGATTAACTATGATAACTTGAGGAAATTGAAGTGTAATAAAGTTTTTACATGTTTCAATTTCACAATATAAACTGAATGTGGAAAATTGAATATGGCTTCTGAGTCAGATGTAAAAATTTCTTGTGCCTTTGTGAATTGTTTAAAAAAAAAAAAAACAAGAAACAGTGATAATTTTACTTGAATACCTTCACGCAAATAGAAAAAGAACAAGCTCATTTCCTTGGCATCATTTTTATTCATCTTTCGATTATAAGCATTCACGCACCTAAGGTAAGGGTGATTATCACAAACAGGTGATATACCTATGCCTGTTAGCTCCACTTGTTTCAATGTACAGTTTACCGATACATTTACGTTTACAATAAACAATAAAAATAAAAATTAAAAAGGCTTACAACTTGCATGTAACACTCTTCGAATTGGTTAAGCTATTGTTGCCCAGAGAGCGCTTTTTATTTCTTGACTCGGAAGCATTAATCTTTTTTGTTTTATATAACCCGAAATAAAAGCTTTTCGGTCATTATAAGTCCACTTTTTGCTAATCTTCGGTTTTTTTTTGTTGCCGCTAAATCAATATTCGTGTTTCAAATTGAAAAAATCACATTGCATTTGGCGAACATTCATGTTTTATATTTATTGTTAACTTAAATTTTAAAAGGAGAAAAGCAAAAAAAAAAATTAAGTTATGTACCTACTTAAATTTATACAATACTTTTGCTTTTTTTTTACAATTTATGTTTAATACTGTAACGTTACTGTTTACTTTCTGTTTACCTCCTCAGTCTTGGAAAGATTTCGAGCAAGTTTTTTTCTTTTTTCTCAAAATGCGTAGGGGTAACTAAAATATTATTTTTTTATTACTACCCATAGTTTCAGCTCTGATTTTCCTACCTTGGAATGACCCCACTGTGAAATTAGCCAATTTTAATATTTTTAAAAAATTTAGGAATAATATTATTGTACCTACATATATGCCATCTAATTATACATAAGATTTTATTTATGAAGACAGTACACAATACACAATATTTTATAATGTATTGAGCAGATGTATGTTGGAAGCTGTCGCATTGCGAGTTGATGTTTCTATCTTTTGATTTTATTTCGTAAACGACTCCAGCCCTTTTTGAGGCCAGCCCATTACCTTTAACTCGTACACGAATTTTGTCTATTTCTTTACTATTTTCGACACTCTCGTAGACCCACTTTTCGTCATCACGAGCGACTGAAATTTGGCACACAGGTTCATGTCGCGTGACAATTGAATCTATCAAAATTTGAACCGGAAATTTCCATGAAAATCGGGAAAAATAATTTGAAAATTTGATTAGTGATAAATCCGTTTCAAGAAAAATGCAGAGTGTTTCCGATTTTTCCGAAAAAAATTTCCGGTAAAAAGTTTTCTAAATTATGCAGGTTCAAGTTCCCTATCAACTGGCATCATTACTTTCTCTCCGACAATGGTGAAAACTTGCAGAAAAAATCAAGGAAAATTCATGTAAAACGCTTTTCCGAGTTTTTCCGACCAAGGAAGCGGCGTTTGAGCGTTTTGAAACCTAAGACAAAGTTATAGAGCGAAATGAGTTGCATAAAATTGCTTTTGTGGACAACTCCATGGAAAACCCGGAAAAAGCGGGAAAATCATCGGAAAATTTTCATCGATATGATTAGTGATAAATCTGTTTCAGGAAAAATGCAGAATTTTCCAATTTAGTTAACGTGAAAAAGGCAGAAAATAAAATAAGTAAAAAACGAGTTTTCAAACAAAACTGAGGCCAAGCCGCATGAAAAAGTAGAAAATAAACTTTTCTTCACACACAGAGGTGGACTCAGATTTATTCGCTGACAATCACCGATATATTTCAGTATGATCAATCAGAGGTAATAAGTAATTTGATTCATGAAGAGAAAGAATATTCAAGAGAAATGTGCCAATCAAAAAATCTGAGTCCACATCTGTGTGTGAAGAAAAAGTTTATTTTCTACTTTTTCATGCCTTGGCCTCAGTTTTTGTTTGAAACTCGTTTTTTACTTATTTTATATTTCTCAGAAAGGCACCGATTTTTTTTATATTGGTACCGAATGAATTTTAGTTATTCTTAGGATGCTTTTAAGACAATGAGCGATGAGAATTTTCAATATTTGTTAGAGAAAAGCATAAATGAATTATTTTTGGGGTCGTTTTCGACCCCGGGTAGTAATAAAGAGTTAAGGTTGCAAATTACTGGAGAAATATTATCTCTCAAAATAAGATTTGCAATCTAACTCCATGGAAGTAATCGTCCGCAGGGTCATAGTGACCTTGTTTGCCATTTAAGAAAATAAATTTTCCGTTATGTATTTTTCGAAGTAGGTACATAGATACTCATAACGGCCTCTTTGACTGAACACGCTTTGTAACTTCATTTCTTCGAAAATAATGAGCGTTTCAAATATGGTCGTTCGCTTTCAGTTCGCAGCCCCATTTTTGTAAGGATCTAAAATTTTTGTGGTATGTACCTATATGTATATATAACAAAAAACTCAATTACGTTTGTAATGTACCTAAGAAATTTTTTTAAAACTGTAAGTGTTGACGGTTTTGATATGTCAAAATAATCACATTTTTGCAAATTGTTTGAAAGATACTTATAATTGTTAATTATCAATGTGAATATTTTCCGCCTCAATAAAAAGTCCAAATTTTATGTAAAGATTTTATTTATCGGCAATAAAATATTCATTAAAATTTTTATGAAATTCTTGGTAATAAATTACACCGTTGCACACCTTTTTACGGCTTAAGATATTAAAAATTAAAAAAAAAAAATGTTCCACCTATGTAGAGTACATAAATATATGTATAATATGTAGCTCATTGACCTTCTTACACTGAAACATTAAAAATCTGTAGCCTACCAAATTAGATACTGGGGGGGGATAACCAAAAAAAAAAAAACAGACATTCAGAGTTGTTTTGCTACCACGCACAGGTGCCTAGGTGCTGACACATTCCCTTCTGAATCACTTTTGTCTAAAAATTATGAGAAACTTAAAATAGTCGGATAATTAAAGACCAAAAAACCTTTCGGGTTTTAATATTCCAAAATTAATTTAAAATTTCAAGAATGACATGTGCAAATTGTAGGGTCGTCGAGAGACCACCTTAAAATTTCGAAATGCTTCACCTTAAAAAGTTCTTTGACTTGATGAAGAGAAAAAAAGAACCACAACAACATTCGGAGCATATCATTACTCCCGTAAATTATTACGGTCAGCACAGAAATGTGCTAACATTTCTTACACGCACTTTTAGGAGCTCTATTAATTTTTTTTTGTGTTCCTTCCAAGAAATTTTCTCAAATTCCAAGTAAAGTTTGTAGAAAAAGAAAAGAAAAAAAAAGCTACTCTCAACGAAGATTTTATGGCTTTAAAGGTCAGTTCCAGTCAAATCAATTCGAAATCTGTCGGCGGTAAAACGGTTTACACTTACTTTACAGCAAGCAACTATAACTACAACTCTCTCGTAAACCACACTGTATGCGCTCCAATTGCTTTTTGTGTAATCCATCGCCATCCAACGTTTAACTCTAGCTATAGATTGACGCGATGGAATCGTATTCGGAATGAAATGTAATAGGAAAGCTTTAGATGGAGGAGTACAAAACAACAACAACAACAACAAAATGAAACACGAAGGCGAAGAAAACTCAACTACGGACAAATTGATTTTCACTGAAAATTTTAATTCGATGCAAATGTTTGTTTCTGACCCATTTTGAATCTCCCACAGACTTGGCTAAGTTAATTTTCAAGTGATTTGTCCTGACTTGATCATGCAATAATAGTTATGATCGTCGGAGTTTAGAAGCTTAAGAGAAGGGAATCAATATGATTTTTTAATGTGTTTAATGGCGAAATTTTATTGGAAAAAGGAGTTTAAAAAAAAAAATTCTATTTTCTATTAAGACTGATGAAACATTGGTGTGAATGGAGTTAAGTACTTGATTATATATTATATTTTTTTTTATACGATAGTTTAAGAGATTTTTACAGTCTTGTATCGATAAAACGTTTTTTTTTAAACACCGAACCTATGACCATAAAAATGACTGTCAGTAAATTAAATTTTGAAGCCTACTAGTATGAATCTTTCGATTAACCTTTACATGCTGTTTAAATGAAACAACTCAAAAATTGTGTGATTTTTTCTTTTGTTTACCTATTGCTAGCTCATTTTCTTCAGGTACATACGTAGGGCGAAAACGGTAGCGTGCATCTGACCTATTTCGTACGACAAATTTAAGTTCACATGATGACATTTCAATGTAAATTAAAAAGTGGTGGTTGACGTGGTTTTTATGGTCTGGTTTATTGCCGAGTGGATCTATATCTCTCTGTGCAATGTTTTCCTTGCAGCTCCTGTCCAGGGCCTATCTTGTAATGATGAAGTTTGTCATGTCAAAATGTTGTGTTGTAACTTCAGTTTTCTCCTTTTGATGTCTAACTAGTACTTTGATTCTTTTTTAACTTGATCCTAATAATTTTAATCTGTTTTGGTTATAAATACCGCCTAAAGCTCGCTCTTGCCTTATGTTGGCCGCAATGACGTCGTGGTCGCTTCCATTAGTTACTCCTCTAAAATACTATTTCTCCACTTGCCACTAATAGTTACGTGATTTGTGCGCGGTTAATTCAATCCGATGATACATAGGTTTGCTTCTGTATAAATTTATGATTAAAAATATATACATACATATGTGTATGAGACCGTTAGTAGATTTCAATTATGTAGAAAGGTCAGGTTGTTCGGTCGTGAATTGAAACGATTTTTCTTCAGATCATGTTGCTAATAAAATATTTACTTTTAACTCGACCAGTGTTTCGGGTAATAACTCAAGCCATTATCCAGGGAGAACATGCAAATATATCAATTACTTGACGTATATATGTATGTAGAAAATATATGTAGAAAATAATAAATAAAACTAAATAAATTAAATATTTAAAAAAAAACCTTTAAAAAAATAAATAAATTCTGTTCTATTCTAAAAAAAAAACTTAAAACAAATGTATACATCATTGTAGGATAACTGTCCACCCACTTGTCACTTGGAAAGGTAATAAAAAGGAAAAACTCATTTTGAGCGATGTTGACACTACGGGTATTTTGAATTTTATTTTAAAAATAGCAACCAAGATAAAAAATCCTACTCAAACACATATGTACAATTTATACGAGATGTGAGAAAAAAATAATGCAATTTTTATTTTCCTTTGGATGTATGGTTGTTGAATTAAAATTGTGTTTATTTTTGTTTAGTTGCTACAACCTGATAGCACGACTTGAGGCGTTATCCAAAATCCTCGAGAAATACTTCCCAAGCCATGAAACAGAGATCTATATGTGTGCAAAAATTATTGTATCTCAGGCTATACGTACTATATATGGGCCATTCAAATTTCCAAAACTTTAGTGAAATTTGTTGAACAGATCTTGACGACAGAAAGCTTCAAACGATGTGGACGACATTTGTGCATTCCACCATTATTGGCTGGATCAAGCATAGTAAAACCTTTGTCATCCACAAAACCATATCCTAGCATCGTCCGTCCATTCACTATTGATTGTGATTTAGATTCATAACATTAAATCTTCACCTCAACTGTAGGAAACCTGACCTTGAGTCGTGGTGGCTCTATACCCTAGTCTCCTATATGATTCGACCTGATGAATCCTTCAGATTTCAATGTTTTTTGGATAACTAAAAAATTCCGTTTAGGTATCAATATTCCAGAATTCTACAAGGCATACAATTTTAAGAACAATGGAATATGGCTGAAAACATTGGACCAAATGAATCAAGTTAAACTACCACGTTTTTGGCTAGAAAGTTTGTAACAAGTGTATTACCCACTGAATTGGAAGGCATGCCAGCCCAAAAGTTTTTTTTTGGATTCGCTTTACATTATAGGTACAAGCACATTCGTGCGGCTGCATTCGTTTAAAGAAAGTGTGTTCGTTCTGAACCGAATGTTGGGTGTGAACTAAATTTTCCAGCATATAGCCGATGTATGGATGTTACATATATGTATGTAGATGCGTGCATATATAACGGCTACACTGTAAATTAATTAAATGTTTTTTTCAGAATACTTAACATGAATGTTTTTTTTTAACTATTTTGTTTGCCGGTTCTGTTTACGTTTTCAAAACATAGTAAAGAACAACCGTTCGCCGTAAAACGGTACATAACTATGAAAAAAGAGAACGAATGAGCACACCACCAACTTCCACCGCGCACCGGTGGAGCCAAGCACTTTCCTACAAGTAACTCTATTCATTTGCACACTTGTTTTCTGCGCATAGGTAACAGGTATATGCATATTTACTTGGTTATCGTGCGATGTTTACTTTTCCTTACTTTTTCCATAATTTCTTCGTCGTTATCATCATCATCGTCGTGGTGATGAGACTGTCCTCCATATTGCTTTCTTCGGACAGAATTCACTGCTCAGAGGTCTTAAAATTAAAATAAACAAATACGAGTGTTTCGAGATTTATAATTTCAGTGCCCGGTTTTTTTTTTGTTGTACGTAAAACTTAAGACCGGCTCTTTTCGTTTTTAATTTTTTATTTGTCTAAAAGTAAGGAAAAGAGCGTCATGCGTGAAGAACATCGTTTACCAGAGCAATGGATGCCATCAGTTGGTAATGAAAAAGCCAATTGTGTTTGAAATTATAAATCACGACGCGATTCTTATCAGCAGAAGAAAGCAAAGTGGTTTTTCTTTTTCTTTGTCTTTCAATTCAATCTTTCCGGAGCAGTTTTTGCTTTAATTTTGATTTGCGGTGATCCAAGTCTATTGAATATTTCCGCTAATGTGTGAACTTTTGCTTTGTTATGTTACTGCTGCTGCAGTAATAAAAGATTAGAAATCATCACTGCGCTACTGTGTGAAAATAGACTTCGATTTTTCAGTTTAAATGCCACGGAAAACAAAGGGGAAGTGAACTGTGATGCAATAACGTTTCAAAACTGTAGCTTGAATGCAGTTTGAGGTTGTTCTTTAGTAGAACGATAATTGTGTTAGCTAGCATTGTATCTTTTTATAAAGGAACGAAACTGTTTTTTTTTTTGGCACCGAATAAACCCCTGGTTACTGTATGGAAAGATATGATTTCTTTCCAGGATCTAAAATCATTATCATAATAAAAACTGATTATATCCACATATGATTTTTAGTAGCCTCAATAATGTTGAATTTGAATTAACGACAGCTTGGAGAAAACTTTAAACAATCCCCATTCGGTGTTTTTCGTTTTCTGAATTGTCCTCTGGCTGGCGAGGAATGCGAGGATGCTATATGACAATATATGCTCGCAAGCTATCAAATAAAGTTAATAATTATTTCGATAGCATCGATCATCTCATATATTTCGTGATATCTACTTTCGTTTTGTGTTCTACCATACTCTCCGGATCACTCTCAAAATAATTACAATTATTTTTGAAAGATATGTACCTTTATATTCGTTTTCTTGATGAAATGGACAAAGGACACTTTTATTAAGATGTACATTAAAGCCCATATATCGATATCATCACGATAGCCCAGTCTGTGTTCTTTCTGTAGACCTTATTGCTATATTTCTACTATAATTCTACTATATTTCTGCTATATTTATATGGCGATGACAATATCTGTTGAGTCAGGATGTTCTACTCATTAAGGTATTGCAGGAGCTTGTCCTTTTTACTTCTAAAAATCCTAATTCCATTAAAAATAGTTTGGTGTTTGAATTTGCATTCAGAATTTACTACTATTTTATCTTTACAAAATCTCTTAACTTTATTGTACTTTTAATGCTCGTAATCGAATTTTAAAAACTTTCACTTTCATATTCGTGCTTGCTATCATTTAAGTATACTTCGTGGGGATTAGCGGAGTCATCAGGGATTCTATGGCTAAAAGAAAACCATTGCAACGAATTATCACCCATCTCGTATGGCGAGCCTCACACTAAAATATATTGTCCGCAGATTGATTTTTAATGCTTAAGGGGAGGTTACCATCGATAAGCATAAAAATGCATAAAATGCATGAACTTTGGCAATTGTTTTTTTTTCATAAAATAAATACTTTTGGAAATGGGTTTTAACGTATTTTATTCTTCTATCAATGGAGAGTAAATTTCAATTATATTTATAAAAAACAATCAAAAATGGCGGCTCCAGTTACCATCAAACAAAACCGTACACGGCGTGTTTTACTCTGCGCGGGGCGCTCCACAGCGCTGTCGGTTCATGCGAAACAAATAGGGTTGAAAATAATTAAACTAGATAAAATTCGGGGGGTCCTACCGGTTTTCATTTTCAAAAAAACCTCTCCATAACAAAATGCCAGCCCTGTTTTGTTTGCCCGGTTTTTTTTGCTTCAACGGACGAAAAAACTATCTCTAAATCAATTTTTGACAAAAATCGCTTACTGATGGCCCCGTAAATTGAATTTCCTTTCAATTGCGCAGAGATTCATGTGCATCGGCTCATCCGTTAAAGCTGCAGAGCATCCCCGCGCACTGAAAAATATTGTTCCCAGAAAAACTCATATAAAGCTTAACGTTATAAAAAATCCTTGACAACTTACTTCAGCTATTCCAGCACCATACAGACGCCCTTCTTCTTCCTCCAAGAACTGATTGTGCTGAATCTGAAGGCTAACCCTTTTCCGAAATTAATGGGGCTACCTCAGGTAGAGAGAAAGTCTACCCAGTAAGCGCGCTCCGGGTGCCTCAGCTACCCGTTTTCCAGCTGGCGGACGATTCCGCTCTCAACAGGCTGTGAATTCGAAAATACTTTAGATATGAAAATAACGTTTTACCCACTGTTCTTAACATTTTAAGGATGAAAATTATGTAAAACAAACAAAAAAATCGAATTTTTCATCGTCATGAACGTTAACCTTCCCTTAAGGCAACCGGTGTATCTGTGATGTGGGAGAGTATACGGATTAATGAACTTATTAGAATTATATACTGCTACGGTTCTCATAATTCAGCATAATTAAAGAACAAGTAAAAAAGTTAGAATTGGTCTAAGGCCAATTCTTATGATACCCTAGATGAATGCCCGTACATAATTTCGTATGGTCACTCCTCTGTGCAAGTTTGATTGTAAAATTGATTTTTCGAATCTATTTCTAGAACGGTTATAACCAATTTCATAGGATCTTATATTCTGACAAACTTTTCAGTACAATTAAATCGTCTAGGACTAATTGTTTTCACAGAGAAAACCTCAATTTGTGTAAGGCAACACCAAGAAGGGATTGCCCGATTTAGTAAATTTTTGAAATTGTTTTTACTATTTTTATAAAAACGCCGTTTACAAAAGTTCAGCTCTCTACGTCGATGCATTCGCAGGCAGTGTCCAAATATATAGTGAAAAATGGAGCTTTTGAATAGAAATCCTATTTCAGCTCTCTGCTGTCGAGTTATCGTAAAGACGGACGGGCAGACAGATAGGCAGACGTGCAGACAGACTTTATACTTACTAAGTATGAGATTTCATCTAGTGGTTATAAAGGCCTTTAGGTTAGGTCCCATGGACGTGTTATCACAACACCCCAATTAAAGATATAAGCAAGTCCGACTTAGTGCTAGACTAGTATCCGCCAAACTAACCTAACCAAACCAATCCCATTTGCCCCTTCTCACAACAAAATATATCTACTGAAAAGCATAAGATTTATTACAACAAATGACAAAAATTATTTATAGTTTCAAGTTAAAAATTATTTTTTTACATATGTCATCGAATAGCACAATAAATTCTCTGGCAAGTCATAGCAAATTAATCACCAAAAATGAAATGGCTTTCGAATTATTTTCCTATATAACTAACTAACTATATAATTTCTATCAGAAGCTCTTAAAGCCAACAGATATTTATGCAAGTGCTTTACTTCTGCGAACTATTATTAATCATATCCCAAATTAATTCGTTACGTATCACACTATCAATGGACAAAAGCTAGGAATATTTAAGAGGAGAAGTGTGTCAACAAATTAGTCTTTCACCATTATACGAATGCAGTGATTTTATCATAGGCAAATCGTGGATTATTTTTAGGATAAAAGAATTGTAGCGTCACTTTCATATGTGAACTTAAATAAATGACTCAGAGGCGGATGATTTTTTCCGCGGTTATAAATGTTTGGCGGACACTCTTTTAGCGCCGTAAAATTTACAAAAATAAAACAAAAAGATAATATAAACAATGCCAAAAGGAACAGTTTATCTTACCTTGAGGAACGTTTTCTCAGATCTCATCAGAAGTATTCGTATAAGCGTTTTTGTTTATATACTTACTATAAAATTCGATTTCAATACTATGTATATTGGCGGCGCGTTGCGATGAGTCATTTCAATAAAATGCTTGACCTGAATACATTTCGAATACCTTTATTTTAATTATTGTCACTCAACACAAAATAATATCTCACGAAGGCGTGTCTGCATGTTTTATGGGAGTTGTGATTAGTACATCGTACGACGAACCGGCCAGTGTGTTGGAAATTAATGCGGAACCACGTCATTGTAGAGACAGATAAGTACTTTATAACGCCAAGAATGCCAAGAAAAGGATTAAGTTAAAATATAAATTAATGTGAAATTATAAATTCGAAATATTTTCTATTTAGCAAAATTGTCTTCAGGCTCGTATAATATTCCGAAATTACATAATGTGATTCAGTCAGCACCTAGAGTGATTCGATGTGGACGGCAATGAGAACTGACCTACAGTGATAATCTCAATTTTGTAGATATGTATTTAAAATTTAAGTTTAAATTTTAGTTGTGAATCATTTAAAGGAAAATTTGGTAATTTTAATTTTTCCACAAGCTGTCGGTGTTTTAATGGACAACAAAGCTTCTAATTCGATAAATCTGGTTTCAAGCCCGACCTACGCCGACCAATTGTTTTACTATAAAAGTCAATGGGAAGTTGCAAGGCGCGAGTGATATTTCACTTGGTGGTTCGAGTCCCATCTAAAACAGTAGATTCAATTAGAACAGCTGTTCAGAAGCTACACAGGTTTCATGTTCCATGAGTAAATTTAAAAGAAATTTGCAATAGGCCATCCAATGAAAGTGGTACACACCCAAAAATATTTTAAAAATTTTCTCTTAACCATAATTGCATAATTCTTATTGTTTTTTTAAGATTATACCTATGTGTTGAAAAACAAATTTATTTTATTTAATAAGTGAATAAGATTCAAAAAGTATAAAAATTTTACGACATAATGTGGGTATGAATTTCACGTCAATAGGAAAAAACAGCTTAGTAGTCATCACTGATTGCCTAGATATAGAAGAAATAAGATGGGGTATGCTAATTCGATATCTTTGTGGGGGGTGCCTCCTCATTAACGTTTGTTCTCAACCAAAAATCTTGTTTATGGCATAAAAGTTTATTAAAAGATTAACGAAACATGCGGAATATATATGTATGTAGGTACATTAAGTAATGATGGAAAAATTTTATTATTAGAAACATATTAGTTTATTATAGTATTTAGTACTTGCCAATTATAATGTTCTTTCTTAGTGTAATTCTTGTGGTCTCTTTACATACATAATTTACATAAAGCTTTTCTTCTTTCAGGTAATTAACACTAATACTTTTACAGTATTTTAGTACAAGTTAATAAGTAAGTATTTCTAAAATCATTTTGTTTAATTTTATTTCAAATAATGTAGATCTTCCAAAATTTAAGTACATCCTATAATTCTGCACGTCAGACAGATTGTTTTTATGTGGTAGTTAAAGCTAGATTTTAATAGACAGAAAAGTGCAGGAGACAACGAGGATAGAATCAGAGTTTAGAAAGTCGTACGTGGTCGTCGGAAATTAAAAAATTAAAATTTTTAATCAGAAAAAGAACATAATTGCATAATGTATCTTTAATGTATCAGTGTAACCGATGTAAAAATACAACAAGAATTTACAAAAAAGCCTTTAGCTTACTTGGAAATGTAACAGAGTGATAAAATGGCCCCGTAGGAGCTCTCTCCGGCCCCGGAAAAAATTGAAAAAATCCTCAAGATTCCCAGGAGTCATAGTTATTATAGAAAAAAAGAATTAAGAAGATCCGGTTAAAAATAACTGAGATAAAAACAAAAGTATCTCAACAGAACGGCATAAATTAAGGAAATGCAGGTTTTTCATGGCGTTTTCTGACCGTTTTGGTCGTTTTCAAAGTTTTTATTTCTACTATTACTACTTAATTATACACTTTTTCAGTATAATGTCAATTAGTATATCAGTGAGAAAATGTGTCGAATTGAAAATAAAAACATTCTAGTAGATGGAGAATTTTGTTACCTTTAATTTGAATGTAAAAAATTTTTCTCTAGGGCCATCCGTTATGATGCAGGGTCCGACAAAGTGGAAAAGTGGCTTTCAGGTAAAATGTAAGAGGGTGGAAAAAATACACTACGAAGTATACCGGATTGAAAATTTAAAAACGCCATTCGATAGAGCTCGACGGGGCTTTAATTAGACACCCCACATGCCATATTTGGTTCTTGAGGGGTGGGGTAACCCCCCCCCCCCCCCCCCCTAAAATTCCCCCCCCCCCCCACCACTTTTTTTCATAACTTTAATCCCTTCATCGAACTAAAGACGAATCCAAAGTTGGCTTTTTGATCGCCCCCCCCCCCCCCTCTCCCCGCAAAAAAAGTTCGAATATTGAAAATAATTAAAGCAAATTTCTGAACTTCAAATACTATTATTAAGTAATTTAGGGGCGAAAAAGTAAATCGATCACACCAATTTGTTTTTCGGTGATGTTTTATTAAGTTTTCCAGAAAGTTTCATACTGTTTGATGCGCCATTACTTATGTTTTGGGTTCACAAATTTGCAATACCTTTTTTTGTGGGGAAAACCGTGATGCGAGTAGATGTAAATTGAACACACTGCTAAATAAACCCAGTACCACCTAGAATAAATATAAGTGCACTAGTCGATAGTCCTCAAAAGGATCTTTCATTTGGCACACTGAAAATTTTCCTAGGACACTCCCCTCCCCCTCTGCATACCCTGACATTTGACGTTCAATCTGACCTCCAAAGTACAACTATACAAGTCGGTTTACACTGCCAATTTGTGAATATAAAAATACAAGACCCTTGTATTTTATATGCATAGGCCTTGTATTACTTTGGGTTGTAATCAAATACATCTTTTACAACGATACACTCTTTTATACAACATTGCGTGAATACCTCTAATAACTACTTCATTTTTGGCACAAATATTATATATATATATTTTTTGTTGAAAAAGCACACTACTTTTATTTTGTGAGGTACTATCCAGAAATCTAAAATTACCACAAAGATAGTCTGACCAACTGTCCAAAAGATAAAAGATATAAATAAGAAAATAAAAATCCCTGGAAAGACCAAAATGGATTTTTAGTTTTATTCGTCAAATTTCTTATACCAGGAAGACCTAGTGGAAGGAAAATTATATGATATTGCAAGATTTCAAACAGGTACAAGAAATTTTTTGATAATTATTCTGGATCTCTTTAGTATACTTAAATATTACATGTTTTACTTTATATGTATATATGTTAATTTTTATTGTATTAATTTTTTTATATAAAAATTTTTTATGAATCAAGGATGACCTGAAATTTATTAAATAGATAATTGTTGAAATTCGAATGCCAAAAAGTATATTTCTCCTCCTTTCCGTTTAAAAGTTAGAGCTTAACAAAATTTTAACTTAGTTTTTTTCATTTAACTATCACACTCGAACCAAACCTATAAAATACAAAACTTTTACACTTATATGAAGAAAACTAAAAACTAAAAAAGGACTATATTTTGTATGTAGAGATAATATTAAAATGAAGCCTTTTTGGGCTTCGTAAATTCGCTGTAATCGACTTTTTTTTAAGCACAGTATTTACAAAAAACAGTAAAATTTCTTAAATTTTCACTTTGTTCAGCCTCTAACTTCGAAATAGAGGGAAGGAAGGAAAAAAGGCTATATACTCGTAAAACATCGGAAAGCTCAAAATTTGAAATCATCATCCAGAAGTTATTAAGAAAACTTAAATCTCTTAAGCTCTTAAGCCGTTCACACCAAATTTGTTTCTTTGCTGTCTTAATATAACTTATCTATGAGTATCAGGAGCAAGACAATAGGCTGGATACCTTAGAATAGGGGTTGGAAAAGGCAACCAGCTAATATAACAGCACGTTTTCAGTTTAGCCTTATTTTCTGATGTGTTTATGGATTAAGTCTAGATTAGCCTTTGAAAATCAGCAGCCAACAACTAGCTAAAAGATATATTTTGTACATCTAAGTGCATATTTTTCGCCCATATTTGATCTGTTCGTAATACAAAGAAGCGATATGATCAGAAACTATAATAACGCAATCATCAGAAAAATAATTCGGAGGATTTTGCTTTTCTTTTTACATTGCATTAAAACTATTTATCTATTCCGAATTAAGCTAAACTATTATTTTCATAAACTATATTATAAATATAAAAATTAAAGTAGTGGATCAAAAATTGAACCTTGAGGTACTTGCACTTCCATATTTGATCTAGGGAACAAACTATCTTTGTATGTATATTATAAAGAATCTTCTAACTATAAAATTGTACAGAAATATTGTACATTATGTACGTATTTATGTTATCTTTAAGTATAAATTTGTCTCAGAACTTTTCCAAGTATCCGCAGTATTTCTTGTGTTCTTGTCTAAAAGATACGCTAACCAATCTTTTTTATTATATTTAAGGTGACATTTTTTTTTAGCTTAACAAAGGCAGCTGGTGTTAACCAATGACATTCAAAAAGTATTAAAAAGAAATTTCTTTTTTTAATGAAAAGAAGAAGAAAAAGTTATGTTTGAACATTTGCCTCCCAGGTCAGTTTGAAATTGCTTTTTAGATTCTCATAATCTTAGAAAATATGCTCTGAGCCGACCGCGATTGCTATAATAATTTATTGTATAGCTTACAACATGAACCACTAACAACAGCAACAACAAAGACAGGGAGTGTGCTAATTTACAGCTGTCATAAATCACTTGGAGAACTTAGAAATGTCTTTATGTTTTCGGGCTCTTCTGTATGACAGACAGTTAATGTGTGTTCTACATTTTAACTGCTGTCAGTTGCCGTCGCCACCATTCATTTCATTATTTCAATGTTCGCCGCCCACACCAAATCATAATAATAAATACTTAGTATACACAATACAACCACCGATCTCTATGCCTAACCATGAAACTAAATAATTGATCAAACTGCCCGATTATATCATTATGCAGAAATTCGATCATGATCGGCAGCTAAATTTTCATTAATCGCGACTTGGCGTATTGAGTACGGCAGCTCTTGTAAAAATCAGATATTCGCAGTTCAAAGACAAGACAACGACGATCCCAATCACAACACGATATACTTCGATAGATACTTGAGATGGGCCGTGCTTCTGTCCTGCCGGACGTGGATATCGCATCTATATAATCGTACAATTCGTCTCTAGTATTAGCCATGGGGCTACTGAACTCTCTTAGAGACTCGTGGTAGTATCAATTCTTACCTGTTGCAGCAGAGCAACCGTGTCTTCTACCACACATGCTTTACCAGATTCGTTGAATGTTTTATACTTTTTCTGGGTTACCATCATCAGCTTTGATTATTTCCAACCAATGCAAAATATATAAATGGTGACTTGTGTGCCTTATGCCCAGATTGTGTTCTCTCCACTTATAGATTGCTTCGATCATATTGAAGTAAGTAGATGCGTGTGGATATTATTTTCAGAGCCCTGCAGCTAACATTTTTAGCCCAGCCTCTATATCTAATAACCCGTATATGTGTGCACTCTATAGTGGTCGTTTTTGATATTTACTCCAAGATATCACCGCCTTGAACAATTCACCAGCTAATGAGCAAAATGTTCGTCGGGAAAACTCAAAAAGAATACGCGATTATTAACAGATGGATATGGGATTGTATGCGCGCATGGAGAATGGCTGAAGCAATTCAATTAGGAATTCCGTCCATAAGTGGTGTTAAAAGTTTTGTAAGGCTTATGGGTGCTTTGCTTTTGCCTTTGGAACAGAAATTCATTTTCCATGCATTCGAAGTAAAGTTTCAATCCATGTTTTAATTAATAATTGACAACAGCTGCAGCTGCATGAGTTTTAGGGTTTTGTAAGTCAGATTCATTCAATTAGCCTTTAATTAGATAGATATTATAGAGCACTTGAGAAAATGGTGTAATTCGTTTTTATTTGGTCTCTTTTATTGCAATAATAATTTGAATTTTGTATATCGGCGGGGGTGGTTCATTCTACTTTGTTTCCACGTTTGAGCTCTATCAGTACACACGTATTGTTCAGCTGACGCTGCAGATGGATAATCACTTGAAAACCGCATTGAGATCTTCTAAAAAAAAAATTTATTCAATTACAACATTGCGGGAAATAGATGTTTGCTGTCATTTTTAAAACTAAATCTGACTTTTAGGATTATATATAAAATGTAGTTTTTTTATACCCTAGGCAGACGGGCAAAATCAATGATCATTCGTTCGTAATTGAATTTTTCAAAAATCGATTTACCATTGAATTTTAATTTTAATTATTAAAAATGTGCTGTCAATTACATACAAAAATTGACAGGACTTTCGTTTTAATCAACAAAATCTTGGGTAACTTGATTTTTAAAAAAATCAATTACGAACGAATGATCATTGATTTTGTCCGTCTGCCTAGGGTATTAATTAGAGGGATTTTCAATTTTTAAATTTTTTTTTTTTATTTCCTCTTCACTCCTTTTGGGAGCATTGGATCTCCAAATATCCTCCTAATTTGTTTTTTGGCATTCTTTTGATTTTTGTCCAGGCTATTTTTTTTTTATTCTTTTCCAGCATGATGCTTTCATCGACATTCCTTTTTCGGTTTAATGATTGTGGAATGATTGTTTGTATAAATATTATCATAAGAGTGTAGGTACTTATCCATTTCTATATTCTTCGCCTTATCTGGTTTCTATTATCTTTTGCGGCATAATGCTCCATGTTCATATGTTGTGCTGAATATATTTTCTTGACAAGCCAGGACCAGTTGAGTAATATCATAGTCTTGGTCTTCTGATTGGCTTGTGATTATCCAGTGTATCCTCTAGGAGCTATGTTTGATCTCCTCATTACTTCTTCTGGTGTGGTGACGAATAGGGGGTAGAGTGATGATTTTTGTTTTATACCCAATTTCAGTCTTAGTAGTTCGCTAATGGTCCTATTGTGGAGAATCGTTGTTTCAGCAATTTCGCAAAAGCTTTTATCAAGCGTATTATATTTTCTGGAATATCTTCCGTATTGCATCATGATCTATCGTCGAATGTTGCACCGCCCCTCCCTGTGACGATTCAGGTCAGTACTCGACAACTGTTCATAGTTGTAGAGAACTGGGAGTTGAATTACTCTTTTCTTCGTCATTTTCGACTTATGTAGTAGCTTAACGTTATAAAATTGTATTCTTTCAGATTTTTTAATAGGTTTTAACTGTAATTATTCTGTTCAAGGATATACATTCGAACGTGCTAACTTCAGCTGTTGTTATTTCTTCTGTGCCCCCACATTTCGATGATACCAAGAATTTGAACACTATATTTATTCATTTCTCTTTTTATTTGATGCTTCACTCATTGTCTGTACATTCTATTGTCCCAATCATCTCTTGGTGACTTTTGATTGTTTTCCCAGGTAGATTGGGCTGATTTTTTCTTAAATCTTACAAATGTTTTCCATCTTCCATAAGTGTTCATTACGGTGTGTTGTCGCTTATAGAAGGGAGGAAAAATGGTTTAACCCGGCGCCAATGACGCTGGGTCATTTTGACCCGAGGCAATTTAACACGGTGATATTTTTTGTTCACGCTGCCCGTACAATTTGAACGTTTGTTTAGCTGGAGATAGAGCTTCCTTCTACTCGTACCGCCAATGTTCTCAGTGTGACGCCGTCTGCGCAGCGAGATACACGTGCGTTAAGTCAATATGGGTAAATATGACCCAGCGTCATTGCTGGCGTAGTTTTTTCGTGACATACTTTCATTTGTTTATTTAGTGTTTGTTGTTAATTCATCTTGTTCTTTTTTAGTGATTTGGTAAATATGGCCCTGAGAAACCAACCAGAGAGTTTTTTGGCGGTGTTAGAAGAGTCAGAGTCTGACGAAGTCGAGTCAATTGCTGCTTCGGACATCGATATTGAGGACCACTTATCCGAACGTAGTAACAATAGCGACACTGAACAAAATGGAAGCGATACGACTACGGATTCATCAGACAATCTCAATCTTTTAACCGTACTAAATCAACAGCATCGGCAATTTTTGAAAGGAAAGGATGGAACGATGTGCCAAAAAGCACCGGCACGACCAAATGTACGCACAAGATCAGAAAATATAATATGTGAATCACCTGGTGTAAAACTTGTGGCTCGAGGTGCCAAAACTGTTTCAGAATGCTTGAACTTATTTATAACCAATGATATGCTGTGTCAGATTCAAACATGTAAAAATTTATATATAAAAGAAAGAAGAGCATCGTGTGTAGATTTGAGTAAACATAGATATATGGGTTAAGTCGAAATAAGTGAATTGAAAGCGTACATAGGACTTCTGTATATTGCTGGATTTTACCGTTCTAACAGACAAAATCTAAACGACTTGTGGCAAGCAGATGGTACAGGCGTAGCAATTTTTAGACTCACTATGTCAATTCAGCGATTCTACTTTCTACAAAGCTGCCTACGCTTCGATGACATGTCTACACGTGCTGAAAGACAGCAAGTTGATAATTTGGCACCAATACGGGAAGTTTTCGAAGCGTTTGTAGAACAGTGTCAAAAAATGTATTCGCCGGGAGAAAATTGCACTATTGACGAGATGCTAGTAGCATTCAGAGGACGATGTAAATTTCGGCAATATATACCGTCTAAACCATCAAGATATGGAATAAAAATATTTGCCTTAACAGATTCAAAAACATTCTATGTGAACAATTTGGAGATATATGCCGGTAAGCAGCCTAATGGCCCGTACTCAGTTAGTAACAAACCTTTTGACGTGGTAAATCGCATCGTGTTGCCTATCTCCAAAACTCACCGTAATGTTACTTTTGATAATTGGTTCACAAGCTACGAATTGGTGTCTCATCTCCTAAAAGAACACAAACTGACCTCAGTGGGCACCTTACGAAAAAACAAGAAGCAAATCCCACCGCAATTCATCACAATGCGTGGAAAGGACCCAAATTCGTCAACTTTTGGACATCAAAAAGATATCACTATGGTCTCTTACATTCCGAAGAAAAATAAAGTTGTCCTCTTGATGTCGAGCTTACACCACGACGACAACATTGATGAGTCTACTGGCGATAAACAGAAACCAGAAATAATAACTTTTTATAATTCTACCAAGAGCGGAGTGGATGTAGCTGACGAGCTTTGTGCTACTTACAACGTGAGCAGAAACTCAAAACGGTGGCCATTGACAATTTTCTTTGCAATGCTGAATATATCGGGCATAAATGCAAATATAATATAACGGGCTAATAATAACGATACACGTACGAAAAGACGACATTTCCTAAAAAACCTGGGCCTCGCTTTGATACACGAGCATTTACAAGTCCGAGGAACACGTGCGAATTAACCTCGACAATTGCGCAAGAGAATAGCAGATATCGCAGGTGAACCCACCGAGGAACCGCCCCAAAAGGTCCCAGGAACTCGTAAAAGATGTCAAATATGTCCGTCCAAAAAGGATAAGAAAACATGTCATACTTGAAATGCATGCCACATTTACATATGCCCAGACCATTTGGTTCCATACTGCAATAATTGCAGTAGTTCCATGTCTCTGAATGAGGAAGTAGAAGACTGATTTATTATTATCGTTATGATAAGAAGTTCGTGTGATTTCTCTTTTAGTATATAGGATTATTTTTCATATTATTAATTAGAATACTTTACCAAAAATTAAAAGAATATCAAAGTTATGTTTTCAAAGTTGATTTTGCATGTGTTATTGAGGAAGCTAATAAAAGTTTGATTTATAGAATACATTGGTATTATCTTTATTTTACCACATATAGAAAGAACCCTTATTAAATAAATACTTATTACAATTAAGGTAACTCTTTTAATTTTGTGATAATTTGCGATATAATCCGGGTCATAATGACCCGATGTCATTGTTCGCGTAATTATTTTCACGTCATTTGCGCCGGGTTAAGTATTATTAGGAGGTGTTCAAAAACTCGAAAAAAATGCTGGATCAAGTCAAAGTGGGACTAATACTACGACTCTTGGGATGGTAGATCCGTGCCCTTACTGACTGAATCCCACTATACTAAATACAACTATTTCTGATTTTATAGGAAGTTTTTCAATTTTATAACTAGTCAGCAACACCCTTAGAGAAAGCCTCAGAAAAACGAAGGTCTTGTTGTTTAGAAAATTGTTTTAACGTACGGAAAAGACAATAATTGTCTGGTACCAGGTCTGGTGAGTATGATGGATGAATTAGAGCATCTATCTACAGTGGTTGTTCAATTTTTTCTGTATTTCATC
Organism: Dioctria linearis; assembly: GCA_963930735.1. NCBI lineage: Eukaryota > Metazoa > Arthropoda > Insecta > Diptera > Asilidae > Dioctria > Dioctria linearis. The sequence goes on from OZ005741.1 coordinate 29,170,082, forward strand.
ACGGTTTCATGTTTGTTGCTATATTGGCTACTAAATATTTACCACTTTTTCAATAATACCTACTTCCGAATTAATTAATTTTCATTAACTTATGTATATCACCTGATATTTCGCTGATGTTCGGCAGGTATGGATTTTGGGTGCGATTTTCTTTTGGACTAAAATCACCATCCTTAAATAATCAATGATTCTGGGATTAACTTTGTAGGAATCGCTGAACTTGATTAAGGGCTGAGTGATGAGATTTGATATTGATAGTTGAAAGAAGACTATATTATCTGCCTATGTCTAATGCCAATCGCTATTTTCTGAATATTAATTAATTTTTAAATTTATTTGCATTGCTCTATATAGAGACCATCTGGATATCCAACAACTCGCTATTTACACTGCTCAACACTGTACCTTACGTAAAAAACTTTTCAAAAGAATAAACAAATTTTTAAAATTTATAGCTCAAGATTTTTCTCTCTGTCATATCTGTAAAGTCTTCGCAGCTTGGACTTCACAATAAACTAATAAGCTGTTTTATAATACGGTATAGTTAAATTGTAGTACAATCTAGAATATTTTGTAATTTGTGCAGACTCTGGCCACTCTTGCAGGGAGGGCGGCTTTAGTGTTTCTCCACAAAAGTAGCTATTCCTCACCACCACCACCATATTAATCATTGAGTTTTTTGCCTTTCTGGCCTTGCCTAGGTGAGTAGAGCTACAGATTGCCTGGTAAGCTTTTTGTTTCTCTGAGCCTCTTTCTGGTGATAAAAAAAATATTTGATTATTAATCCCAAATAAAAAACTTGAAATCTATTTTCAATCCTAACTATATAATCCCATTCAACATTATCTAATCCATACAATTCTCCATCGAAAAACAACAAAGTTATCATTGATCATTGCAGGTATAACGGGAAGGTGTCGAATTCCACACCAATTAAAATTCCCAACTATACAAAACTGGTCCATTAATTGATATTAATAACTCACCGTGGCTACTTATATCCCAAAAATTTATGTTATGCTTTGGGGTAATTAATTTGTTTGAAAGTAAATCAAGCAAATTGTCCACAAATCAAACTTGAGCGCTCATCTCTGAAATGAGAAATTGCTGTATAGACGCCTGGTGCTATTTTAATATCTCAAGCATCGAAGATAAATTCCACAAGAAGTATAATGAACAGCGTAAGTACAAATATCTATACCTCGTCGAGACAGAGAAGAAACCATGCCATCATCGAGAGCATTTAATGCAAAATTCACAGAAAACTCTTGCACTGATTGCTTCTGCTGCTACTTGTTAAATATATGTATATATGTAGGTTTATTTTATTGCTCACTCATTTCGCTTGTCTCAACACATCTACATTACTAGAATTAGAACTAGCCGGACAACTGGCTTAACTGGCGTGCTTTACATTATCCGTAACGTCCGTCCCTCTGTGTACTTGTCGAAATGCATATTTCAGTTTGTTGTTGATATTCGTCGACAGACCAAGAGAAAACGGGAGCAAAAATAGATTACCCAAAATCTATGTACAATGACGACGATAAATACTTAAAAAAGTAAAAACGAATGGGCGTACTAAACAGAGGAAAATTGTCTCGTTATAAAGCAATTTTCTAAAATTAGTTTAAAGGCACACTCAAATATTTTCGTTTGTTGAAGATTTCTCTGATGATTTTCTTAAGAATTTGTAATTGCGCCAAGTTACACCTTTCGTTAAAGATTACTTTAAAAAAAATATATATTAATTGGCCACGCCAAAGAAATTTTCGTTAATGTGGTTTTAATTTGTGAAACCAGCAAATCGTACCATCATGATTATCAGTATGGGTATCAGCTTAAATGCATGTACATCAATATGTAGTCAGTTGTCAGTTATATCGCATTAAATTTTGCTTTTTTGGGTTTAAGTCGATGAATTGTGAAATTTGGATAAATTAAAAAGACTTTTTAAGTAAGAATAAAGGTAAATATTAATTGTATACGAGTATTTATAATTTTTTTTTTTTTTTTTTATATATATTATTAAGCCAAGCTCAGGGGATACCCTATGATGCAAAGCACAGCATGGCAGGAACGAGATAGAGAAAGGATTAGGGGATATGAGGAGAATGGCGGAGGTGCCGATGTATGTCACCCTTAAACTTCCGCAGATTGTATGCCGGGGGAAAAACAGAAGATGGTAAGCTGTTCCACATTCGCACTGTTCGGGATAAAAAAGCATCACGGAATTTTACTGTACGGCCGAAAGTAATTTGAAGGGTTAAGGGATGTGCGCGGTTTGCAGCACGAGTCACGTGCGTGCAGGAATCATTCTACAAGGGATTAGACTAGAGATTTCATCAGAACATTGACCATGCATATAGCGATAAAGGAGCGAAAGGCATCCAACATTGCGGCGGTGCTCGAGTGAGTCGATATGACAAGTTATTGCCAAATCGCCAATGAGCTTGAAGGCTCTCTTTTGGACAATATCCAATGAAGCTAAGGCTGTGCGACCAGCCCCGGCCCATATATGGGAGTTGTATTCCATTCTAGGTCTAATGTAGGACTTGTAGAGGAGCGCTAGATTTGACGGGTTGAAATATTTCTTACACCTTTTCAGAAATCCAAGACATTTCGATGCTTCTTTGGCAACAGAGAAGATGTGATCTGTCCAGTTTAACTTACTAGAAATATTAATGCCAAGAATGCTTAGTGACGGTAAATCAGAAATTAATGCTCCGTCAAAAGAAACGGGATGGTTAAGTTATGATCTTGTTTTAATGAGATGAGACAGCTTTGGGTCTTAGATGCATTGAATTCGACGCGATTCGCTTTGCCCCAAGCGAGGATATTGTTAAGATCGTTATTCAATGATCTAATCATGCAATCTCGTTTAACACATGCGGCATTTCCCCTAGAGTCCGCAAGAGTGTCAAAGGAGTAAGCGAAATCAAGAGTACTGTCATCTGCGAAACTATGGATGGGATTGAAAGTAAGGGAAAGCAGATCATTAATGAAAATTAAGAAGAGAGTTGGAGAGATATCAGAGTCTTGAGGTACACCGGCATTTATGGGATGCGGTTCAGATGTAACGTCATCTAATACAACACGTATTTGGCGACTAGATAGGAAACTTTCAATCCATAATAGAAGAGGAGGAGAGAGACCAAGTGCTTTAAGTTTGGCTAAAAGGGCTGGATGCCAGACTCTATCAAAGGCCTTTGAAATATCCAGGGCAACGATTTTAGACTCACCAAAATTGTGAAGACTATGGTTCCAACGCTCCGTCAGAAAGGTCAGCAAGTCTCCAGATGAGCGTCCAGCTCGGAAGCCACATTGGCGATCGTTGATGAGATGATTATTTTCTAGATACTTCATTAATTTTGAGTTAACGATAGATTCAAAAACCTTTGAAAGAATCGAAGTGATCGCAATTGGTCGATAATTTGAGGGATCGCTACCCTCTCCTTTTTTGGGAATAGGCTGAACGTGAGCTAGTTTCCAAGCACTTGAGAATTTTCCTGTCGAATAAGACAAGTAGAATAGTTTGCGCAGAGGTTTAGCCGAGGATGAGGCACAGCTTTTAATTAACAGGGACGAAAAACCATCAGGACCTGCGGCTTTGGAGACGTTGATCCCCTTAAGGACCCTGAACACATCTCTCGTACGAACGTGTATTGGCTCTTGTACACATTCACATGGGCGATGCACACCAGGTGTTTGTGAAGTGGGTGGAAGACAAGAATTTGAAGCGAATCTAGCAGCTAAAATATTAGCTTTATCCAGGGAGTCAATGTTATAAAATGAAGTGGTATATACCATAGGGTTCCATTTTAGGTCTTTTGCTGTTAAGCTTTTAAGTGGTAAAGTGTTTTTTTTTTATATTCACTCTTACCGTCGTGTTCTTCATTGACTGACCTGAACTGGTTCAGTTCTATTTACACAACAAAACAGCAATATTATACCTACGTGAATCTGGTTTTCATTCAACTTTCGCTAAACAGAACACCGGATTGTAATTGCAAGTATCAAAATTTCTTAATTTTTCTTTTATTTAATGAAAATATGTCACAATTTTCTTCAACTAGTAAAAATATTATTAATTATGAGTTTTTAAATTTCCAATTTTAAATCTATTTAAAAGTTTCCATAACAAGAAAAACTAGTTTCTAAAACACAAAATGTGTCAAAAAACTTTTCCTTCGGGGTCCTGGTGTCATAACCCCCAAGCCAATTATAATATACATCTCACATATTCCTACAGAGCAATTAGCGTATTTCCCATGCAGCCAATAGTGCATACAAATTTGATTGTTCTTTATACAATTTCTGAGTAAATTTCAAAGGAAAAAACTGGTTAGCTTGTTAGCAGCTCAAGCACTCGATTTAGTGCTCTTGTTGTAAAGTATCTTTTGGCCACTAATTACCACTTGCTCGTCAAATATATTTTAAGCGTTGACCAGCTTCAGGAAATATTTCCTATAAAATCTAATGACTTAAGCATACCTACAATATATTTCCACTCGACCTTGTCCTAATTACGCTTTTCATATAAATTATAACGCAAAATTTAATTGTTTAATACTGACGAGAGGATTAAATCATCAAGCATGCCGTATACGAAGTCGTTGATGGCCGTTAACATAGTTCGTGAAGTATGTATATGTGACCTCAGGTATCGTTACGGGTTAAAAAATCCACACTGACTTTCTGGTAACTTGATATGAGTATAATGACTGTTTTCTTTAAATTTCCGTGTATTGGAATTTTCGGGCTGGACGGTCAGGAGGAAAAACACCTCTTTAGTTTGTGAGAATTTTATTTGTTCTCCGACGTTTCGGCCGATGTCTCGAACCGTTCTCAAGGACACAGGCTAATTAAAACATCAATATAACTATTGCTTGATATAAAAATTAAAAAATTAAAAAACCACCGTTATAAAGCGTGTTTGATAACTCTCCTTTGTCTCATCATTCTTCCCAATCACACGATCTCTAACAAACCTTTCCTATATCCCTCCCCGCCTTCCCTATCAATTCCTTTCCGCTCGACCAACATACCACGACCTACTCCACCCAACATATTCTATCTACTCCCGTACGCCACCATGCATCATGACCCTATTACCAGACAAACCAAAAATTCTACTCATACTATGACATATGGAATACAAAATTTATTTTTTATTTGGCCGCAAATAATTTCACGATATACGATATACTATACGATTATCACGCCATATTTCCTTGGCTATTGTGTTGTTTAACATGATATTTGTAAAATGTATGAAATATTTCAAAATCAATCAAAAATAGGAGGCATTCATAAATTTACAATTTTGTGTAATTGTAATTTTACAACAAATATATTGTAAAAATATTGTGTAATATTACACACATTCTTTAGAGTTTAGGGTATAAAAAGAGATTTACCAATAAACCAAGGTAATTTAGTTGAAATCGATTCTATATTTTATTATTAATAGAGTCCAATAGGCTCGTCTCTTTCATTCCCTTTATTCAATCCAAAATTTCTCTCTTCTTTTCAATATTCAAATAAGCTTAACCGATTAGCGGAAGAGATTTCATAACATTACCAAACGAGCTAAAATATATGTAAACACGTAAATCATCTTAATGTGATAAAAAAAAACATGAATGACAAAAATAACAAAATTCCCGGAAATGAATCACTGATATTGATACACTTCGTCAGCGAATTGGACGACTACCACCTTCGGTAAAAAAAAATTAATAAAACCTCCGCTAGACGACATCAAAATATTTTTTTTCTACTATGTAAACCAAAGAAAGCATTTAGCAGCAGATGCAACCCACTCACAAGAAATTGTTTATATTTTGCATACATTATTTTCGCCAATAAAATGACTTTTTATGGGATGCCAAATAAATACAAAATCGATTTGCTTACTATTCCCCTTTTGACAATAAAAATATATGCAAGAAAAACAAAAAAAACAAATCCTCGTCCATTATAATTTACGTTTATGTCCAGACATGACATTGGAAACCCAGCGAAAACTTGATCTTGCTGTTACTTGCATAAAATGATAATTAATGAGTTCGGAATTTGCATAAATTAGCATTAACTCTGAGGAGGCCTACCCTGAATAAGTCATTCTTCAAATAGAAGCCAGCATTTTTGACAAACGAAAAAAAAAATCGCGTAATTCTGAAATCGGTTTTTGTTGAAAACGACAACATTGAATACGGTCAATATTTTTTACGATTATTGTAATGCCAATGCGGAAGCACAACACAAGACAAACCAAGTATTATTAATAAAATTTCCATTTTTTTTTTCATTAATTATCCAATGCAATGCCGGTCCCATTTTTTCAAAGAACTGAAATCGGTTGTAAAGGTTCGAAATTAATAGCATTTACAACGACGTGAAAAATTGATCAAACTTGAGCTGAGCGAATAAATAAATAAAAATTGTTTCGTTCTTCTTCTTCTCGAAAGGTGTATTTTTTGGTGAGCGCGTGCTCTTCCGGTTTATGAACGAAGATCGAGTGGCCTTCAATGCGCCTTTTTTTCTGAACACAAGATTTCTTCTACATTTTATACGCCTACTTGCAACCAAAAAAGAAAAAAAAACATAAATGGCATTTTTCAGAGTGACTGTTGCAGTGGGCAACTATAGAGAATTTCGCAATATTTCTTCAGATCGTCCATTCAAAACCGAAGGCAATTCAGCTGTCAATTGAACACCAGGAAGACATCCATGAGTGAGTATGTTTATGCGGGTTATTTTTTATTGGCCTTGAGTCATTATAAGATGAGTTTTTGTTTTCGTTTTATGAACGAAAATGTAAGAAAAACGAAATCACTCAAGCACAAAACAGAAGACCTTTGAGATTTTCTTAAGAAACCCAGCACAGGATTTTTAGCTTTAAAGGGAGTTGAAGATATGTACATATTACAAACAGACAGACAGTCCGCTTAGTGGGTAATCTTTGACCCCATGGCATTCTCTCTTTATCAATCAGATTCACTCAGGCTTGTAGAAATTACTCAATACCCGAGGCGATCAGTCGATCGATGGCATGTTTACCTTTGAGGCTTGAAGATGGCATTTATTGCATCATTTTTAGACGTCGATTATTTCAGTAATGTAAGAACTTCTTGTGACTTTTAATAATTCAAAACGTCCTTGAATGTGTGAATTATTAAAAGTCATAATGCAGTGTGATAGGGATAGTGAACTATGGTGATGAGAACCAATTTGATTTAAGTGTTTTGATCTTTTTGACATAAAGTTCACTTTTTTTAACTTTGAGTCATTCATTTCAACATCAGAAGTCAACAATCAGAGAGTGATATTGCAGTTAAAATGATTTGTATAAAACATCCAGGACGTGAAATTCTTATAGAACTCAATCAAAAAACCTTCTGTCCTACCCTGGTTCCTCGTAACACGGAAGTTCATTGATAAAATTACGAATTCATCAAAATAAGTGCCATCACAAATGCAAGTGGTACTTGGCGCATTTTTTCGAACATTTTTGAAATATCTAAAATGATGGCGTTTCATGTGAATCAGCTTTAGTTTTTTATGAAATACATATCTTGGAAAAATGTTGTATCCTTCCGAGATTGTCACAACAATCTGCGTCATCTGAATATCGACAGAAAAGCGACTTGAAGCAGGTGAGATATAGGAGCAATGGATGAGATTTGTGAATCCTAGATCAATTTCTTTTCAGCAAAAAACATCTTTCCTCTCTTTGTTTTATTCTTCTGACATTCTAACTTCTTGAAAATATTCAAACAGCTATTAAAAAACTGAATCTGCTTTCTGGTTTCGACAAGAGCCAATATACTCTTCTGTGATTGCTGTAAATTGACTTAAGCATATAGCTATGATGTACCGCTACCATATGTTTGTCATTCAATCAGTTTGCTTTTGTAGTCTCTGACTTTTCTAAAATATCCGAAGTTTTTGGCTATACAGAATTCTTGTCCACTAATTTTTAGGGATGTTCAAGGCTCCATTCTGTGGCCAATACTTTTCTGCTTGTAAATAATCATCGTTTATCGTGAGTAATACATTTTTGGCATTCATTTTTTTTAATGTAATCATGACAGCAGAAAATACCCTTTGATGCAGGTGGGATGCGGTAAAAGCTTTCAACGGCAGCCAAATTTAGAGCCGGTATTTAGCACAGTTTAACCGAGGCTTGAATTTTTCCAAGAAAAATATTTTCGTATCTGCTTTAAGCCATGCTCAGCTAAATTATTGGAGCTGTGATTTTACCAGGTGGATGATTATGATCGATCCTTAATTAACGTAAATCACTGTAAATACCAAATTTACAGACCTACTGTATGCCGGTGGGAGTTTTTTATGGGTAGTGTGTCTCCTCTAAGAAAATAAGAATTTTTTAGTATTTAAAATTTCATGGCCATATACTTCCATATTAAAGAAAGTATGTAGTAAAATTTTGGATACTTTAGGCTGAGACAAATTACATCTAGATGTGCAAAACCTCACAAAAACGGGGTCCAACTAAAACGAGCTAATGGCCCTCTAATAGAAAGCTCTACACATTCTCTCTCTCTCTCTCTCTCTCTTGCTGTATTATGTCGCATAAATTCTTCGCAATGATAGCTTTCTTTGGTTGAAAAAAAGTTAAAAAGCTTTCAAAAAGTGATCCGGGTTTATATGGAGATTAGGTAAGGAGCAAGCAAATTTTTTCTCGTTTGTGACAAAATTTCGTCGGAACTTTTTTTCCAGTTTCCCATGTCATAAATTTTTATTGGTTGATTGTCATTGAAAAATCCAAATGGAAAACTCAAATAAAAACCATCTTTCCGCTTGTATTTTTAATTTTATTGAATTGAATTGAATCGAAACGAATTATACAACAAAAAAAAATCCCAAATTCTTGCATGCACTCGCAAGGGCCACTTTGGTAAACATATACGCAATAAAAAATCCCCACATAGCTAAGTAAACTTTAAGTCGTGTGCTTCGTGATTACACATAGTCCCCAATGCATTTCTTTCAATTCAGTCATCAAGAAATTGGCTACGAAACTTGATGTCTTGAATCTTTAATAGTTGATATCGTCGGGAGCAAAGAATATTCCAAAAAGGAAAAAAAATGAAATAAAAACAATCCGAAGACGCCAGCGCTTGTAGCTTATAAACTGTTTATAATTACGTTACATAAGGCCACCCAATTGAAATAATTTGAGGTCATCTGAACGTAACTAACGTACTTAAGTAAATTCAACTCTCCTATATTGTAGTCTTGGTCTTGAAAGCAGCTCTGAACGGATCGAGTATTTATGCTTTATTCACAGGTGTGGCAAGAAAATATCGCAGTGATCGCACCTTTATGAAATAGAATTTTCTAAGAGCCAAAGTCAGCTACATATTACCGGTGTTGTTTTTGTTCGTCGGACAGAAAACGTGGAATTTTTTCATAAATACTCACCTCACGCTTTTTTATTGAAAATTAGCAAAAATCGGAAATTTTGTGCAGCAGTGCTTATGAACTGCATGTGATTGCCGCCAGGTTTATTACGCCATCACAAAATCGCAAATGGATTTATTGCGGTAATTTTATTTCAAATCGAAATAATTAAGAAGCGACTTCGTCGTCCTCGAAACAGTGCCGAATTACTTGCTGTGGTTATTTAGGCATTCTAAGATTGTCTTGATTGCGTCATGTTTTTATATACAGTAGTAGATCAGTGGAATTTAAATTTTTAACATTGCGAAATGTGCGTGAGTTTGTGTTTTTTATGGAAATAAGTCAGTGCTCTCGGGAAAAGTTAGCGTCTTCTATGAATCCGTAATTAGAGCACAATTGAACGAACATTTACTTAGCGATAATCTTGCGGCCAGATTCAATTCAGTTAATATTTCTCCTATAGACGCAATCTTATTTATTTATTAGTTTTATTTAATACCAGCCTAAATGTGTCACGAAGTTTGAATGTTGATTGCGCGTGATGCGAATTTTTTATTTATTTATTTTTTCTCTCCTTGTATGTGTAGATATATAGAAAAAATGTTATTGACCTTTGAATGTCTCATAATCTGTGTCCTCCTTTCGATTGCGATTTTTATTTCCGTTATATATGTATGGTGGCCATATTAATTTATAGAAAATTTAGAGCACTTTGTCAAAATTACAAGCCACTTAAGTGTGCGGTTGTTTTGTTGTCATATGAGTGATTGATCTCAATTTCAATCCACCGAAAACTTAGCGCAATGATTCAGCTGCTGGAATGTATAAATAAAAATTAATTAGCGTATGTAAATTATGGCGCGTAAATTTGTTTTGATAATTGACACTCTCAGCATGAGACAGATTAAGAGTTGGGAAAAAAATTAATCTTTTTGATACTCGAAATTATATTGCTTTCTATTAGTAAGATTCCAATTAGTTTTTTCGACATATTTTAAAGAAGAAAATCACAAAAAAGTAAGCAGGCTTACCACATTAGCATAATAGTTTACTATAATATACCAGGGTTTATACCATCCTTTGCGAACGTTTGAAAAAATTTATTTATTTATTCGATTTCTTCAAAATGCTGAAAAAAACCGTAATGGGTTATATGTAGAAAAGACGAAATATTGATGTACTGGACTTATGCATTTCGTAGTTAGTGCTGTTGGGAAAAGATGAAAGAAATCACGAACTCTCAAGGAGCAAGCTGGAAGGATTTATTATACCCTACATGAAATCATAAGGTATACTAAGTTTGTCATTCCGTTTGTAACTCCAGAAATAATGTTAGTAGAGGAAAATCTGTTGGATGCCCACGCATAATATTAAAAGTTGTTTTGATTTTTGCATATCCGTTTGACCGTCCGTCTGTCCAAATACAAATTTGAGTTCAAAAATGGGACGAATCGGGCAACTCGTTCATAGCGTTGACATACAAAAATTTCACGTCGACGTAGAGAGCTGAAATCTTGTACACTGTGTAGTCATAGTAATAGTAAAAGAGCTTCAAAAATGGACTAAATCAGACAACCCCTTCTTGGTGTTGCCATATAAAAATTTAGGGTTTTTACGTATCCTGTAAAAACGATCAGTCCTAGACGTTTTTTTTTTTACTGAAAAGTTCTTCAGAATATGAAATCCTATGAAATTGGTTATTATAATCATTTTTACTGTTCGATGAACCGTTCTAGAAATACAGTGGGTGATCATATTATTATAATCACTTTTAAATTTCCTTAATTTTGGTAGTAACACTTGAAATAATAGGTATAAAATGAATTGTAACTATTTTATTAACCATATTGTAATAGACTAAATATTTGAAAGTATTTATTTTCTGTCTCTACTTGCTTGATGATACACATATAGGATATTTTAAATTTTAAACTGTTCGAACGACCTTTTGTTAATATTTGGTAATACCCCCTTTTGCAGCAATGACTGCCTCAATTCTTCTTGGCATACTGTCTATGCATTTTCTGCAATTTTCTTGAATCCCAGGGTTATTATGCCACACTTTTATGAGCATCTCAATCAATCGCCGCTTGCTAGTGACTCTTTCGCTGCCAATCCCCCTTTTCATTAATTCGCACAGGTTTTCTATCGGGTTGAGATCGGGAGAATTGCCAGGCCATGGCAGAACGTCGATATTTTGGTCATTTAACCATTTTGTGACTTTCTTTGCTTTATGGCAAGGTGCAGAGTCATGCATAAATATGTAGTCACGGTTTGGAAACCATTCTTTGACTTGAGGCAATAGCTTTGTTTCCAATACTTGGATGTATTGGTCCTGGCGCATTGTTCCTTCGACAATATATAGCCTACCTGTACCTTGCCCACTTATCACAGACCATACCATAATGCTTAGAGGATGTTTTACTTGTTCGACCAAACAGTCAGCATTGTATTTTCGCCCGGTCGTCTCAATACAAAGCCAGATTTATCCATTAAAATCTGTACTGTGGACTCGTCAGAGAAACATACCTAACTAAATCAAAGATTAATGCAAATTTATGAGAAAATACGAGTTAAATATTTTAAAAGATGTGAAAATATTAAGTAATAACCTTCCTCCAATCTTCCTGGGTCATAAGTCTGTGGTCTTTGGCACACCGAAGCCGCTTTTTTTGCATTGCTTCTGTTAGCAGAGGTTTTTTTGCTGGGCGATAACATTTAAAATTTTGTTCTTTGAGCCTCCGCCGAAGTGTCATTGTTGAAATTTGAATTCCCGCCTCATGCATTAAATTCGTTAGCACTTTTTTACTTTTTTTTCTGTTTTGTACGCTAATATCCCGAATTTTACGCTCATCTCTGGTCGTTGTAATCCGTTTTCTACCACAATGTCCAGCACGGCGAGGTGTTAGTGGCAGATTACTTCTCATTTTATTTTTAATTATGCTAACAGATGACTGAGAGACATTACATATAGCTGCAATTTTCCTTTGAGAGTATTCAGTAAATGTCAGCAAAGACTGTATCTTCGATATTTCAGTTGGTGATATGTCTTTAGTTTTACCCATCTTTATTTATAAAGTCAGTTTTCTAATCCCACTATCAATCAAAAAATATGCGCACTGTATGGGTATATTATTTTAACTTAACACTTGTTAACAATGTTAATATAAACAAACTCAAAAATTACTAATTCTTAAACATAACACAAAAAAAAACCGTTAATACTCAATGGTTGACTCACTCCGAGAAGAAAAAATTAAGAGAAACGCGATGACCTCATGTGCTAATATGCAACTAACTTTATAGTAATGCGATTTAGCTGTGTTACCACATCTCTTTCTGAAAGCTAAAAGTCATGACATAGCATTAAAACCATAAATACCGAAATATAATAAAATTTCTATTAATATTTTTATAAATTGTTTCAAAATTGTATGATTTCGGAGAGTGATTATAATAATTTGATCACCCACTGTATATGCGAATTAAGAGTCAAGAAGACAATAGGGTTAGTATAACTGTAATGCCTTTAATTCATTAAATAGAAATACCAGATCACGATAGTCAGACATATCAACAAGTCAGACATACCCAATGGGATCCTAGTATAAAAGAAAGTCTTGTAATGAAATATGTGAATTTTATAAGCCCCAATAAAAATACTGACTTTGACTTTGAAATATCTGCGAAAAACTACTTCAAAAATCAATCTTTCACAGACCATACGAAATTACAGACGGACATTAATCTAAGGTATCATAAGAATTGGTCTTAGACTAATTATAGCTTTTTTACTTGTTTTTAATATATTTACAGGCGTAAAAATCTTCCGAGCTGTTAAATATATTAAAAATAATTGTTCCAGCTTGCTCCTTGAGAGTCCGTGTTTTTTTTTCTTTCCCCATCAGAACACTAACTACGTAAAAGTGCAGTAAAAAGCAATTATGGAGATATTTTGTCTATTTTACTACATGAGTTTAAAGGTGGATTAGCTTAGTCCACATAGATCTAATAAAAGTACAGTACAGCTTTGTAAGGTACTGCTTATTCACGATAGCTTTAGTGTACTCTTGAAAGGAGAAACAAGTAATATGTTGAATTAGATATTCAATACTTTGGTTACGTCAATTCTAGTTAATGGGCGTCTGTCTAAAATTTAAATAAATTGCAAAGACTCCTTATTCCAAGAAGAGGATAATAAACTTACTTATATTAAGGTATGTAGATTCTTCATAAGGAACTATTTATGAAAGCGTAAAATAAATACCAGAAAGTAAGCAAATATCTTTTGTGAATGAGCTTTTTAAGACATTTTTTCAATGAACATGTTCAAGAAAAAGTGGAAAAAACGCAGAATGGGCTACAATCCAGGTACAGAGAGTAATAGGTAACTAAAGCGAAGCTTTTGGGCTTTTTATATCCAGTATGAAAAATGTCAAAATTTTAACTTTGTTGAGCCAGAACTTCAAACGGATGGGAACAGTTTAAAGACCGTTGGAAAGTTTCAACGATTATCTATCTAACAAATTTTAAATAATCATCATAGAGTGTAACGTTAAAGGGTGATATATAAAAACATATCCAAATATCTTAGAACATGACCTATCCATAGCTTCCGGGTGTAGCACCCAAGATGGCACATAAGTAATAACAGGTATTACAACAGAACACAAACAGGACAAACGAATATCATCAGATATACATATTTAGTTGATCTATTACCTATAAAATTGTGTTTGGCCTAAATCAACAATCTTGCAGGAAATTAGTGGGATCCCCCTTAAAAGAACGAGCTAAGCTGAGGCACCTATCTGTGTCCAATTAATTAGGATATGTATATACCTACCGATAACTCCAATACACCAAAAACAATAATGGACAGAAATTCACAGATTCTCCGTTGTATTAGAAAAGCTCAATGTTAAATTCTCAAAGAGTAATTATCATCGGTGCAAAAATGTTCTCTGATCCAGCTTTAACGCATTTTTGCGTCATTATATCGAACTATCGATGATCATCATCACTTGAATAAAATAAATTTATCCGTGGATTGCCACTCAGTATTTCAACAGGATATTACGCCTTTATAGATATATAAGAAGGCTTTGTACCAAGACAGCATTCATTAATGAGGTTGTATCGATTACGGAAGCAGCAATAGTACATTGCCCTTTTTCTTTTTAATATGTAACTGTATAATGAGAAATAGAAAAATTTCATTATGAACCGGCACATTGACCACAAATCTTAGTTGACGACACAATTTGAAAATCAATACGACACTGAGGAGCATAACCTACCTCCCGGAAATGAGATCAACATCGTATAAAACCGCGATAGGTATGCTCCGATTTCAGTAATATGCAAGAAATAAACCTTCGGCATCCTATCTATCTTCTATAGGGAGTTGTCGATGTCCCTTCGTCACGTATTATCAGAGCTGAGATTTCACTGACATAGTGGAGGGTATCGGATGACAAGCTTCTTCAGGTCGCGTCGCAACTATATAGCCAAGAGGCCAGCCATCTGCTTTAAGAACTCTATCAATAACCGTTATTACCTAACCTCACCGCATACATATGAGTGCAATAGGAATGTAATTAGTTTGCAATTAAGTTCCGTATAGCGGAATCTATGGGTTGACAGATATGACACTTACTAGGATCTGGTACAGAGAATAAAGTAGATAATGCGATTGCATGAGCTTCGTCAATGTGTGACAATGCATTTGGTTTGTAGCATTGTGTAATTAAACTGATTTTTTTTATGATGAAAAGGGTTGATATTATTTTGTCATGAATTTCGCAGGTTGATCAATTTGATAATTATTATTGTTCTGATATAAAAAGAGTCACTGGTAGGCTACTGTTGTTAGGCTTATTACTGCCTAATTGGGGGGAAAAGAGTGTAAACCAATCTGGAAAAAAATGGAGAGACTTGTATTCCTCGGAATCAAAAATGCATGGCCTTTACCAAGGTATATAGAAAACAAGGTATTCCCATTAAATTTTTGACACATTGTAGCTGATAGCCTGTGACGTGTTTTTATAGAAAAGACAGATAGAGGAGAGAGAGTATTGTGTTCTCTGTACCGTACTTTCATATACATTTCACGATATTACATCACCCAATGGTGGAACATGGTTCGTAATGAAAATACCTTTTATTCTATGTATATACCTTGCCCTTTACGTCTTCGGAGTTAATGCTAGGCTCTTGTCGAAAATTAAATATCAATAGTCAATCTTCTGAAACCCACTGATTTAAGGTCACTCCTAATTTCTAACCGGATCTGGTCTGGTGTAACAGATGGACATAACAAAGAAAATATAGTTCCACGACAGAAGTATACAGTGCGTGGGGATTTCAGGGAGTTGAAGAAGAAGGTGGGGAAAACTAAATATATATAATACCGATAGGACAGTCTTCGTAGGAAAGGAAAAAGGGATAGAAAATTTGGGATTACGATGTACACTTTTCGTTCATAACTGGAAGGAAAAATAGACTATGGTAAACTGTTCAGAAATCAGATAGACTAGATTTGGATTTTTCGTCAAAGCAATTACACAAATAAGTAGCGATACAAGATTGAAAGATCCGACGTTACTCCAGCACTCCAGAGAAAGGATATTTGAGGTTATCATCCCATCGCTACTACGAAGACAAAGTTCTTCCTTTGGCCCTTGTATTCTGCTGATAACAGTCCATCCAGCCACTTCCATAATACGAGAATTGTATTGCTTTTGGGTCATGTTTGAGTGATATTATAGATAGTATTAGATTTTGGCAGACCTGTAGAATTCTAAGTACAAGTACCAGTAGAGTACCAGTACCTGGACTTATTTTACGTACATTATTTTAAGCACAAGTACAAGTCCCAGTACTGGTACTTAAAAACAATTCAAGTACAAGTCCCGATACTGGCACTTTAAAATTTTTCAAATACAAGTCCAGGTACTGGTTCTGTACTAGTACTTAAGTACTTTATAGGCCTGTACCTTTAAAATTCTAAGTACAAGTACCAGTACCTGGACTTGAAATATTTTAAGTACAAGTCCCGGTACTGGTACTTAAAAACATTTCAAGTATATACAAGTCCCGGCACTGGTACTTTAAAATTTTTCAAGTACAAGTCCAGGTACTGGTACTGATACTAGGACTTAAGTACCAATGTACTTAAGTACTTTACAGGTCCGGATTTTAGAATCATTAATAAGAAGCGAATCGTTTTGCCCTAAGCGTGCATATTTTATAGTAATTTTCTTTTTTTAGTGAACTGAGCTTGTTACATCGATTTTCATATGCAGTGCTTCCGCAGTTGTTTACTATAGGGTCAAATGACAACATGGAGTCGAGGTCTACAAAACTGTGAATAGAATTGAAAGTGATAGCTGTCTAAACTTATCAAAGAAGCTTTCCACGAGAAAACTCTAGATCTCCATACTCTCTACCATTTATTTGATCGTTGAAACAATGATATTCTCTGTTTGACATACAGAATCTGATGCTATTGTTAGTTCTGGACTTCTTCGCCCCCTTATCAAAATTTTTCCTTTTTTTTCATTCTGAACTCAATGCGGCAGTGATTGTACTTTACTGGTGTACCTAAAGGTGTAAGGTCCACTTTCCAGTGCTTTTATAGATACTGTACGCAGTGATGCTTAGCCTGGCCATTCTTTGTGTGCCACTCAATTTAGATATAACGACATTGAATTTGCTATGCGCCACGATGCAATTGCCCGATATGCGACGTTGACTCTTGTTACAGATTTATAATAATCAGTCAACAGACTGTGAAGCTTTGCAGTTGTAGGTTTATCTGCCTTTTACCTGTGATGTTGTGTATGAAAGCGGAAGGAGGTATCTAATCTTAATAGCCCTGTCAGTAACTTTCTCCATCGTTTTCAATATGAGTGATGCTATAGACTAAAATAATGGCCTGTATGAATTAGCCAGAGCATGTGGATATTTGAACGTGCTACTAATTCAGTTATTATCAAACTTCTATTCTTGTTCTTATTACCAAAATTATGTTGCACAGTGGTCTGTGCAAATTATCATCTGTCAGCTATCAAAAACGTTAATTGATTCTTTCAAAGATCATAATATTGAAATTTATCTCGAATTTTCTTTTAAACCAGATCATAAAGAAGAGCTTGATCGCTCGTGTATTACAATAATAATTTTCCACATGTCCCATATGTAAATGTCCAGCAGAATCTATCTGACTTGCCATAAAATTTAACATTTCATAACCGTTTTACCAACCCACATTGACAGACTTATATACACAAAATATGGCATTCCTCGCCCAGAAGCATAGAATTTACTTATATTTTTATACCTTTAGACGATTGGGTTGCAAATGTGAACATAAATTGCCGTCAAATAGAGTTATTCTCAGAAAAAAAATAAAAAAAAAAAAAATGGATCTGATAGTTACGGCTGTGCACCCAAAGCTCTGTACCACATATCCGGCCGTCCATAATAATGTCGTTTTTAGATAAATTTGCAATTTTTATTGGATTTTGCAAATTACCAGTTTTTTATTTTTATTTTCAAGTAGTAATTCTCTATTCTCTATCAGAATATCCGTTTATTTTAATTTTTGCGTAAGTTACTCTTAAGTAAATATCTGTGAAATTTGTTTATTTGAACAACGCATGAAATGAAGTTTTTTTCCTTGCATTTCGTGTCCACACTGAACAGTTTTCAATAGAAATAGCAAACATTTTATGAAATAATTTTCTTTATGTGAAATTTATTACCTGTCCAAACTGGTTCAAGAGTACACGAAAAGCTTCCACTTTATATAGATAAATCTTTTTTTTTTATTCTATGATCATCTACCTATGTCGTCCGTCGGCTGCTGTCCATATACTTAAAAATTTGAAAAGAGATGTGTTTCGTATCGGTACACAATTGTATTTCGTGCGGTTGTTTAACTGTCTTCCAGTTGTTACCATCCATACATAATGTGCCTGACAACATAACAAGAAACTGCAAGCATTTATCACGGAAAATTTATATATCAGTCACGGATGGGTTTTACCTCATCGCCATATGGGAGAGATGTGCACTATGATGATGCCTCTGTTGGCTCCCTGATGTGCGCAGATAAATCGTGCTTCAAATCCATATATAGGGATTTTGACCAAGCATAGTACAGTAAATCTATAAGAACCCAAAGGCTCTTGAATCTTACGAATGGCGGAATGGCTCATTCTCCTCCTGATTAGGACATGTGTACAAATAAGTCTCTGTCCTATACATATATGTATGTAGATGTTTTGTGCATACCTATATGCAATAATAGCAATATACCTATGTATGTAAGTATCGATCGAATACAGCAGCTCTCGATCAACTCGATCACTTTTATCGATTCGTAGTGACGATGATGATGGTCATGACCACAATTGATTGCTGATGGCCAGAGTAAACCATGTTGGTCTTCTTCACTTGGATCTATCTTAGGGTCTAGAACTGCGGAATAATTTATATTTATTTATTTTTCTTTTCTTTTTCTTATTGTTATTACTTAGGAATTTCCATAAAGCTATGCCAGTTTGTGATGGAATTCCATTTGTTCGTCCTATTGGTGGTTACTTTTGTTGCTGGGATTTTTAGCACGCTATGTGTATGCTGATTGGCATGCTTGCTTGGCATTCCTTTACGCATGACAACAATGTCTTATTTTGCAATAGTCTTTACAAAACGAATTTTGTCGAGAAAATGAAAAATGTTTGGAATTTTTTTTCTTTTCTGTTATGGTTGTCTGGCAGCTGCAATCAATCCTGCATTGATTATAGACTCTGTCATGTGTCATGATAGATTTAAGAACTATGAAAATGCTGCCATTATACGATCAGTCTTAAAAATAATTTTCTGCTGTCTATTTTTAAAATTGTTTGGGGTAGATCTATGTTCTTCCTTCCGCTGTAATGAAAAAAAAATGTATTTTTATCTCGATTTGTATCAGAGAAACATCCTATTGGTCAGACCAATTTTGGAAATATGTATGTAATACGATTTTTTCTTTTTTAAATCTGAATGTCCAAACTCATTGAAGATTGTTATTAAAGTAGGTGACTAAGACCTGAAGACCCTCTGCGGTGGTTATAGATGATGATGATGATGAGGATAATGTAGAAATTAGAAAATTTAATAAAGATTTTGGTCTCTATACACGATATATCATCCTTTAACTGACAGAAAGGCATAAATAGAAGGAAGCTATTAAAAAGATCTTGATTTTTTTATAATTTATTTTTTTTCATGACCCGCCTTTTTCTGAAATGATGAGTTGCCGAAATTCCATACTTTTAAAATCAGATGCATCGATTTTCCTAAAAATGCTTGTGCTTTTTTATCAAATCAATAGTTTGCCAGAATGGGATTTTGTGAAAGGGAATTCTAGAATTAGTTTTTAGTAAAATGTTAAATATTGATAGTTTGGTTGGTAAATAAAAATAAAATCGAAAGAAAAATATTGTTTCATCAAATAAATGTTTTAATGGGGGCTGCTAAGTATTGATTTTTTTTTATATATTGGCTTATAAGCTCAAAACGGCCTTATACGACTTATGTAAGATTATCTCTAATTTAAGCGAGCAAAACTTAAAAAAATTAATGTACATAGATTGAATTTTTAAGATTCTATCACAAAATCGAACAGAATGGACAAATTTAAGTATACACATGCCTACATAAAGGTTCTGAGAAGCTTTTTGCAACACCTTTGAATTCCCCTACCGAACCTCATATTTCCCATTCCCTTGATATGATAATACTTGTCTAACTAGATCCTATTTCCTTAAGAACTGGTGAAGTGTCAATGTGTCCATTAAAAAAAAAATTGTTGGTATTAGTCGTCATGTCCCAACAGCATTTTACGACCTTCTCTAGTAAGTGAGAAACTCAATTAAAGATATTTTTAGGGTTCCGAAATAACGGAACCCCTTGTAAGATCGCTCGTGCGTCCGACTATCACAGACGTTTTTCTCGACGTGATGTAATTTGAAATTTGGCAGAATGTTAGGTCTTTGTGATTATTAATATTTTTTTTAATTTTGATTGAGATGGGTTGGGACCCTAAAATTTTTTTTTTTGCATCTTGTGGGGTATCGTTTGGAAGGACACAATTTTTAAGAATTAAAAAAGAATTTCAAAATTTTCTTGGTGAATTGTAAAGATATAGATAGATCTAGGTTTCTAAAGCTAAAATTATGATATTATCAGGATTAATAGGCATTGAGCCATAGATAATAAGAAAACTGCATATTTTTTCGTCAGTTTCATAGTTGCTGCGGAAAAAATGTTTTTATACCCTAGATTATGAAATCATAGGGTTAACTAAGTTTGTTATTTCTCACCGTTAGAAATAAGGATGGTAGAGCAGAATGTATTGGACACCCACGCATAATATTAAAAGTTATTTTGATTTTTGCATGTCCGTCTATCTCTCTGTCTGCCCGCAAACATGATAACTCGAGAACGCGTTCACTCTGAAATCTTGCACATGGGTTTAAAAAAAAAAGTAAATTTAAGTTCGAAAGACGGACAAACCGGGCAACTCCTTCGTAGGGTCGTCATGGAAAAAATTGGTTTTTCACTATATATTTGGAAATTGTCTGAGAACGCGTCGAGCCGTCGACGTAGAGAGCTGATATTTTGTACACAGCGTGTTCATAAAAATTGCAAATATAATTTCAAAAATGGACTAAATAGGACAACGCTTTCTTGGAGTTGCCATACAAAGCTTTGGGCTTTCACTAATATATGGAAATTGTGTGACAACGCGTCGACGTGGAGAGCTGATATTTTGTACAGAGCGTTTTCATAAAAATCTTAAATAAAATTTTAAAAATGCGTGGTCTCTTCGTGTTTCCATGCAAAACTTTGGGTTTTCACTTATTTAACTTGTATTTTCTTCTAGGGTATAATATTATTGCTGTTAGACCAATTATAACTTTTTCTCTTGTTTGTCTTAACTTTAAGACAACTTTTTTTTAAATTACTCTTGCGTCCGTCTGTTTGAATATCATTCAGCTATCATAGGCAAATTTGGATTAGATTTAAAAATATTCAAATTCGGTTGATCGACTGTTCATTGCTAATACTTTATTACGGAAAGCGAGAGCCCGACTCGCTCTTAACCAATTATTTCTATTTTACAATGAATATCACTTTTAGATTACGGGAGTTTCATAGTGCCTAACTGAATGCCGGTTAAGGTAATGTTAACATTTTGCATGAAAGTAACCTAGAACGATTAAATAAAAATAAAGTTTTCTGTGGAATGATTCCAAACATTTTAAGTTACCGGCTTCAGCTTATTAAAGTGGGGACATCCCATTATCTATTACTGGTCCCTTATTGTTTATATAATGACTCTCCGTCTCACTCAAACTAAAATCTGAAAGTTACGGTTATACGGCAAGCTTTGGGTATACTAGAATCATTTTTAGTAGGTGAAAAGAAATTTTTCGAAACTGGGTTTCTTGAAGAAATTTTCTTTTTTTTTTGTCGTAATCTAAGAAATACTGTAGCCAGTGTTATACCATTTTAGAATCCTTATTAAATGCGTCAACTTTTAAAGTTACTTGCCAAACTGGCGTAGTACATTTTTTTTCATTACAGTCAGTTAAAGTTGGGTGAAATATTAATTTTCTATTCTTGGTTCGGCAAAATGTGACATTTTCTTCCAAGCTGGAACAGTAGGCTTAGAATTTAAAGCAGCAGGTTACATAAGCACTATTCGGGATTACACAAGAAAAATAAAATTGAAAAAAAGTAAAGATTTGTAGCAACAGGTGATAAAAAACCATCACAAGGTGTACATTTTCTCGAAAACAAAAGAAATGTCTATAATTTGAAAAATACATGACTTAGAATTTTTTTTATATTTTTCTGGTAACTGTTATGATTTGGTCTATCACCCGATTCCCGCTTGACGTCGACTTACGGGACACCCTGTATATATTTTTTTTTGTACTAAAAAGATTGTAAAATCTTGTGTACGTTTTGCCAGTCCAATAAATAATAATAATAATAATAATAATATACAACTGATATTAAAGTATTAGCTGCGTTTTTTTTATACTGTACTGGTTCGCTGGAAATTTAAATTAATTTCATTCTATAAAACGTCTATAGGTAACCATGATTTTTTTATGGGGGCAAATTATCAAATTGCATTTCAATTTTCACAAAATGCCAAAATAGATCTGAAATATTTGGTTCTAATTCTAAAGTTTTAATTTTTCTGGGAATAGACTAAGAACTAATGACTCTTTAACGACTGCAGTGCTATCTGTATACGGTGTAATAGGTCAAAGTAAAGAGCAGAGTCTACAGCTTACAGTTTTAATAAAAAAAACGACGTGTTTCTAAAAATATAGAGGTCGAAGTAAAAAAAAAAGCTTAGCATACCCTATGAGACTTCATCTAAGGTATAAAGGTATAAAAATCATGAGTTTATAAAATTAAAAGAAATGTTAAAATATTTTTATTTAAAGAAATATAATTGTGTTCAGCTTCATCAATCAAGAATAGCAAACTAAAAAGTATAATAAATTGATTTCTAGGTCGTTCTTAACTACTACACTCATACTACAGACAATTTGAGTATCACACGATCACAATATGAAGTACATCGACGTAGGGGAAAAAATAATTGATGAATTTGTAAAAATGTTGATTATACTCGTATTTTCGAAAATGTTCCCATTTCGAGCTGTTAGAATTATTCGTCAACTATTTCATTACTTTTATGTCTGTAAGATAAAAATTATAGAAGGCATAGAAGTATACGACAATACTAAATCGCTTTGAAACTTATTCAACTGTGAAAAAAAAATCGCCGTCTAAGAAATTTGCGATTACAATGCTGCGTTCGTTTTTCCTGATCCATACAAAAGGAGATACGCGGATTTATAAATGGATAAAAAATCATCAAATTGCCAACTTTTGAAGAATTACAACTTTAGAATTAGAGCCATTTTGTGAAAATTGAAATGCAATTTGATAATTTGCCCCCATAAAAAAATCATGGTTACCTATAGACATTTTATAGAATGAAATTAATTTAAATTTCCAATGAACCAGTACAGTATAAAAAAACGCAATACCTCCATATCAGTTGTATATCATCGCAAAATTTTTCTTATTTTGTATCTACCATGGTAAAGTTTGGTATTGTTGAATTTACTCCATTCAGTACATAATGCCTGGACTTGGTGTGATGCCTTCTGGTACAGTGGGCTGTAAATTCAATACAAAATATGCAAGTTCTGTAAGAAAAGCTTTGACGATTGTATCCAAACTTTCAAATATTGGTTCGCAAAACAAACTTAATCTTGTCATCTCTTTAGCCTTTATTACTTTATGGTTATACTCATGCAGTGCTTAAATAGTCGTCAAGTTTTTTATGACAACGAAGCAGATGTGTATGAATTTTCTCCAGTGCAGCCCGATTATATTAAATCTGATAAAAAAAAAATCTAAGCCTCTTGAACCTCTTAAAATAACAAAAAAAAAAAAAATCAATAAGAAAAAGATGCTCAGCATTTGGTGTCATGCCCGCACACGTGTCAATTCAAATAAGAATTAAAAAAAAACAAAAAGGCTATACCGACCCAAATGCCTCAGAGAGCTAAGTGCTAAAAAAAAAAAACTTATAAGGTCTTAAGGAACCATTTTACCTGTATTAACCCTCATAAATTTCATGCAGAACCTTCTTTTTTGTTCGAAATTCCTGAGTGCTAAAAATAATGAAATTCTGAACAGCATCTGTTCTGAAATTTTCAATATGTCTTCCGCGTTCTCTCGCGCCATTTAAGATTGATAACTGTTTTTTCCAAAAAAAAAAACATTTAAGACATTTTAATTGTTTACTCAACTTGAACAGGATGAAATTCATTTATTTAAAATGGAAATCGCCCGCTGACAGTCTCCTGACTGATTTTAGTCTCTCATCAAAAAGAGGCTCCAGACTAAACGAATCTTGAAGTAAATCAAAAGTTGATAGCACCGCACCAACCATTCTTCACGATGACATGAAGCAAACATCGTGGAAAAAATAAATTCAATGGATTCATCGAGGAGGCAAAAATCTCAAGTACTGGATAATCTTTGCGCTCTTGAACTCCGTCTCGGGATTTTGTGGCGAAATTGTCTGGTTTATTTATTTTCTTCTTCCTCTTTTATTCACGCACTGATTTTCCTCACATTATTTCCGCAATTTTATTTCTCTTGACACCAAATTGAAAAAACGTCAAGTTTTAAATTATATGCAAAGCAATTTTTGGCAGTGGAAAAGTTGATACTAAGGAATGCCACAGCCTTAACAAGTTCAGTTCAGATTCTTGTGATATTTAAGAGCGCTTGTTTTCGATCATTTTAAAAAAAATGCTGATTTCTCTGCAAATCTGACATTTATTCTTCTTCACAGAAAGCGTATGTTTGGCTTCTGGTCTGGTCTATTTCTAAATTTATATTGAGTGTTCAAGTATTCAAGTGTTTTTTCCCCTTGATTGTGAGAAAGAATGGGAATTATTTTAATTATTGTAAGAAATAGATAAATATATTTAGGTACTCAAGCAAGAGATGCTTTCCTTCATGCGGTTTAGCGAGAATTTAATTAATCTCGACAAAACTACCACATATGGTTGGCCCTATATCAACAAGAAAGATTGCAAAAAAAAAACAAATGCTAAGAAATAGCCAGGAAAATATCATTGGTAATAAATAATCCATAAAATGCAGTAATGGTACAGAAAGTCTTAACCCGAGTTTAGATTATGACGGCATGTATTTTTATACCCTAGATGAAATCTAATGGTATACTAAGTTTGTCATTCCGTTTGTAACGCCTCGAAATAATGATGGTAGAGCAAAATGGATTGAACACCTACGCATAATATTAAAAGTTATTTTGATTTTTGCATGTCTGTCCGTCCGTCTGTGCGCACGATAACTCGAGAACATACAAAAATCTCGTTTTCCACTATACATTTGAACACTGCCTGAGAGCTCGACAACATAGAGAACTGAAATTTGGTATATGGTGTTTTTATAGTAATAGAAAAAAAAATTCAAAAATGAACTAAATCGGGCAACCCCTTCTTGGTGTTGCCATATTAAAATTAAATTTAGGTTTTTTACGTATACTGTGAAAACGATCATTTCTAGACATTTTGATTGTACTAAAAACTTGTTTAGAATATGAAATCCTATAAAATTGGTTATAATCATTTTTTCTGTCCGACGAACCGTTCTAGAAATATATCGGAAAAACCACTTCAAAAATCACACTTGCACAGATGGGTGACCATACGAAATTTCATATGCGCATTCATCTAGGGTATCATACGAATTGGACTTAGACCAATTCTAGCTCTAGATTTTTTAATTGCTTTTTATATAAGTTCTTACCGAAAAGCTATGAGGAATAGTAAATGTTTCAGCCTCAGCCATTTTTACGAGTGAATGTGTTTGCCTGAAAATATGACGGCAAGGAAATAATAGCCTCGTTTCTGTTCTTCTTCTGAACCTTCCGCCTCAATCCGTCGCATCCATTTTTTTTTCTATCTCATTCAGAAAGACGTTCGGCCTAGTTTAGAGGAACGCACAATTTTTGATATTTCTAAAAAAAAAAATATGGATTGATGAATGATGATTGATTAATGGAAAGTCTAAAGGACTCTTCTATACATTTTAACTTCGTCAAGTGGCAGTGCGAAGTAAGGGTGCTGTAAAAATAAAAGTGACAGACCTCGACGAAGTGAAGACATAGAGGTGACATTTGGATTTCTTTCTCATCCTATTTTGTGGCTAAAATATTTAAGGATTTTTGTACTATTTTTGTACGGCTTTATATTTATATTTTCCAAGAGTCTTGAAGATGTGGAATCAAATGGAATGAATATATGAATGACTGGCTGTCTTCTTTACGGCTGCTGCTTACCACACATTATCGGCAGGCTTTGCCAAAGGTAATGGCGTTAGTACCTTTTAGTAATCCACTTTGAATGTTCTTCCAATATTTAAAAAGAAGTTATTGTATTTGTAATTTTATTTTAACCTGTACAACTTTTGCCGTATGTTTTCTGCAAGTTCCGTTTCCATGTTGTTTGAAAACACAGTTTTTTTTATTTCCAGCTTTCTGTTATCTATAATACAATAAAAACTTGTTCCTCAGATTAACCATCCATTTTTGATTAAATACTTTTTTTTTTAATTATTATTGTTATTGCTTTTAAATTAAAATAAATCACTCATTTAATTATTTAATATTTATTCACAATATTGCCAAAAAGCGACTGTTAATTCACTAAGTATCTGAAGAGAATTAGAGCTGCAAATGTCAAAATTCGTACCAATGAAAATGTCGACTTTTGTTCCCACACATTTTCCTTTCCTGATGGATTTATGGGACTTTTGAGTTGAACCTGAAAATGTTGCGTATAATATGTTAAACACTTCATTCAAAAAGTGTTGTTTGTGCAATTAAATCTTATGTTTTAAAACACTGGAGTTGGGCAATTACATTAAGAATAAGGGTTAGTAGACAAAAAAGTCCTATAAAATAGCGGCTTTGTCGCACTTTTTCTAAAAATTCTTTTAGGACTCATACTTACAATGTACATTGAATTGAACGTAAATGCTTACATACATAAATACATACATATGTAGTAGTAAGCTTGACTGGCAGTAATAAAATTATTAATTAATTAAATCGTGTCGCGTAGTTTCGTAGAATAATATCGGCATTGTTCCAGAATACGACTAACAACTTTTGTTTTATTTAATTTTAAATGGAACTTAGACGTGCTTGGGAAGCCAAAAAACTAAAAGGTCACCACATACCAAGCCAAGCCAAGCCAAACCTTAAGAAAATCAACCATCGTCGTCGCATCGCGTCTATCATCGTCAACGGCAGCGACAACGAGCCGCTTGTAGGTAGCACGTTCCTTGAGGTGATTTGATCTGAAAATCAATGTTCACATGGTCATAGTTGTTACACTCTAATAACTATAGAAGAAACGAACCTGGAATATGGCGGTTTTTCTTTAGTTGCCCATCAGCCCATCACGATAAGTGTTAGATGAGTGATATTCTGAGGTACTCAAGCATGGATTCACACATCTAAATTATTTATTTATGGAAGTATGTTGGTAACTATGCGTAGCCATTCCATTGTATTGGCTAAAGCAGTTGCAGATTTTCTAAAGAACATTTTAGATGGATGGAAAATTTTAAAAACAAAGCAAAGTTTTCCACTTGCACTCTTACTTAATGTAAAAATGTCAGTCACAGTAACGGGCAATTTTAGATAAATGCCCGAATAATAAGGCACCGATGAACTAGAAATAAATGCACATCACTAGCTGTTCGAAGTTGATTTCATTTGATAGGATTTTAATTGTGAATCAACCTAAATTTTCAATCAAATCAGACATTGGTAAAAAAAGTTGATTGCTTAAGAAAATTTCTTCGACATAAATGATCTTTTTTTGAATATTAGTTAATGAAAATGAACGGGGAATATGTGTAATATTTCATAAAAACCGTTGGCATAATAACTAAAGTCTTTTTTTAGTGAACTACTTCTTGTTTTGAAAAGTTTTGATTGATGTTCCGTTACTGTATTTGTTAAAATTCTCGGGCATAGCTTCGGGAGTGTTGAATAAAACATAAAACCATAGTAATTTTGCATACAAATGCTTTTCTTAATTACTAAGCGATTTTGTTAAAATTTGCGAATCATTTTGGTTAAAAAATATAGTATTCTGTAATTGTAGCATAATCTGTCCATTTACCATCTACATATGTGTATGGGTCTTCCAATACTATGGAATTTCCGACGAAATAATCGGATTTAACTTATAAGGATCTAAACTAAATATGTTATTCGATAGGTCAGAAACAACCATTAAACTAAAAATAAATTTGAAAAAAATCTTTTGGGTCTTTCAGCTGAATAAGAATGATTAGAGTTTATGGTTTGTATTAAACAAAATAAATAATTTTTATAATGGATCACGCATTGACAATTAAATTTCTTTATTCCACCCATGCTTATTTAACTAATCTGAAACAACAACATAACCAATGAACTCAGCCATCAAACGAAAAGTTCCATTGAACATCACCAGAGATTCACCCTATATATACAGGGTGTCACACTTATAATAGCGAATAAAATAATAAATTTAATTCTGAATTGAAAAACCCATTTATAGTTTTTTTTTAATTTCCTTTTGTTAACGATATATGTGTAATTTCATGTTTTCCAAGAACATTATTTCGACCATAACTCTGAATCCATTAGCCACAGTTATAAACATCCTCTCTTTATGAAATCTACTAGGGAAGCCTACAATTTTTTGTTATGAGACCAATTATGTGACCAATATGCACTCTTTCCAAAAATATGTCGCTTTCATATTTTCTTCGTAATGATTGACCGCTATTGGTATTTAAGTACAAATTTTACCATTTACTTTAATATTATAACCTACATACATTAATGTTTTGAAATATTCGCTATTATAAGTGGGACACCCTATATAAGTGTGTATATGCATAAATGCATATTTTTTCTTTAATCTATCAAAATTGTCAAAACATAAAAAATCAATGAAATCAAAAAATAATAATATTCCAAGAGCGACACCTGGCAAGAAATAGCCTAACCGGAAGACTTCAGGAGAAACCCTACAAAGATATCGTGTTAAATTTTCTATGTAAACTATGGCGATTTACGAAATCCGAATTTTAGAATCCTAAAAAATCCGAATTATAATAAACTGTATGTTTGGTAAAACGAAAAATCCGTGAAATGGAGATTTTTAATTGCTTAGAGCCGCTACTTCACTCATCCTCATCATGGCATTGAAAAGATGAAAAGAATGAAAATCTTTTCAAGGCCGTGAAATTCATCAAAAGATATCAGCTGCCGTTTATAGAAAAAATAATAATCATAGACTTAAAAGAAGTGTTACCAAAACAATTCGACATTTCCTTAATTTTAATTAGAATTTAAATGAAACACAAATTTGGATTTATGAGTTGCACGAGTTCGAAAATATTCTGCAGCCTTAACTTCGAAAACTATAAAAATGTATGTGATTCACCCAGAACGGAATTTCCGCAGTAACTGCTAAAAATATGCAGATTAAATTCAGTTCTCTGCAAGACTTTTTTTTTTATTTTAAATTTAATATTTTGAAATTTATTTTTTCTGCTTTTCTAAAGGCCATGATTAGTCATACCATCATTAATATATACATACATATGTGGGTATGTACATAGCTACATGCATATGTATGAATTTATAAACCGCAAACGGCGATATAAATCTAAAAATGACAAAAATAACTTTTGCAGCTAATTAAGTCGACTTTAAATTTTTTATTTTGCTGGGAAAAAAGTTATTTATTTCGAGATTGGATAATAATTTTGATGATTAGTGTTGATAAGAATCACCAATCACCGAAAAGAATGCTAACTAAAAGCCGCTATTTTAAAAAAACTGCTTCCTCTCCCTTTCCGTTATGAAAAGTATATTATAAGTTCTAAAAACTTGTTTATATCTATCTACATTTCATTTAGTCACCAAGTTCTATTACTAATCTGCACTCATCTTCATGCAATTTAATGCGAAATAAATTGACCCAGAAAATGAAATGTTTTCATCGTTTTGTGTCAATATGCGTCGTAACAAGGCAAATGAAGACTCAAGAAAAGTGTCTGAAAGCCATTAACGCTCAGAAATCAGCACGACCGTAAAAATAAATCTCCGAAAAAACAACTTGAAAGCTTTAGTATTGACGCGATTCTTCATCATACTTATGGCACTCTGTGAGCTCATTAACTGAAAAAGAAATTATACACTGTCCCGTTATAATTGCTATCTTGAAGAATACGACTTGATGATACGAGCGACGCACCTCTTGGCAATAATAATATTTTTAATCCGGTTAAGCATGTTGCATACATGATTTTTGGTCAGTAGACCATGGTCATAAGATTTTAATTAAATATGGTAACTAACTACTGGTGTTGCTGTATGGTGAAACGACTGAAAAATAATTGATTAAATAACTACTTTTCTCCACGAAATTATTCGAAAGATATATGTATAATTGCTTTACTGGATATATCTATAGTGAAGGTTCTAGTCCTAATAGTGGTTTTTGAGGTTGCTTTGGTAAGCCGATCGCTTTTCGGAAATACTAACTAACAGAAATCGAAAAAGGTAAACATAGCTTCGGAATTTGGTTGGTGCAATAAATAATTTATTTTACAATGACTAATCTTGGCTAATTGAACGTGTAAAGTTAGATGGCATCATATACTGGAGAGCTTGATGTGCGAATAATCCTTTATATTCTGGTATCACTTAACAAAACGTTGCAAAGATAACAGTTCCAATCTCATTAACTGAACGCATTAATTTCTGTGAAGATTATGTTTTTGCTCAAGTATATTCAATCCAAAATTAGTCGTAGGCATCGTATAGCCGATCTGCCGAATTAAAAGCCGCCAATTGTGCTTTAACCAAGTATACAAACAATTTTAGGTTTAGTGTAGAATTATAAGAGATTTAAGAGATTATAAGTCTAATTCTGGTATCAAATGGAACAAAAGACGATGATACTTATCTCAATTTAGTGCCCACTTTGAAGATCATGCCATTCAGATAATCCTGTGCAAAGTGAAAGTCTGATTAAACATTTCATTGATTTTTACAACATTATTGTAGAGCAAAATTAAAATTTTTGGGTAAAAATACAAATTATGTAGAAAAAAGGAATTTTACAAAATAAATTGTAAATTTACACTAAATATTACTTTTATTTGATTATATGCTTGAAATATTCCATATATAGTATCTTGGGTAAATATATATCATAAAAATGCAACATATATAATATAAAATCGTAGCTAATTTCACTTGAATTATATCTGTACCAATTTTTTTTTCTGCTTAATTTAAAAATACAATGACATTCGCATCATTACAGGAATGCGTTTCGAGTAGAAATGAAATGATGCGTCAAATAAAATAAATTGTGGTATTTTTAACAAAAGTGATTATTTTTATAAATTTTGTTTTTTAATTTATATAAAAAGCTTATTTAGGGCGATGTTAAGAGGAAATAAATTTCATGCATCCTCACTCATTTAGAAAGTATATGCAACAGAAATTTTCCCGTCAGAAGTAGGATTTTTTCTTCCCGCACATATTACTTTAGGTATATACTGTCGGTTTCTACTGCACAACCTTACAGTATATGTATGTACAATTTCACAAGTTTCATAGGGAATATTTGCACAGTTATGTAATAATTTTACACCGAAATATAGCGATATTGCATAACATTTTAAATTTACTACATTTAATATTGGGAAATTTTCTGTCAATGATTATCGCTGTAAGATTACCTGCTTGTTTTAGAGTACAGATTTTTAACCCGATTACTATATTCAATTATATGCATTATTATTTAACAGTATTTCTGGTAAATTAGGTTAATTGAGCTCGTATATAATTATTTTAATAGCTTCCTGATTAACAGAGTTGGATCGACGTTATCAAATTCTTTAGGAAAGTAGAGAATTACTATAGAGATTGCATACAACAAATCTGAGCAAAAGCTGTCTGAAATTCTGTAGCCTACAGAAATACAAGAAAACTAATCCTGGATCTTGGTGAGTCTGTGACGATATCTCGTAGATAACTTCAAATTTTTTTAAAAAAGTTTATTGAAGTTTTAAAATACAAGCTTTGTTAGATTGCTATCATTATCCATAAATTTAATATATATTTTTTTTATGTCCTTGAATCGGAATTTTATGAATCTGTATTTGTTCAGGAAAAGTTATACCCGTCCTCATAATGTAAAAAAAAAAAGGAGGAGAAGGGCATTTTAGGGATTTTGATTTTTCAAGGTCTTGTTTTTCGGGATTTTAATGCTCAAAATTTTCCTATCGGGGATTTTATTTTTGTGAATTTGCTATCAAACTCTATATGTTTATAACACAAGGCGTCTTTAATAATATTTGTATTCCGTACATATTATATACATCACACTTATCAACACGATATCATCTGTTCTAACAACATGTATTTTTTTTTTGCAGGATAACGTTGAACTGAACTGGCGCTTTTAAAGTAAGTACATAATGTATACTATTATGAGGAGTCTGACTCGAACAAGTTATAAGCTACTTTTCTCTTTCTAAATGAAATTATATCAATATATATATATATATACATATATATATCGATATATATATATATCGATCAAAATATCAAATTAAAGGAAACAAAAATTGGGAGCTATAGTTTGTGACAATTAAATTAAAATCATCTTTTCTCTGGAATTATAGAGCTTTGAAAAAGCAATTTTTTTAATTTAGAAACTTTGTTTCTTAAAAACTTGTTAAAGATGTGATGATGTGATGAAATGGCAAACTATGGGATCTTAAAATTTATCTTATATACAGAAAATTGGTGTTGATGAACATCTCCTCTCCCCAACCCTCTCATAAACTTGTCATATCAAATTTCTGTTTTCTTCAATCATCCTACATTTTTGTCACTCGTCCACTCTGCACAACAGGATGACTCCAATTTTCCAATAATTACATTTCAACAGAAATCTACTAATGTAATTTGTAAATGAATTTGTAGTCAATTTAATTATTATTTAGTATGTCTTTTCGTAGATTGCTTTCATATCAGCTGTTTGGTTATTTTGTACAGAAATCTACTGTTTGTACCAGGGACCGTAATTTTTATAAGATCTACATAGGTATAATGAAAATTGGATTTAAAAATTATCTTTCGACTAAGTTTTATTTGGTTAAGCCTTAATCATTATTTCACAACATCTTCTTTTTGTTTATGAATTAAGAGTTAACGACAACCATCTTAATTCTTCTCAATAATAAGAGTTAGGAAACGTTCAATACCGAATTCGTTTTTAATATTGAAAAATTTATAAGAATCGCCTAATAGAATTTATGTGACAGAAATCGTGTCGACAAATGTAATTATTGTTAGTCAAACCATTTATTACTTTATGCTTGAAAAGGCAGACGCGGACATGTCATATGCAAATGTCATAGACAAGCTAATAACTGAACACGTAGAACAAAAATATGCAACGCTTTTCTAGAATATAACTACAATAGAAGTATACATAAGTACATTTACTTACTTAAAGCGAACGCGCCCTTTAATTTAACAGGCGCTAAGAATCGCTCATTCCGTAAGAACGCGATGTGTTCAAACAAATAAATTATTACTAAATGATTAAAAGTGCAATGTAAAAATTAAAATTGAGTAAAAATGGTACTGCGAATTAATAGAAAGCACAAATCTTCGATTAAATCAACTTCCATTTGTTAATTTGTTCACTTTTACCACTTTTTAAAATTGAAAACATAAAATATCAAGATAATAAAACTCTTACGGAATGTGATATATATTTAGGCTAAAAGTACAAATTTTTCGTAAGTAAACCTCAGTCTCGTTTAATTTCGTAAAGTTATTTACTTCTATTGTAGTTCAGCCTTATGATTATAGGGCCTGTTCGAATCCAAGTCTTCGTCTTTGGCTTCGTCTAGTTATTACAGCTAGTGACGTAACATCGAGTCAAGCTCTATCCGAATCCATGCGTATATGCCACCGAGCTTTGCTACTTTGTATAACAGTTTAGATATCTGGTTAGCATTTAAATAGACAGCATAAGGCCTAAGCGAATTCTATTTTTGCCGTCGACAGTGCAGCGAAAATTAAATCGAATGAAATTGTTTTGTCATTCAGTTTTGTCTTTTTGAGGTGATAGCACGCCACGGTAAATTTCATATAATGAGCTTTGAAGAAACATTTATTGAGGAAGTACGAAATTATAGAATAATTTATGATTTGCAAGACAGGCAAGACAAGTGGATAAAAAAGACGTGGTTTGGATGGATATTTCAAAGCGTTGAATTTAGTTAATCTCTAAATTTTCAGTTTTTTTTCCCACACTATGGTCCATTGCATTTCTTTCAATATAATATAAAATATTCTTATTAAAAATTTCCTTTTAAAACGCTCGACTCATTTAATAAATGAAATTTCAGTATTTTCTTCTTTCACAATCGTCGCTCACCGCCGGTCGTTGCAATTGTGTTCCAATCTTTCGACGGCCTGTTTTGACAACCGAATTTCCCGCTGCCGTTTTCCGCTCTGCCGTCGCAATTGTGCTTAGGCCTATATTTTGAGGTTATGTTTATTCGCTGGCTGTCGAGAACAAGCTAAGCAAACGAATTCGGACAGGTTAGCTTCGTCCTGAGCTTGATGGAAAAATGGCGAACGCTGATAAAACGAAGCATAAATATTGCGCAGGCTTTTTACTGTTTTAATTCCTGTAAAAACAAAATTATTAATGGAAATGAGCGTTCATAAAGCAGTATTTTTTTCTTGCTATAAAATTAATCTTTATTTTTTGCATTATAACTTATCGTAGGAAGTAGATACATGTTTTTGGTGAATTTGACTACATTTTTGATGGTCAAGAAATATATAAATATATATATGTCGTAGACATTTGACGGAACTCAGCGTTCCACGAAAAGTCTAGACACTTCATGGAGAGTAGGCAAATAATGTAATGGTTTTGACTTAGCCACTTTTTACATTACGTGTCTGAAATTTTTAGTCACTTCATCAAATGCTAAAAACGTTTACGCCGATACTGTAATACCACCCTATATAACCAAATACTAGGAGTGGGAGATGGGTGGTGGAGGGAGAGGTCGCACTCAGGCCTGCGACACCCACACACCACACATACACACACACACATATATATATACATACATACACGCGCCGCGCGTTCATTTAAAGATCAGATCATTATTTCTATGTGATTTTTTGGTTTGAAAAATCTATTTATTTTCGGTCTGAAAAATCTATTTATTTTCGGTCCTTGGTTTGTACTCTTTGACACGCTTCTAAGCGCTGGATATAGTAGTGCTTTCTATGAGCTTAGGAATATTCTTTCTTATCCTTTTCTGGTATAAATTAAACGTCTACCTGTTAGAATTGTTATACAGCTCTAACATAGCTTGCGATCTTTAGAGCAGTGCCGTTCACCTCCAATGTTTGTTCCTCTGAACTTTCGGAAGTACTCTTAAATATTGCTTTACCGATAAGTGAAAGCCTTTGGATTGTCTTCTTCTTTCTTCTTCTTCTCCTCCTTTCTTCTTCTCCTCTGATCATATACTCATCCTGTTATACATATACAATCCCCCTGCATGTGTTTATAAATTTATTTACATATGGACGGATTTGAGACGGACTTCACCATTGGGGATATAGACCTCATAAAATCGACCGTCTTTATCATTAATCTATTTTGTTTTTTGGTTTTTTTTTTAATACATATATAATTAAAAAAATTTACTACCTTACCGCAATACCTACTTATGTAACTGCATTATGTATAATTTTGATAAAACATATGAAGCAGATTTAACATGAATCTCAGGAAAACGTTTTTTAGTTTTTGAAGTAACTATCATCCAATTACCGCACAAAATTAGTGCTTTCGCTCTCTGTGCATTTTTTTATCCGCTAAAGTAATTCATGAAAAAAATTTCAACTTTCTTCAACACACAAAATTTCATGGAGCTTTTCTCCAAAAATTCCACGATTTGATCTTATATGAGCTCTTAGTTCGCATACAAACAAACATATATAAACGCAAATCATAGCCAACCAATAATTATAGCTGGTAATAACACCTCTATATGCTTACGTCGCGGAAAACGATTCGGCCACATCAAGATGATCGACATTTAATTATAGATCTTTGTCGTAGAGCATATTGCATAAATATTTCTAAATTTTTTTCCCCAATTGATCATTACACACGTGCAAATTAACCAGTCGACGATGTAAGAGATTTTCAGCTTCCAAGCTAAAATTTCATTGTAAATCGACGTTAAAGCTTGCAATGATCTAGTAAGGTTTCAATTAAAACGAGATAAAGAAAAACGGCGGCAGCCTATCGTGAAAAGTCAAACGCCAAAAGATGTAATCTGGACCACGTTTGCAAATTGGTACATACTCAACGCAGCAGCCACCGAGCCTTTATTTTCTAATTAGAATTGTACCGTGTTTTGATCTGCTCTTGTTATTCGTTCCGTCTCTAGAAGGCCCAAGGTATAATTTATTGTATGTATATCGTTAGTCGGAAGTATAGGACCGATATAAGATTGTTACGAATTGTGTCTGAAATTTAGATTGGCAGTGTTAAGTAGCCATAACGAATCTACGTTTATTTAGTATAGAAACGTGTAGAGAATCACTACAACAAAATAATGACAAAACTGTCCGTGAAAATAGCTGTGAACTGTTCTACTGAATGTAGAACTGTTGTTATAATACAGAAAGAGGCTGTTGGCTAATCGCACTAATTTGTTGTTTTTCTCAAGGGGATACTGTTACTGGGCCGTTATAGGTTTGTTTTTGCTTGTCTCTGACTGACGCGGCCCACATTATTCGCGTTCACCTGCTAATCAATGCATCTTTTGAGAGTGGAAAACTAAACCTTTACCGTATAATTATTATATATGTATGAAGGTGTGACAAGGTTTTTCTATTGATTTTATTGTGGAAAATATTATTGTCTTGTGAAGTAAAATAATATATACTTTTATATACCTATATATATTTTTTGTATATATAAAATGGCTTAAGAAAAATCTTTTTCACCATTCCAAATGTTCGCTGTTGCTCAAAGCAGAACTAGACTTTTTTCGTTCTGATAGTACGTCTAAAAATGGTAAATATACAAAAGAGAACTAAGGAGCGTTAAAAAATATGCAGGGTGACTACAAATATATACAAAAAAAACCATATGCCGTACTGGCACATATGGTTTCAAAATTGTAAAAAGCATCCCACATTTCTCAGCCATCTTAGATTACAGTGTGGGTGACCAAAAAGACACGCATCTATATAGAGTAAGCAAACATCACAGCCGTCGCACCGTCTACAAAAGGTAGTAAATATTGGCCGTCAATTAAATTTGCATGTTCATAAGGGAAAGTCTTCAGTAAAATCCTTGGTGAAAAAAAGTATCAAAATCTTTAATTTAAAACATTTGTGTTCGAGGAAGCAAATAATTAAATTTGAGAGGACATCTTGTTAGCTGTACACATGTGCATGAATCCTTCATTGGTTATATGAGTCAAAACTTTGTTGAAACTGAAAATTCTTGGACAATTCAAGCTGCTTTTTACAATCAATTTTCGTCTTCAAACCACCTGGTTTTATGTATATCTACATTTTTTAAATCACCCTGTATATGTATGTATGTGTGCTTTGGTGATTTCGGCAATGGTAAACCCTCCAAATGCGCGGTAGATACGTTCTATATAAACAACGCGCAAACCGAAACCGCGCACTGTGAACCCGATTTTATATGTAATTATGGGGTTAGGTTCCAGATATTAGAAAAATTGCAAAAACATAATAAAAAGTCTTTATTCAACGACTAATATACATATTTACATTAATATAAACATATAAAATTATAGAAAACAGTTTTAATTCATCGACTTATAAATAAATAATAAATAATTGATAAAAATAGAACATAAATTAAAATTATAGAAAACAATAAAAAACTATAGCAATCAGTCTTAATTCAACGACTTTTATACTAATTAATTACTATAAACATTAATAAAAATTGAACATAAATTAAAATTAACATTAACAAAAATTAAACACGTGGTTTTAATCACTGCTTCGTTCTGTTGAGCTTGATTCTAATGACTGTGGTTCTATGTGATTTTGAAAAAACTTGTTAACACTGATTACTTTTCAGATTTTCTTTTTTCTTTATAAATTTCAGCATAAGGGGCTAAAGCTGTTGTCAGATTTCTCCGAAATTTTGAGGCACGTTCCATATCAGGGTCCATATCAAGAGCTTCCTGTTCAAGTTGACTACCAAGTTTTAAAAAATTTGATAGTTTTCTTATCGCCGAACTGTGTCAAAATATCGTCAACAGTTACATTTTCTTCATTCATCGTGATATCTTCTGATTCTAAATTTTGAAATCCGTCCCCATCATTTAGTTACAATTTCTATAATTTCTGGCATTTCCACAACAGCTTCTCTTATGCAACTTTCTGGCCATAATTTTTTCCAAACAGCATTCATTGTTGAGTTTTTAACTTCATCCCATGCTAATTTAATAATTTTTACCGAAAATAGAATGTTATACTGTCTCCAATATTCACGAATTGAAAGACTATCTGGTCTATCAGTATAGCTTCAATTAATTGTCGAAAAGTTCTTCTACGATAATACAACTTAAATGCGGCAATTATGCTTTGGTCGATCGGCTGAATTAAAGATGTTGTATTTGGAGGCAGAAATAGTTACTACTTTAACATTGGCGTGCAATTCAGCCAAATGTGCTGGATGACTTGGTGCATTGTCAACTATCAACAGAATCTTAAAGGCAATGTTTTTATCTCTACAATAAGTCTCAGCTTCTACACAAAAGCAATTTAAAAACCAGTTCTCAAACAGCTTTGCAGTCATCCAATGAACTGGGAGTGAGTTTTTTGATATTCCTTTAAACGCACGAGGATTTTCTGATTTATTAATTATTAGTGGTTTGTTCTTACAATCACCAGCTGCATTACCGCAAAACGACACTGTTAATCTGTCTTTGGAAACCTTCAACCCCGGAGCAGATTTCTCTTCTTTAGATATAAACGTTATGCTAGGCATCCTTTTTCAAAATAAGTCAGTCTCATCAGCATTGAAAACTTGGCTTGGTAAATATCCACCACCATCAATGATATCTTTTAAAGTTTTTGGATATATGTAAAGATGCAGCTAATGTATCAGCACTGGCGGTTTCGCCTGTAAATTTTATATTATGTAGATTTTGACGATGTTTAAACTTTTCAAACCATCCTTTACTCGCTTGGAGTTTAATTTCTTCTAAATTAGATGACCGAGGTTCTTCTTTTTGTAAGCGATTAAAGACTAATAACGCTTTAGTTCGATAACAGCAGCACTAAGTGGCATCCTCTTTTGATTTTGATCTTCTATCCAAAAGCTTAATAATTTTTATGTTTTTTCTATTATTGAATTTCGAGGTTTTTTTTAAATAAATAAATTTAAATAAACCTGATATTTTTTCGCCATTTATTTCAAGCTTTGCCTCTAATGTCAAAATTTTTCTTTTCCCAGCTTTTTCCATTATTAAATATAGGATGTAAAAATTATTAAAACACCTATTAAATCAAAATGAGTTTTAAATAAAAAATCAAAATTTTTATTTATACTTAGTTTATAACACCCTTTAATTGAAGTAAAAATTCCTTAAACACTATTGCACACGAATACGATTTTCATAAATTTAGTATGTACATACGAGTATGTTATATAGAGTAAGGGATACATCTATTGCCACCCTTAGAGAAATCTGTGATTTGTCTTTCAATTGAAATCAAATAAGACTACATTTGTGCAACAAATGAAGTTTAATAGGATGTTTGAGCGGTTTAGTTTTAGATTTTTAATAAAATTGCATTAACAAGTCATTCAATTAAAATTTAATGACCATTATTTTAAAACAATGCCGATTTGACAATTATTGCCACACGTCTTACAATTATGGACTTGGAAAATTTGTACAACTATGGCCACAGTCGACAATAATAGGCATAGAACAATCATATAATTATGACCAAGCCTTAGAAATATTAAGTTTGCATAAATATTTAAAATTAAACATCTTCATTATTTAATAGTTTTGCTATTTAAAAAAAAATATATATAATAATAAAGTTTTGTAATATAATATACAGTTAATATTTTTCTTAAAGAAAACAGCCTCTTTTTCACAGAAATATAAAATAAATATATGTTTTAAATTCATCACATTTGGAAGGTGCTAAAGTCTGAAGCACATTGGCGCTATATATTTACGATTGATTTATTTTGTTTTTTAAAAACGACAAATGGTAGATATATAATGTGCAATCGCCAATGTGCCTGAGCATTAAAAAATAAAATAAAAAAATATATATAGCTTCAGCTAGAAATATTTGTACGAATTTACAGTTTCGTGTTTCGAGTAACTTTGATTTGGGTTGACGAAGTGGATTCAATTGGCACGATTTTTCGAGTATTATAAAAAGTCTTTGAGCACATAATATTACTGCTACTGTCTACCTTCGAACTATCCTGGAAAATTCTGCGGATATGTTTTGCTTTTTTTATATATTTGGAATAGTCTGCAGTATTCATTACGATCTCTATCATCAGAAGACGGGTTGGAAGAATTGGGCTCCAATAAATTTAATATTCCTAGCTCATCTAAATTATTTACGACAGATTTAGAAGAGACCTGAGTAGATTCCCTTTTCCCTTTCCAACATACAGTTGGCACAGTCGGAACTGAGTTACAATCTTCTTTTTTCATATATTCCTTCTTATTATATTTACCGCTTTTACTTCTTAGTTTCTTCAAAATTTCTTTAATCTTTGCTTCCTTTTCTTGATTTTTCTTTTTCTCTTCTCGTTCTAACTTCCTTTTCTGAATATCTGCAATTTTTTTCTTTTTGGTTTCATTTATATTTTCCTGAATGCTTATATTCGCGCTGGAAGATACATACAACAAAAGACCTTTTTGTTATTTTTCGTGAGCCTTTAGGTTGAGGGGCTTTTGGCCAGTCTAAAAAGTCACTAATATCAAGTGAATTCGATTTACTGGAGTTTTTAGGCTCGACAGCCATAAGCTCAACTGAATCTTTAAAATGAAGAAAGATAGCGTACATGTAAAATTCCTTAGAGAATTAATCAAATTTACCTGGAACAGCACTCTCCTGCGGAATGTCAATAATTGGTGGACGATCCTGTGGGGGAATATAAGGACAAGTAAGAGTTTGTTTGCTGTAAAATTCAGGTATGTCAAGTAGATTGGAATCAGTTGAGCATCTATCCTCGACAGTCATAAGATCAACTGGACCTTTAAAGTGGAGAAGATAGAAAAAATATAAAAAATACATAAGGAGAATTGATTAAATTTACCTGAAGCAGAACATTCTTCCTGAA
Organism: Dioctria linearis; assembly: GCA_963930735.1. NCBI lineage: Eukaryota > Metazoa > Arthropoda > Insecta > Diptera > Asilidae > Dioctria > Dioctria linearis. The sequence goes on from OZ005741.1 coordinate 29,211,670, forward strand.
TTTCACTATGAACAACTGAAGTACGCTCTAGGTCGGAAATAAAAGGGGAAGTACATTGTAAAAAGTCATGTACAGTACTAACACGATCATTGTTATTCTGAAGGATTATAATATTTGGTTCTTCACTTATATCTAAAAGACACGTATAGCGTTAAAACTGTATATCTATATATGATAACTATAGGTACTTACCACGCAAATCAACCTTATTATGAAATTTTAGATATATTTTATATAGACATAAATCCTCGAAGTTTTCGACACATGCTATTGATTTCCGGGCCATTTTTTCATAAATATCTGCTTTGTCTTTTCCAATTATTTCTAAAAAGTCTTTATAAGCCACATTTTTTTTTTCGGAAATATTGCTTTCAGAAACAGCAGCTTTTCCGATGCACTTTGAGAAGTCGATTGCATTTTTATTGAAAGGATAAATTCCGCATGCACGGAATCCATTTTTTATTGATTCAAAGGAAATTCCAGAATAGTTTGAAGTAAGGGAGCAAAGTCTTTTCTCGTCAATATTTCATCAGGATTATTACGTCGCCATCTAAACGCGCCCTTTTTCCAAGTACTCTTAAGAGGCTTAAAGGCTGCTACATCTGCGGGCTGGAGGATATGTGTTGCATTCGGATATAGCGCTATTAAAATTATTTCCAGTTTATTGCATAGCTTTACAACTTTCAGGGTCATGTGTGTACTATGACCATCCACGAAAAGGATAACTGGCAGTTTAATTTCCGTTTTTATTAAATATGGGTACAATATCTTTGTGATATACTCATAATATATTTCTTTGGTCATCCAACCATTGTCACTGACAGCTATTTTTATTGTACTGGGTACAGACTTTCTAATATCTTCCGAGAATCGCTTATAAGGATATATTACTACAGGGGCCACAATATTCCCATTCGCTGAAAAGGTAAACAGCACTGTCAAATCCTGTTTGGCTTGGCCTTTGTCAACTTCATATATATTTTTAGCTCCCTTAGGAACCAAAACAAATTTATTGTGCGGGCATAGCTGGAAATTGGTTTCGTCAGCATTAAATATTCGTGACGGATCGGACATGATATGAAATGCATTTTCATCTTTCAGATACTTTTCGATGTCATCAAAGTATTTTCTAATACTGTTCTCATTTACCCTAGAACTTGCAGCGGATAAAGCTTCTGGGGTTCGCAAAACAATTTGAGGATATTTCTTCAGAAATGCATAGTACCAGCCTTTTCCAGGTCTATTAGCGCTAAACGGATTTTTTCTAGGATTTTCGTCTAAAAAATATTTGACAGTGTCCAACAGATCATTTTTCGTCTTAGGAAAACCCTTTTTCTGACAATGAACTATCCACATAACTAAGGTTTTCTCTTCAATAGTTGTTAAAATTGTCTCTGGTCCTGGTCGATCCTTAGAAAACTTAGAGCTGCATCTAAACCTTAAAGTGCTTCTTGGAACTTCAAAGAATTTTCAGGCCTTGATCACTGACATGCCATTATCAACGGCATCTTTTGCTTCCTGTAATTTTGTCCTATCGTATTTAGCATATTTAGGCATTTTGTTTAATTGCGATAAACTATTTAATGATTTTTACCTGTATGAAATTTAAAAGCGATAATTAAAGCCATAGCTTTTTCTTACATTTATTGCCATATGACCATTACTGTGAACTGATATATACAGCTATTGCCACAATCTTGGCCGTAGCTCATTCTCTTAAGAAAAACGACACAGTAATGGCCACATCAATTTTGACTGTTCTTTTGGATAAAGGAACTGTAAAAATGGATGTTTTAATAATTTACATGCTATTATATTAATTCAAACAGTTTTTTTGCCTATACAACATTAGAAGACCACGTAAACTCGTAACACAAAACCACTTACCCTTAAGGAAATCACTAAAAAACTAATAGCGCTTCTCATGCGTTGAGAACGCTTGTGTTCACTAGAGATTTTCCCTATGAACTGACAATAATACATGAAAACAATATTCTGCACTCAGAAAGAGAACTTCCGCCAATTATTTTTTTGTATAGGATTGTGCGCTTTCGTGATAGGAATGCCTACCAACGTCCTAAGAAAAATTAAAGTGGCAATAATAGGGGGGGGGGAGTGGCAATAGCTCTATCCGTTACCCTAAATATCTATATTAATAAAAATATTATGTAATTTTACGTCCTCATCCTAACGCGACAACTAAAAAAGTGAAATTGTCTATAAAAAGTAAAAAGTATATGTGTGCATCGAAATGCGGTGAATCACTATTTTCGGTATTCGTAGTTTAACGGATTCACCAATTTGAATAAACATGATTTTTTTTTAAAAAACTGCAAAAAAAAACCGCGCAGCTACGAAATTTTTACAGCGCAGATTGAAATTTTGGCCGCGCAATTGCGAAACCGCGCAATGAAAAACCGCGCAGTTGGTGGGTTTACGTATTAGATTTCTTCCTATAATACTTGTATGCTAATTAATCACCATTGACTGCCATGTCTATATAAGTATAACCGTTGCATTGCAACCTGAAAACATATTATATTGGTACAATACTTTCCTTGCGTTTATTTGGTCATAGTCCCATAAACTAAGTGTGGTGATCCTTATGAGTTTCCCAGTAGTTCTACTGAAATTTCCTGGGTTGACCTGTGAACTTTGATTATGAATTTAACGATTTAGCGATGTTTTAAATGTGTCATTTAGTAAGATCTACAACAACGTGACAGTTCTCTACGAAATTTATTTCTTTGCTTTATAGTATAGTATACCCGGAAAAACCGCCGATTCTCTGTGCAATTTCCTCTCTAAGAATTTTCACCGATACGGCTCCCTCAAATATAAATGTAACATTAGCTGTGTTCCATTGTCCGCGAGTAGATAAGCTGAGTAGTTTCGCAAGAACTTTCCGCTAGGTGGATTTGGATGCTAAGTGGTTATTGAACTGTCAGATAGATGAAATTTGAGAGAAAATGTATATAAAGAAACAAATAAAATTATTTAACTCATCTAAGTACAGTAGGATTATTCAATTTTATATATTATCGTTTTTTTTTTATTATTAAGCCAAGCTCAGGGGATACCCTATGATGCAAAGCACAGCATGGCAGGAAGGAGATAGGGAAAGGATTAGGGGATATGAGGAGATTGGCGGAGGTGCCGATGTATGTCGCCCTTAAACTTCGGCAGATTGTATGCCGGAGGAAAAACAGAAGATGGTAAGCTGTTCCACATTCGCACTGTTCGGGATAAAAATGCATCACGGAATTTTACTGTACGGCCGAAAGTAATTTGAAGGGTTAAGGGATGTGCGCGGTTTGCAGCGCGAGTATTGCGTGCAGAAATCATTCTACAAGGGATTAGACTAGAGATTTCATCAGAACATTGACCATGCATATAGCGATAAAGGAGCGAAAGGCATCCAACATTGTGGCGGTGCTCGAGTGAGTCGATATGACAAGTTATTGCCAAATCGCCAATGAGCTTGAAGGCTCTCTTTTGGACAATATCCAATGAAGCTAAGGCTGTGCGACCAGCCCCGGCCCATATATGGGAGTTGTATTCCATTCTAGGTCTAATGTAGGACTTGTAGAGGAGCGCTAGATTTGACGGGCTGAAATATTTCTTACACCTTTTCAGAAATCCAAGACATTTCGATGCTTCTTTGGCAACAGAAAAGATGTGACCTGTCCAGTTTAACTTACTGGAAATATTAATGCCAAGAATACTTAGTGACGGTGAATCAGAAATTAATACTCCATCAAAAGAAACGGGTGTGGTTAAGTTATGATCTTGTTTTAATGAGATGAGACAGCTTTGGGTCTTAGATGCATTGAATACGACGCGATTCGCTTTGCCCCAAGCGAGGATATTGTTAAGATCGTTATTCAATGATCATGCAATTTCTTTTAACACATGCGGCGTTCCCCCTAGAGTCCGCAAGAGTGTCAAAGGAGTAAGCGAAATCAAGAGTACTGTCATCTGCGAAACTATGGATGGTATTGAAAGTAAGGGAAAGCAGATCATTAATGAAAATTAAAAAGAGAGTTGGAGAGATAACAGAGTCTTGAGGTACACCAGCATTTATGGGATGCGGTTCAGATGTAACGCCATCTAATACAACACGTATTTGGCGACTAGATAGGAAACTTTCAATCCATAATAGAAGAGGAGGAGAGAGACCAAGTGCTTTAAGTTTGGCTAAAAGGGCTGGATGCCAGACTCTATCAAAGGCCTTTGAAACGATTTTAGACTCACCAAAATTGTGAACGTTCCGTTAGAAAGGTCAGCAAGTTGCCAGATGAGCGTCCAGCTTGGAAGCCATATTGGCGATCGTTGATGAGATGATTAGTTTCTAGATACTTCATTAATTTTGAGTTAATGATAGATTCAAAAACCTTTGAAAGAATTGAAGTGATCGCAATTGGTCGATAATTTGAGGGGTAGCTACACTCTCCTTTCTTGGGAATAGGCTGAACGTGAGCTAAAAAAAAATAAATACGGCAAGAACTTTTAATATAATAAATATCGAACAGAGACGAATTTTTATCCTTAAATTTTCTAGGTAGTAGATACTGCTCGAGAAAAATAGCTCGGATATAGGTCCAGTTTTTCATAATTTTATTTTCACTAGCCTTTAATGAAATTAATTTGAGTAATATAGTTAATAATCCTTACTATTTTCATAAGAAATTTGATATAACAGAAATATCTGAAATTGGAGATTATGTTTTACTCTTGACAGCACAAACTTGCGTTCCATTCGGAAATTTCTCGCGAGTACTTTACACAGCCCATTGGAACACAGCTATTGGGTTGGGATACTCACTTGGAAAATCTGGTCGATTCCAATAGCAGCGAAGTTAGCCTTTAATAAGGAAATCAAGGAAAAGAACATTGCTATCGTTTCAAACAGCCAAGCAGCCTTGAGGGCTCTGAGTGGCAGCGATGGGCAAACCTCACTTGCAGGACTTGCAGGTAAATAAAAATGTTTTTTTATGTGTCAAATAGAACGTTCATGAACTTTCTCTTGTGGCTCGAAAGAAGGCATTGCAAAACTATGGTTGGTATCATCATTGGCCTTAGTCTTCTTCAGGCTCATCTAACAAAGATGGGAGTTATTGACAGACCTGAGTGTCTGTCTTGCCTAGAAGGATTGTTTGACACTACCAAGCACTTTCTGTGTGCATGTTCAACGTGTGCCTGGCGCGAACTGTATACTCTTCCCTGTATCTGCCTTTCTATCTACGGATGAGTTGAAAAGTTTACCTCACCTGAACCTGATGCGCTTCATTAATAGGACACGAAAATTTTGGTGTGAGTTCTTTTCCTTTTTTTTTAGCAGGTTCCTTGGCCTCTGTGCCCGCAAAAGAACTTTGGTCATCCACTTCTCAAATGAACTGAGCTATTCTAACAATTCGTTTGGTTTATTTTGATGTTTGATAATTCTTGTTTGCCAGTAAAGCAGAGTATTGCCCTAAATTTCTAGCTACAATAACACAAAATAAATGTTATTAACATCCCTTTTTACTGTATTTCAAAAGAATTTAAAGAATGTAATTTAAAGTTCAACTGATATTCTATTTTCATTCACTGAAATTTTGAAAAACACTAAACAGAAAGAAAGTAAATCTATGAATACAGCAAAATTATTAAATAGTGATTTGATATTCACTGAAAAACCTAGAAACGAACTCTAGTTAAAATTCATTTCAATTTAGTAAGCGAAAATGTACAGTGTAAACTATACTAAGCGGTATGTGTCTGATACATAAGTATATCAAATATTGGAGTTCCACAAGGCTCCATTTTAGGGCCATTTTTGTTTATGATTTATGTAAATATTTTATTAAATTTTATTTTTCATTGTAACGTTGCAATAACGGGTTACATAAATCAAGATTTGAATTTTGTTTTTCTTAAATCTAAGTTGCGAGTAAATGTGACGATTACAAAAAAAAGTGAGTCTTACATATACATACGTGCGGGATTAAAAGAAATCGAGCATGTCACCTTTACGGAATTCTGGTTGACTTTTTTACCGCCGTGATTGATAGCTGATAGAAGCACATTATTGCACAAAGATATAAACAACATACATAAATTCCTTTTACAGTAGAAGACTTATTCAACTTAACCTAAAATTAAAATTATAAATTTCTATGCTCCAAAACACACTTAATTACAATTTTGCAATGCAATAAAAAAAAATCAATCATGCGCAAAATGATAGTATCTGTGTAATACAAACATCAATAGCAGTCGGGCGACTTGTTTCACAAGATACTCCGTAACAACAAAAAAACGCATACCGCAGACAGAAAAAACAACATAAACAAAATCATAATCGCAGCAAAACGAAATTGACCAGTAGCCAGTAAATGATAAAAGGGAATTTGCTGATCTAATATCCAATCAATATTGGAGCTCTTACGTGTAGTGCGTAATTACATAATGAACTCAATCTAATCAATCTGAAATTGATTGAATTTGCCAGGAAAAATTGCGAGAAGAGAAAAAATCGATTTGAGTACACAGAATCAAATGGAAAGATCCGATCAATTTCAGGTGATCTTCGATTTCCATGCTGAACGCAGATCACGCAGAGCTCAACGCTGTGCGTTACGTTTTTATTGTGGAACTCATAACAAATTTTCTCAAATATATAGGGCTATGGCTGGTGGCCCATGATTATGGTTATAATGGAAAGAAAATGTTTTGAAATTTAACCAAAAGCTGAATCACTATCGCAGAACATAATTTCCCTTTCAACGGAGGCACTTCCAATCAGGTGGGCGATGACTTTTCTTTCTTTGCCTTTTTGTTTTTCTGTCCGATTTCCATCATCTGTCTAGTGAAAAGATGAACCCAGCACAGGTATTATGAAAGATTTTCAGGTCATGACACATTGCTGATCTTTGGCGTTTAACAAACATGAAAAAAAAGTGCAACATTTATGTGGCCAATTAATTAAAAACAAATTTCACGGCGTCCAAGAAAGGTGCAACTGGATCAAATTTCAAAGCAATCAATTTCTTTAACTTGTTCCAGTGCGATTGTGCAATATCTTGTGTCTGGGGCCTCTCAGTTCATCTGCGGAATTTACACTAGCCATTTAGTAGCTATTGGTAGATACTGTTTAGAGCAATGAGATTATCTGCACATTACTCATTTTGAGCAAAATTAATAACCGATTGAAGATTGAGGACGTTTGCGAAAATCACATTCGACTAGTCCACCTAATTAAATAAATAACAAAAAGAAGGACATTACTGACGCACTTTGATTACTGATATTTCGCAAGAATACCAACAAGAAATCTTTGACCATGGCATGAGTAATGATGATGAGCATTTTTCGTTTTCATCATTAAAAGGAATGTTTTGACGATTTAGTTGGTGTTGTGCAATTTGAGTTTTTCGTATTTGTTTTTTTTTATAGACATGTTATAATTGTTATTAAATGCAAGTTGTTTTGTCTCTTTTCTGTCATATTTCATTGAATTTTACAAGGTTTTTGTGTATTTTCGGTAAAAAAGAAAAATTCACAGGTGAGTTTGGGAGGAGTGTTAGGTTAAATGGAGTTTTCGCCATTGTTATTGGAATTCCCTTTAACTTATATTTTGCTGGTTTGTTCTATGTTTGAAGTTTCCAATAAAGCATACTTTCCTTCCTCTTATTTCTCCTTCTTCCCCAAGCATGTATTTTACTCCCTGTTCACAAATGACCAAAACTACATGCACTTTAAGTTTTCCTCCTCTTTTCCGATTCTCTGCCGTATGCAAAACGGGTTTCAATATTCTCACCCATATGTTCTTTCCCATATGTACTAAATCCACTTGACTCCAAATATTTTTACGACTCAAGCAACTGAAAAAAATAAAGTAAAGCAAAAAAATTGTATGCTTCTGCAATATTTTCTCGACTATTTGGTAAATGAGTATTGTCAGTTCAAATTAGTCCTCGCACCAGCTACATTTCCTTTATAGAAGGGCTCTGTTGGAGATTGGAGGTTCCCGACTTTAGACTCTTCCTTAAGAATGTTAGCTACTGGAGATGGTGTTTTGCTTACCTACCTCCGAAATTGAATGCTGAGAATCGTCCGACGGAACTTCAGTAGGCTTCATCCAGTCTGATGTTCTGAAAAACACTGCAACTTTTAAATCGGCTCCATTTCCATAGTTTTACTTCCCCATTTGTTCCTTTCAGCTATACTTGCCGAATTCTCATTAACATGACATGATCTAAGCACCCTAAAGATGCCATTTGCCAAGATGCAATTTAGAAATTGTGGGATTTAGTTTCCTAAGGATATATCTTCTCTTCTTTTTGCTTCAAGCTACCATTTGATAATTTGCGAAAATGATTCCCAACCACAAATGTAGACTTTCAACTTCATTAAATGTAGGTACGTGAGAGACTGAAAGGCGTGGTTCTTTGAAGAATTCTCTGTTACTGTCATGATCTACATTCATGCCAAACTGCGCCTTTTAAAAGTCAAATCGTTGGTGTGAGTCCTTTTCATTAGATACTGCACCTTCTACTTATTTGTTGGAAGTATCGCAATCCAATGGTCTTCCTTCTCTATGTGGCCTTGTTGTATTAGTCACTTGTGCCTTTTCTTGGCGTCATTATCCTCTAGATATGCGCCATATTATTACAGGAATATTTCGAGCAAGATGTCACTTTTCTCCCCGAATATATGTAGATGACCTTGATAGGACTCATACCTTAAGTCGACATAAGAAAGCCATTTTTGACTATCGGTCGTACAAGTTAAACCGATTACATTTATTGTATGAAATGAAATAATAATGACAAATTTTCCAGTAATTTAAATCCCCATAAACGTTCATCTCAATGCAAGTATAAACAATAAAATATATTTTCTTTTATGGAACTCTTGTAAGTTTTTTATTATAATTAACTGATGGCTTTCCATTAAAGGGCAGAAGTCGTGGCTTGAAGGATAACTTTTATATTGCAATTGGAAAATAATGGCATAACAACGCCTCTACACACTCTCCATTTGTTGCATGTTTCACGACTTGTGCTAATTTATTAATATCTTTGTCATAGAATTCTTGACATTTTGCTGGAAACTACGGAATTACGAACGAAAAGGCTGTTAAAAAAAATTGCTTATGAAAAAATGGAAAGGTGAAAGAGGAAATATTGAATAAATTTATTTAAAATGAATAAAATAGGGGAAATAACAGCAACAAAATTATCAATTCACACATTACACAAAACTGTGGGAGTTTATAGGTGAAGAAATTAATTTTCCCCCAGAGTTTGTTTTTTTTTTACCTACTACCCAGAAAAGGTCATATAAAGATTGACATGCAAATAGAACGTTAGGAGCAAAAACGAAACGAGAAAAGTAAACAAAACTCATGCGCGACCATATGGTTTCCTATTAGCCTCCTAGAAGCTTGTTATAGCTTGCATCCCTTATATGGTGAACAGCATATTGAAATTTCAATCCGTTCGGAACTTCAAGAAATTGCATTGACTGCAGTGAAATGGGTGCATTGAACTATATTAGTTGTGGGTGGCAAATCAATACAACAGAGGTCGTTGATATGGTAAGAGAAGGGTAGCATTGCTAAGTGCGCTACGACAATAATAGCTGACTAATGAAAAGACTACACGGAAGAAAAACCGGAAAGAAATATGTAACAAGACGACGATAGGCCGTTTTCATCATTTTCCAGACGACTTCTTGTAAGACAGAATGTTGTGCAATTTTCTTGTCAAGATTTTTAAGAAACGGCAAAAATCTTTCAATAATCACCTTCCAACATGCAACTGTACTGCTGAATGATGCTGTTTCGCAAGTCATCATGCACATGGCACGTTTTTCGTAACAAAAATAACCAAGAGAAGGTCGCCTGCTGTATTTTGTGTTTAAACCTGCGCTGTACTTCAGTCTTTATGTGCGGCGAGCTTTAATGATGAATCTAGATGAATACTATGCTGCTACTTCCATATGCTTCATGTCCCACCTTTTGGGAAGACAAGCTGTAAGTCGACGGGGAAAAGTGAAGGGTTGCAATGTTGTCCCAAATGCTGACTATACGTAAATTTTATAATTATGCGAAAATTTATGTGCAAAGAAACTGGCTTCACTTGTTTTTCTATAAGCATATGCACTTTACTATTACTTTGGCGAAGATATCATGTGAAGGACTCTGATTTATGATTTTCGTAACAATTTCTAGAAAAACTGTGTTGTAACCTTTATGAATTTTTAATGATGAAAATTAAACAAGTCAAAATCACCGTAACTAATAAATAGATTGTAGAGTGTAGGTTAGACATTGTCGTATCTATTTATAATGGAATTCGAATTAATTATGAAGAATCTATAGACAAACTAATTGTGGGGAATGCGGCAATCATAGTGGATAAGTGTCTTTGACTAAAGCCTCGAATAAAGGACTCGAAATGAGTGACTTTCAGTATTCTTCTCTGCTACCGTGAATTGTTGAAATATTGGGATACTATTATAAATAAATATGGGAGGATTTGGAACCGACCTTCGAAATTTACTTCAATTACAGCACTTGTCCAGATACATGAAGCTGATTCATGTTCAGCGAATGTCGATTGGAAATAGTTTTATAGCCAGGTCAACAAATACTTCAGTCATAAAGTATGATTGTGTGTGTGCCTTCGATCATTTGTTAGTTTTGATTCAAAAATATTATATAAAAAAATCATCGTCAATTAATAAAGAACTGATTTTCATTCTCTGCAAAAAACACCAACGAGTGAATTATACTTGCTTTATTATCGGTTACTATATCTTGCTGTAACCTTCTTTTATTATAGTTTTTTTTTCACGAGAAGCCTAGTATTTTTTTTTTTCATTCAAAAACTAGCTTGAATATAGCACACAAGTCACAAGGTCGTCATAGAGATGGTATTATACTAGCGGGCCGCATATGTGTCATGTTTAATATGTACCCGCCACTGACATGTATATAAATGGACCGCTCGTTGAACCAAAAATGCATGAAAGCATATGGCACCACTTTTATATTTCTGTCTTTTTACGTGAGAGCATACTTTCCCACTGAACTGTAACGCTTGGTAATCAAGGCTTTCCTACCAAAACAGCCTTGTAAAAGACACTTCCTTCGGCTCATAATTAAAATATAACAATACAAATAGTCCCAAATACTTTCGGTAAATCCTACTGACATGCATATAAGTAAATTCCCAAATAATTTAAATATAGCTTTAGTTTACGACAGTTGACAGCAATAACAGTGAGAGATACTTTCTGAAATCGATACTGGTGACACATCAAACAGGAGATCAGTCAGTCCATTTATATACATGTCAGTGGCACCCCCAAAATTAAGTGAGATCCGACGACTTTTTTGCTCACGATGGAAAATACTGGTCAGAAGTTATATTTAATAAGTAGTCGGCATATTTCTAAAAGACTTTTCCACGAAGTCCCTAGCGCAACTAACATTCTCAATGAATTAATTTAAAAAAGGGAAAAGAGTGGGGGAGACATGACCCTGCAGAATGATGTATGACGTTATACTAAGTAAATATATGTGATGACTGTCGAGCAGAGCTGGGCAATACTTAAGTAAAAAAAGACTTAAGTACTACTTAAAGTACATTTTCGTTACTTAAGGCTTAATACTCAATACTTTTGAAATGCCCCTACTTAGTACTTGAACATAAGTACTAGCGTCTATTTACTTGTACTTAAGACTTAGTTTTATACTTAAGTATCAAGATTTTTACTTAAGTATTTCTGAGTCTATTAAATACCTACAAATATCTAACTCTTTGTAGAAAAGAAAACACAATCTCTAGCACAACTTCTTTTTTGTTTTAAAGCACGCAAAGAACTGTCAAAGTATGTGCCGCACGCACGCATCAAGGCAGAACCTTAGACAAACTAATAACATACAAACAAGACTGGGCAAGTAGTTAGAACAAAAATCAGTAACGTCTTGCTCGAATATAAAATCGATGATGACTCAACTTGATGACATAACCACTGACATGTATAATATGAACTGACGGCGTTCATAGAAATACACTGCAGAAAGTGGGCTCACTTCTATATGGCTGACTTTCGATCTGAGCACCAAGTACCAACTGAGAGAGAACTGAAAACAACAAATAAATTAGTGGATTCGTCGAAATAGATGATTTTAAATTAATCATTTAGGGATATTAGTGCGATAAAAAATGTTTTACCAACGACAATATATTCATTAGATACGCAGAAGAAATTCTAAATGTTTTATTAAAATCACTTTTCGAGCTGTGTGCTCACTTTTTCAACTTCCCACCAATGATTTTTTCAATGTTGGTACCGAGGTAAAACCTCTTTTTGACACAAGCAATTTTGCCCACGTAAAATAGAAAAGTAAGCAGTCCATATTATATTCGTCAGAGGACATAACCGACTAAAAGCAAGCAATGCCTCGCTCCAATATAAAATCAACGATGCCTCGACCTGATGTAGGCAAGGCGTCAATTTTTTCTTAGAAATTTACTAGATTTTTTTTCCTTAGAATTGTTATGCATTATTGGAGGCGACAATGGGTACTTGAGCGGACCTCTAATAGTTTTTATGAGTGTAGCAATGAGAGGTGAAAGTTTTACTCTACCTGCAGCGCCGGAAACTATAAAAAACTATAAATGGTAGCCACTGGTTACTATAAATATTACAGTACTTAGTTACAAGTACATGCGGTACTTGTACTTACGCTGAAGTATTCAGGCCTTCGGTACTTATACTAAAGTACTTTTTCTTTGGTACTTGTCCAGCTCTGCTGTCGAGGGATTTTCTCTTATCATCTTCGATTTTTTTTTCCGCAATTCCAATAATTTTCCGGATCACTTTTCAACAGGAATTTGTGGGTTCCACGGCTTTGAGCTTCAATAGTCTAACGTAAAGAGCACTACAAAATGTTAAATTTTAAATACAGAATATCGATATGAGCCCTTGTCGTAGTTATACTTTAAACAATCATCCTTCTTCAAACCCGTATTTTTCCAACAGAGCCCCTTCTTTTGCTAGTCTGGATCTTATCCAAATGATTATTGTTAGTTCCTATTCGACGAATTCTTCGTTTCACTCAATAACCTGCTTGAAAATATCTAGTATGCTCAGGACTACCAACATTATAAACTAAGTTAAATATGTAAGACTTAGATGACTTCCACCTTTCAAGAATAAGCACTTGTAGGTCCCCCATAGGTGTTCCAGGAAAAATGGAAGGTCTTATCAGGTTGATAGATGAGGTGGAAATGGATCTTCTGATCCTAGAATTTGCTGGTTAATGGAGATATGCTCGAAACAGTTTTCGATAGAGAAGCGAAAAATTTGGAGCAGCTAAAACTCTACGCGAATGTAAGTAGTAAAGTTTTGATAATTTGTTGTTGACTTTGCTCAACTATCTCTGCAAAGCTTTTTTTGTTAACGTCAAATGAATTCTATAAGATTTTTACATATCTTCTAGCTCCACAAAGGTAAATTTTATAGTCCACCTAGCTACTAGTAAAATATTGTGCTCTGTTTCTGTTTTCAGTTTAAACAAACTCCCATCTCTTGAGTTACTAATATTAACCATAGAATACTGAAAAGGAGATCTAAATACAAAAAAAAAAATAATAATAAAAAAAAATGTGTAAAAGTGTAAATTTTACATTGTTCACACTGTGCAATTGTAAAATTGTAAATTGTAAAAACACAAAAAATCAAAAATAATTAAAATTAAATTAAAATTTCATAAAACTCAACATGCAGATATTTTTAATCAAACCATTTGTCATCAAAAATATTTCCTCGTTTTCTTATTTATAAATATTATACGACCGTATGAAATCTTCAAGTTTATTTAACAATTTAAGTCTGATTCCAAACATCCGGTACCACATAAACATAAGTACCTGCCTATGTGTTTGTTTTTTCTATGATAAGAGACTTATATAATCATGTTTTACTTCTTCACGCTGTAATGTTTCCTGCATCAAGAAACATTGCCGAAGACTTCCTCTAGATACTTTTCTACAAAACAACTTTACGCCGTATTTTGACTGTGAGCATAAATGTCGTGTAGAACCATCGCGTCGTCATGCGTTACCGTTCCAGTGTACAGCAGCAAGCTTATGCGGTAATATTGTGTAAAATCCATCCAAATGTTAATCGACGGCGCTGTTTTAGACCTTTTACGGTGAGGTAAGTACCTATCTACCTACATACATATATGAGTACAACTGGTTTTGCGTAAGTAGCAAATCTCTTCTTAAGCTCTGTTCCATTGACATAGTTTCGATCGACCGCCTTAAGGAACAGCGATATGCAAAATTATGGAGACAGCATTAATTGGAGGAAAGGCGACCGCGTAGGTTTTTATAGTTTCCATCTAAATGGGTTTTCTAAAATTATTACTCTTGAAAAAAATAAAAATAAAATAAAAAAAAAACAATAACAAGAAACGTTTTCTTCATCTAAAATGTAGAAAGAAGTGATGGCCTAGAAGTTTATCTCTTCATTTAATTTTTGCATAAGACAGACAAAAACATTTCTAGAAATTTGCATACAGTAGGCTACCGGTCAGTCGATCGGTATTCACACTTTCATCATAGTTCTTGTTGTTGTCGAAATGATGACACGTTATTATTATTAATAACCGTATTTAAGTGGTAGCTTCCATTTTTTCCGGTTTTCACGAAATATATAGCTTAAATTTCGGAAATGAGAACATAAGTACAAAAGAAATTCACATATAAAGAGAAAACGAAAGTGTTTTCACAAAGTTTATGTTTTTCTAACAATGAGCAGCAGCAAGTCGCAGAAAGTGGTTTTGTTATATGAAATGACATCTAGTTTTGATATGTTTTGCTACATTTAAAACAAAAAACCGGCAATTTTGGATGAAAAATGGATGTTAAATTAGGGGAATTTGTGTTTCTTAACAAATTAGTATATTTCAGAAAATTAATGAGATTAATGCTAATTTTTATGGGTAAATTAAAAGTTTGCATAAAATTGTATAAAAAAATTGTTAAATATTTTTTTTTTTTTAACGTTTTTAATTTTCTTACAATTGGATTTTTTTCACCACTCTAAAATGAAGAGAGGATCTTGTTACTCTTTCGATTGAAGAGAAGAACTATTTGTGCCATTCGCTTAATCTAAATTTTCTTTGAAAATCTAGGAGTGTTGTGTTCGTTACAATTCTACTATTTTTCAATTAAGTTATTTAATTAATTAATTACTTCATCTGATTAATTTCGAAACTATCTCATAATTTTTCGTTAATTTATCCACAACTTTATGTGCGAACTCTTTGTTTTTAGAAAACTGGATGCATGCTAAGTTGACGACAAGTCAGTGTGACTTTGCTGCGCATCCACATCCAGCTGTTAAAAAGCGGACACGACAAATTTATAGATATTATATTTGGTATAGTTCGATGAATTTTGGCCGACTTTCAAAAAATGCTGCGCTGACTTGATATCAACATGGAAGCGATTTTAAACCAATAGTTTTTTTCTTTAAACACTATAAAGACTAGATTTTTCGACTCTTAACAAGATCATGGAGGTAATTTTGACGATTAATTTTCTTTTTCTAATAATTCATATAACCATAATTATGTTCGCAGTTTATATAAAAAAGGAGGACAAACTTGCACACTTGGTTTAGTTATATAATATTGCTTTTCCGTCTTCCTTTATACGAGGGTTGTCCTAAAAGTTTACGATATAGGTAAACATGTAAAACTTTTTTGCATTTATTTCATTTCGAAATACTCTCCACGCCACCCATCTGTATCAGAATATAGCTTCGCATTGCCCGTGCACCTACAGGAAACTTTTGCAGCCAGTAGAACTAATCTGAAGGTATGTTTCATAAATGACATGCTCACGTTAAGTTGGGACCGTCATTTCATGGTAGAAAAGTTTTGAATAAGTACGTAAAAATTTAGGGCTCAATTAGGGCTAATTTAATGCCACATCCCCGAATTTAATACTCTGGTGTTTTTTAAAAAAAAATCCATGGATAATCCAGCTTTATCAAAAAATTGGGTTAAATAGTATTGTAACAATAGTGTGAATTGCATAATATTTTAGGACTCAATTAGGTATAATTTAATACCTCTTCCCCGAAGGTAAAAAAAGTAATTGTGACCAAGAAAACATAAAAATTTAAATTTAAAATCAAAATGGTCCATCTAGCTTGACCCTACACGCTACCTACATTTTAATATTTCTGTGTTTTTCAATAGGATTAAAATCTGTGATCAACAAATAATACTGGAAAGGAATTGAATACTTTAAACTTTTCAGAATTGATAGAGGGTATATTAAGTCTTGTGCTTGTCCGGCCTTTGCCGGATGTAAGCTGGATACTTTACGTTCTGCCCTCCTATCTGGGGAGAAGTTGAAAAACCTTCCTCACAAAGATCTGATGCGCTTCATTAAAAGAACAGGAAGGTTTTGGTGATAGGGAGTCTAGAAGGATAATACAATCAGGCGCTCTAGCATATGTCTCTCGTCCTCCTGCCTTTAATTAAAAAAAAAGCTTTACTTTATCCCCAGAAACGTAAAGAAAATATTATTTGTTTGATTGTTTTTCTATAGTATTATGCCTAATCTCAATAAACCAAATAACACACCATGAATCAGCGGTTAACCATTGCTGGGTGAAACAGTGAAATTTAGACAATTTTGGTGCTCAGCTTAGAACCTAGAGAGAACGGAAGTAAATACATTGGCATTCATGCCTTCAGCCATTGCCTTCTTTATGTTCCAGGCCGTGACATCGAATTCTTTGAATGTATTAGAGTGGTACGATTTCGAACTTCTGTTAGCATTTGTTGTTATGGAAAAATGCATTACTTTCAACTTCAACCTTCTGCACAATGTAAATAAGCCTCCGTACTAAAAGTTTTATTCAGGAATTATGTTATTTAATTCCTTGTGCAATTACCAGCATAAAAATCTAAGTACTTTCTTTAAGAAAATTGTTTATATTTTATTTCTCAAACATAACACTACACATAAAAATGAGAAAATGCGTTGAATTCTGTTGCCTTCATACCACAAATCACACTAAACTGCAATCAGAGCTTTGTGATTGCATATTGAGTTATATGAAAAAAATTAGTCTTTCAATGTTTAACACACAGTAACTTCTTAAGTATAATAAAGACAAAAAAACAATGTTAACCATTTTTTATATTATCCCGTAATGCTTCTATCAATTTAAAAATATTTCCCACATTCCATATCAAATAATTCAGTTTTTTTCATTTCAAACATGACTCAAGTATTTTTTTAATCAATGAATCGGCAGAGGTACACATTCGCCTCATGTTTTCACAAGCTGCGCTTGCTCACAGCGCTGTGAATCGAACGGACGGCAACGGTTTTCTGTGTTTAACTCTTCATAACTTTTAAATTATAATTCAAAGGTAATTCAAATATTAGCCTATTTTATACGCAAATTTGTTGCCTTTATGGTAGTATAATTTGTACTTTAGGTTTTTATACATTTTCAAAAGAAAATGAGTTTCAAACAAAAGTAGATCTAATTTAAGAACTATTTGCTCCCACTTTGAAGTAAGCTTTCATTTCTCTGTGAGAAAACACACAGAAAAATGAAAGCTGGTATGAAGGCAACAGAATTGAACGCATTTTCTCATTTTTATGTTTAGTGTTATGTTTGAAACAATTTTCTTAAAGAAAGTACTTAGATTTTTATGCTGGTAATTGCACAACGAATTAAATAACATAATTCCTGAATAAAACTTTTAGTACGGAGGCTTATTTACATTGTGCAGAAGGTTGAAGTTGAAAGTAATGCATTTTTCCATAACAACAAATGCTAAGAGAAGTACGAAATCGTACCACTCTAATACTTTTGCAAGTAGCAAAATCGTTTTGTGTCACGGCCTGGAACATAAAGACGGCAATGCTTCAGCACAAATAAAACTTCGCTACGCTAAATACGGGTTACCAGACTTCTTGTTTTCTCTATACTACATTGTAGAGCTGAGCTGCGTAGTGTAAAGCAAGAAAAAGATTAGTTTTTGAACCAGAATAAAGGCTTGTCGGTAGGTTAAATTCATCTGGAGGAAAATACATTTATTCTCTGAAATTCATTAAGTTTTCACTGCAAGCTAAATTTGTTTGTCCTACATTACCATGTATTGAAAGAGGAAAGAGTTTAAAATTCTAACCATGGTTGGCCGTTGATTTATTGCAGATAGACATTAAAACCCATGATTTTTGGGCTCTTTAAAAACGTATTCCAATTTAATGTTGCAACCATCGTTGGAAAACAAGAGATAAAATAGTTTATTTACATATGCTTTGCAACATTTTTATTTCAGTAGTGGTGGTCCTAACTTTTGATAAAGCTGTATTATCCATGGGTTTTTTAAAAAAAAAGACTAGAGCATTAAATTTTGGGGTTGTGGCATTAAATTAGCCCAAATTGAACCCTAAATTTTAACGTATTCAAAATTTTTCTACAATGAAATGGCGGTCCCAACTTAATTGACGTGACATGCTCGGTGGATGTGTCAACTTAATCGACGCACGCTTTCAAAATGCAAACCATGTTTATTTTTCATTTTTGGAAACAAAAAATATCGCACAGTGCCAAGTAGGGCAAATGAAACATTAATTCAAAATTTGAAACAATTAAAAACTCACTTATTTGTGATGCTGTATGGAAAGAAGCATTGTCATGCGGCGTTCGAACATTTTTTTTTCAAACACAGTCGGCATATATATATATGATGAAGTGGATGAAGTGGAACTGTGCATATTTAACCAGATCGAAAAATCTTATCTTATCAACGCTCCATGATTGTTGAACTTTGGTTGGTTTAATTCGCCAGAAAATAATCATTCAGCCAACTGATGTTTACTTTCTGGCTCAAAGTTATATATCCAGGTTGTGTCATTTGTTATGAAGTTCTAAATCAACGATTTGGTTGACCTCACTTGATTTTTTTGAATTTTCTTAGGCTTTGTTTTTTTACCATTCCACACGAGCATTTCTTGAGCTGCCGCCAAATTGTTTGATATAAATCGACAACAAAGTAATGACCATGTAAAATAGTCTTGACTTGACTCAGCCCTAAGTACATACATATGTATGTATATCCAAAGATGCCACAATATTGCGGTAAGTAACTCGATTGTTATCTTCTCGAAACTCTTCCATCACTAAGAGAAGTAGGTCAACGATAAAATTCTTCAAAGCAAGTATAAGCAGTGCATACGTTGTACTGATTTATTCTCAAACACCTGCTTAAGAATTGGATATGTCTCATATGCTGACCGTGATAACTTGAAATTGGAAAAAATTATACCACAAAAATATTCGCACTTCAATAACAAATCGATTCCTTCAAATTCGTGTCAAAGCTAAATAGCAAAATTTTACAAATATGTATATTGATGAAGATAGATCGTTAAAGTATGGTTCGAATTCCTAAAAGTTTTAAAACAACGTACTAACGGATGAATGCAACGAACTAAGAAGAAGAAGAAGAAGACCTTTTTTTTGTTTTCGAATGATATATATAGTGAATTTGATATTCTGATACTTCGCAATGTAGGTGTAATGAAAGTCGCATATTTTTTTATTTCTTTTAAGACTAATTAATGTCCGAGCATACATTGTTTGCGTTTCTTTAAACTTGACTGCAAGACTATATTAAAAAAAAACTACCACCCACTATGCTTTGCAGTTAATTGCAAAACAACATTTTCAGATAGAAGTTGTCTATAAGTAGAACAGTCTTCTGGAAATACATTGAAAATGGCAGTAGACATTTTATTATTTATCACTATTTATATTTGCATGACAAATACGTTCCTTTAATTACTAAAACAATCATAGATCCGAAGTACTCATGGTTTTCTTTTCACATTGGAAATCTAACTGCTGCTCGAAATCTTGTACTACATATATGATAAATGGAAATGTTGCAGGCTATCGCCTTTTCTCGAGGAATATTGTTCACTGCGGAACAGAACCGTGTCTGTTATACGCAAAGCTAAAAATTTGTATTATTCGACTATTTCTAAATATTAAGCTCACTAAGAAAATCTTATGGAATAACATGAAAAGAAATGGACTTATCACCTGAAAAGTGAGCTCTTCTTCGACTGATCCTGACGCAATTAATTATGAATTATCTTTAACTTGCCCGAGAAGTGTCGCTCTCAATTTGGATAATGACGAAGAAGAGAATACTTCTCTAGATAAATCTCAGTTAACCTTCCTAAGGACTAATATCAATGAAGGAATTACAGTAATCGGCAGCATTAATCTACTGCTGCTGGTGTAGATGATTTGTAAAAATCTGTTCACCTGCAATGCTTCCTGCCCTTAGACACATTTACAATTCATGCTTCACAAGTTCCATCTTCCCTACAGCTTGAAAATCTTCAAAGACTGTTCCTGTTCCTAAGGATGTAAAGTCGCAATGTTTGGAGTATGATCCTAATAGTTTGCTTCCATATAAGTACATACAGGGTTTTCCAATAAGAGGTGTTGATATTCAAAGAAAAATGCCATTTTTTGAGATAAATGATCGGATTTTTATTTCATTATAAAGAGCAAAGTATGCCGTTAATAATGGAAAATAACATCAGCCAAATGACCACCACGACCACGCCTACAGGACCATATCCTTTTCATGAAATTTCCCATAACCAAATCGCAAAGTGGCTGCCCTATGTCCTCGATAGCCTCACGAATTCCATCTTTGAGGTCTTGAATCGACGCTGGGCTGTTGGCGTAGACCTTCTCTTTCACGTGGCCCCAAAGGAAGAAGTCGCAAGGTGTTAAGTCACAAGATCTCGGTGGCCAATTGTGATCACCTCTTCGAGAGATAGCACGGTCCGGAAACTTTTCCCGTAAAAGATCAATGGTTGTCCAGATCAATACCATCCAATTCCGGCCATAAAAAATCATTAATCATCTGTCGATAGCGCATTCCATTCACCGTAACTGTTGCTCCAGCCTCATTCTCGAAAAAGTAAGGTCCAATGACCCCGCGGGACCATAAACCGCACCAAACAGTCACACGTTGAGGATAGATATTTCAGGAATGAATTGACTATTAGTTTTCTGAGATTATTCGAAGTCTTTTGATACAGTGAATCATTTGCTTCTCTATCAATAGATATTTTAAATTTTCAACTCAAGGATCAGATCTGATTTTCAACTACTTGAGTTGCAGATCACAAATAGTTTACTTATAACGGGACCTATTCTTCCTTTTTAACGATGTCCCTTGTGTGCCTCAAGGATGGATCCTTGGTCTCTTATTATTCTCCATGCTTATCGATGGACATTTTCTTCAAGTTTTGTTATTTAAGTGCCTATGCAGATGATATGCAACTGTACATCTCCAATCGTATTGGTCTTATTGAGGATAGCATATCTCATATTAATAAAGATGTTGAATCAATTCACTTGCTGTCCATAACGAATAAATTGAAATTTAATCCAATTAGATCTAAGAGCATGATTATATATCGCTCAAGGATGGACTATTAATAATATTGTTATCTCCCTTGTCAACTCCGTTAACCCATTGCCGCAAATGACGGCTATAGCCGTCCAATTTCTGGCGATATGTAGGCGAATTACGGCTATAGCCGTCCTGCATACTTTCATTAATAAAAAAGGAAACATTTTTTGTACGGACTGTACTAATGCATTTATTTGTTAATTCTTCAGAAATACGTTGAGCAAAAATGACGTAAAATTCTAAATAATTTGTACGTTGATTTTGTGTACGGTTTTTCATGTCTTGAACAAGTCAAAACATGTTCGCTGTAATAATCAATTGACGGCTATAGCCGCTAGCATTTTATACATTTTGTTCCAGTCAGAGTGTATTTCTGTTAGGCTCAACTATTTATTCTGTAAGTATTTTTTCATGTAAAATTTTGTTTTGACATTACTGGGAGTGTTTGCGTGAGTACCTATATAATTTTCGCTTTATATAAGAGAAATTTTAAACCCCGAAATGGACTTTTGCAAAGAAAAGGAAAAACTGAGAGAATTGTTGGATGATTGCGTCATCTGTGATGATGATCAGAGCCTTGTTTCGGAAGAATCCGATACGGAAGTGGACAATTTTAGTGGCGATAGTGAGCTATTTTATTTAATGGTGTCGTCCGAGGATGAAGATTCTGTAAGTAACGATGATCCTGACAATGACGACTGTGCAATTTCTTCACTAGTAACGGAAGATAATGAGGACATTATCGACGATGACGATATGTGGTATGATAATAAATTGAAATTGGTTGAATTTGCATTTAACAATAGTGAGTGTGGAGTTAAAATGAATGCTGATATGAATTCCAGTGCAAAAGATATTTTTGATCAGCCTTTTTCAAGAAATATAATTGAGACAATTGTCAGTTGCACAAATAAATATGGGAACAAACGAACAAGAGCTACTTAAATTTTTGGGCCTTTGCTTGCTCCAAAGTCAAAAAAATGTTCCTTCAATTCGACACTTGTTTACTAATAATGCTCTTTACTATTCCATACAGCATGTCGGGACGCCGTTTTGAACAGCTGCTTCGATGCATCAATGCACATTATACTGGAGATACTGACACCAATACCACAAAATTGAAAAAAAATTATCCCCTCCTCAAGCCTATTCTTGCCAATTTTCAGGCAGCATTTTCATTTTTACTTTCACTGGATGAATCCCTTTTATTGTTTCGTGGTCGGCTAAGTTTCCGACAGTATATGAAAGGAAAAGAAGCAAGATACGGCATAAAACTTTTTGAACTTACTACGACGGATGGATATGTCCTAAATGTTGAAATTTATCAAGGAAAAGCAGATAACCTAGATGTATCGTCAAAAACAAGTGATCTTGTTTTACGATTAATGCAACCATATTTGCATAAAGGCCATCATTTATTTATGGACAATTTTTATAACAGTATCGAGCTTTCAAAGGAGCTGCTAATATATAAAACACACACGACCGGTACGCTTCGTTCTAATAGAAGAGATAATCCGAAAGAAGTAACTTCAAAAAAGTTAAAAAAGGGCGAACATACATATTTGGCGCAGAAAAGGTCAAATCTATATATCTAAATGGCGGGATAAGCAGGAAGTTCTATCCATAACAACAAATCATCATCCAGAAATGATTGAAGTTAGTAACGGACAAAAAAAGTATAAGCCAAATGATTTAGTTGAATATAATTTGAATATATCGGGAGTTGATAGATGTGATCACATGGTTTCCTATTATTCATCACCACGAAAATCGATAAGATGGTACAAAAAAGTTTTTGTACATCTTTTGGATATCTGCGTTTGGAATTCCTTTTTCATCTATCGACAGTTTCATAAATCAATTACATTCCTCCAGTTTAGAGATTTACTAATACAATCATTGATCCAATATGACAAGAATATTACTGGAAAGCAATTAGCGGCATTAACAACAGTGTGTGGTCGCCAGAAACAATCAACAAATTAAAATGCTTCTATACAACAACATTCCTTGGAAAAGATTCCTCTACCTATTGGTTTTAAGCGTAAAACTAATATTCAACGTTGCAGACAATGTACGGTTAACAAAATTAGAAAAGAGACGTCATATAGATGTAAAACTTGTCCGCAAAAGCCACCATTATGTGCAGAATGCTCCGAATCGTTTCATTGACCTTAAATCTGATACATTTATAATGCTTTTTCTTATATGTAATTTCTTTCATGAATTTATTTTTATTTTATAACCATTTATAATGTGTTGAATAAAAAGACAATTTTGTTTGCAAATAATTTACTTGTTATACTTATAGACCTTTTTTTAAAAAAATAAAGATCTCATACACATTTACAACCTCTGTGGAAACTAATCCACATTAAAACTTCAGACGGCTGTAACCTTCTTTTGTTTATAAGAACAATTTTTGAACTCGTAAAGCAAATGCCGTCTATAGTCTTTGTGACGGCCATAGCCGTCATTTGTTCTGAGCACAGAAAAAAAGTCATGATAAACAAATTACGGTTAAAGCCGTCGAGAGTTTTTCCGGAAAACTATGGAAAAATGTAATAATTTTCACTTCAAAACATATAACTGACACTTAATTAACTATTGCAGTAACAAACAATTAAAAAAAAATGCGTTTGTGGGCACGATCTTAAAACTAGAAGTGTGCGGCAATGGGTTAAGAGCCTTGGTGAAATATTTAATATCATTTTTACTTGGGATGACCCACATTAACTCTTTATAAGAAAATTTCATGGTGGACTTCGGACATTTTGGACATCGACAATACATCATCAAGTATGCATGTATATGGTCTAAACAGATATGATCATGTATCACAATACTGATGCTCAATTTTAGAGTGTGATTTACTTACCTATTTGAACTGTCATGCGACAGCTCTTTTGGCAAGAATTATTAAATATCACAAGCCTAGATGTATCTTTGAGCTGCTCCTTAATTTCTCTAGATGTAATATGACATTGCATTTAATTTTACCTAGGCCTGTTTTTCAGCCATGTCATTAAGTCAGGGCATCAGTTATCCTCTCTAACAAGAGTTTCTATTCAGTTGGCACACTATCCTCTATAAGCAGAAGCATATTTCAGTTTCCTACTCCAAGTATAGTTAGTAATATTTACAGCTTTAAGTTTTATTTTCTATATTTTTGTTATTTTACCATACTTTTTCTTTTTCTTTTATGTTTATTTTATCTTTTACTATAAATTTGTTAAATAAATTTTAATTGAATTTGAATATTTATTTTCAAAGTCTACTGCCACAATTTAATACCAAATAATTTATCAGACTTGACATTGATGTTCATGGGAACCACTGCTATGGAGAAATTACTTAGACCTATGCTATACTTTTCTGCAAATATGTATATCGGTATACATAGCTCCAACAAGCACATGCAAAAGTATCATGATCAACCACCCACATTTAAGGATATCTGTATTATACCAATTTAACTTTAATCTTATTAACTCCATGTACTTCTTTTATCCTATAGCTTTTCCGACGTCAAAAACATTTTTTTTTATTTCATAATTTTTATGGGGTAAATGACTCTGGTTGATTCTCAAACTTCTCGCACATGTTTTAAATAGAATATTTTAAAAGAAACTATAAATTCGCTTAATTCATAAGTTATAAATGCCTGGGTTAATCAAAGAAGAATGAATACTGAAAATTATCTTGAATAGTTGTCAAATGCTCCTCTAATAGGCTTATTTTTCTTAAAAGCAAGCCATCTTAAAAGATCACTTCTCGCGTAGGAGTAGTAAATTAGATAATCCTAAGAAAACATACGATTAAAATTTCTGAATGGAAACATCATCATCAACATAATTCCCATCATCATTTAACAAAGCGAATCTCTCTAGCTCTATAGAGACATCTAATCTTTTTTAGATATTTCGTATAAAGATTAAACTTCTTTTGTATCTTGTATCTTAGAATTAGAATTTAATCGCATTCTCATACAAATGCTGGCCATAACATTTCAACGTACCTCATTTACTAACATAGCGCCCAAGCAACATTTTTAGACCCGATCCGATAATAAGGCTCGTGCCGGCAGAATATTTAATTTGTTTTCATCATATAAAGCTGGTTCGGGTGTGACAGACTGAACTGAATAACAGATTGCACAATAGCTCCTCTTCCCACTATATATAGGTGGTACACTTACTTACCTGGTCACCATCCAATCTCAATATGAACAAAGAAAGCATTTGACTCGGTCATTTCCATCGTGCGACACCATAAATCTACTTCAGTATAAATCAAGCTCGGCCAGGCTAGACACAATATCAATAACAGAGGTCCATAAGGCGGACAATTCCATTAATAACAGAACTTTATAGTAACGAATTGACATTTAAATTTGCAGAAATTAACGTTTCGCGCATGACCAGTTGAACTGAAATCGAGTGTATGTATGAAGACCGAGGGCCAGATAGTCGTACACCTAGTAGTAGTCATATGCGCCATGGTTACATAGTTTTCTTAGCCAATAGATCCGTGTACCTGTGTACATTGAATAAGTTGATGCCATTATTCCAGAGTGCTACAATCGTGCTTGCTACATACATAATATGTGGTTTGCGCACTGAGCGCACGGTTTACAACTTTGAGCTCCGTTTGTTTTGGGGTGTGGATAGATTAGCGAATTTACTGTATAAGTCGAGTCAGATCGGCGCGGTATACGATCTAAGCCCGATTTTTCTTTGGTGTCTTACGTAAGAACCACCTTGTACCGATTAATGATGCAGAAAGGTTGTGATCTTTGTTAAATCATTTGTTTTGCTTTTTTTTATTTTTCTCCATTCATAATCGATCTTCACCAACACAGAGCGTAATTATTGCTCTAAATAGTTTCTTAGTTGTATGCAAATTAAGCGGAACAATAATTTTAAAATTTCTTTTTTATTTACAGGGTGGATCTCACTACCGGTGAAGGTTATGTGACGCATATCGGTGAGTTTCTTTTGATTAATGGATTTTTATTAGGTCGAAGATTGATGGGAGCAGTAAAACTACATGTTTTGTATTACTTAGTGTCAATTAAAATTGATTGCACGTAGGTAAACGTTTGGTGAATGTTATTTTAAGTAATTTATTCAAAAATAATTCACGCATCGATTACGTCTCAATTAAAAGAGTGAAATTTAACCAGCTTTTAGTTCATGCACAATGTTCGTATGTTCAGTAGATGCTGTAAAATATTAAATATGTTTTATGCAATTTTTCAAATATTGTAGGTTTGTGTTATTGTTTCCCGTACTAAGGCTCACAATCTGTATTAAGTTAAACTCTTGTATGTATTGGGTCATCCCATAAATAATGCTGTTTTTCTAATTGTATGCACTAAAAGCGGGAGGGGGTGGGAATAAGCTACCTGTTTCAATTTACTATTAAAGCAATTATATTAAATTAAATTCACCTTGTCCTTATTCTTAGTGCAGTTCGATTTTTACAGTTCTTTTTTCAAAGTTAAAATTGAAATGACAAAGGAGCACATTCTGTCTTAAGAGCTCAATGCCAGGTACCCAACGGAAACTGTAAGGAATATTCAGGCAGTATATGCGGATCGGAGGCAATAAACGCAATCAAAGTCAGCGATGGCTCAGTAATGCAAGATTTGTTAAGCTCGTCGAGGACGTCTTGGAAATCCTAATGGAACAAAATCTCATTGCGACTGTTGGTTGCAGAACTCTCGAATTTGGTCATTCATTCATTCATGAACATCTACTACATTCCATTTGAAAAATCATCAAATTAGGCGAATGGGTTTCACACTAATCTAAACTAATTACGCGTAGACAGACTTCTTTGCTGCCACGTTTGTCAGTAATGAACCTTTTGTGCACCTAATTGTGACCGGTAGTCGCAAGATATGGGTTCTCTTCAAAAATTTTAAACGCCGAAGTGGGTATAGAAAGAAAGAACACCGACACCCCAGAGACTGAACAAGGCGTTGTTATTTGTTTGGTGGAATTTGGGAGTTTGAGAGTTTTAGTCCACTTTGAACTTTAAAACCCAAACCAAATGATAACAAAAGAGATCTACGGCGAGCGGCTAGATCGGCTTAAATCAACGCTAGAAGGAAAACGATCATCAAAAAAACGTGTAAATGAAGTATAAATAAACCCCATTTTTTATGACTTTATACTTAAACAAGCTTAGACGACAGACAATTCCGTCAATTTATTTCGATACCTCTAATGACATATACTTACTAGTGAATATTCTCCAAAATGTGAAAATCTATCTAAAATTGTTCCACTAATCTATTCGCTTCAAATATCGATCCGCTCCACCCTATCATTTCTAATTTTCAAACCAAAGATCGAACTGCTCTAGTTTTCGAATCGATACAGAAACTACTCCCGTCCGAAGTGATTTAAAGTTATATTTCTGTATTGATTCGGAAAATCCTACTTAATCCATCATATAGAAACTCATGCCATGCTGCTTATATTTTTGATAATTTAAAAGTGCTTTGACAATTGATTTAAAAAATGTTAAAAAGAAAAAAAGCTGAAAATCGTGTGAAGATTTCATAGTGACTAAGACCTCCTCCATGGTTTGTCATGCAAGAATTCACGAAATATTTCGCATTTACATATTAGACGTTGTCTGAATTATGATGAGGATTTCTCTACAATCGCGATATCATTTTGCAAGATTCAAACGAACTCATGCGGTATTACGAAAAATTTTTGCTACGTGCTCGAAATAAAACTATCTAGGGTAATAACCCACCAAGAAAAGTTATAAGAAAATCAACAAATTAATAGAAGAACAAATTGAGGTTATTTTTCTGTAATTCAGACTTTATAATTCAAGTTTAATCCCCAGACAATATTTAATGTGTCCTGCTCTTACCAAGGATTATTAAACCTTTGATTACAGTGACAATTCAATGATTGCCTTAGCTTCTTCAGCGGTCAGTGAATGGACTGATAAAACGTGATGGACACAAAAGCTTTGCAATGTGATTAATAGATGCGTGATTTTTCTCGTTTGCTTCACTTACATATTTAGCGACTTTGCGAGCACGATTTTTCGATTATATTTTCAAGACGTTATCCGCTCTGCGTTGTTTTTTAACAGAACTAATGAATTTTTTCCTCACATCATTTGCCGAAAACGTGCGGTATTTTCAGGGCTTTGTATGAAATATCTCTGTCCAAGAATGTTACTTGCGTGAAGAAATTCCGAACAGCAGAGACTGCAAGCCAAAGTTATTTGTTATTATTGTGGCCAACAACAATATTACAATATTGTTGTTAATTTTCGCCGAGATTATTCGCATTTCAGGCGGGTTTAGGAAAATTGGCGGATATTGTTTGCTATTCTAGATTACTTGAAATTAGGTATTTTGGAGATGTATGTATATGTACTTAGATTTCACAGAAGTGCGTTAAGCTTTGTTATAGAACAAAACAGTTTAAAATGGATTTTGTAAGCATACAAAAAAAAAATCATTGAAAATATCGCTTGAACCTCACTAGTAACCACAATTGCAACCACTGACTTCAACTATGAACTACATTCATTGTCAATGATGGATGCAATTTAGCTTGTGGTCGCGATAGAGTTAAGCTCTAATACTATTGCCTACGATGTAGTACCACAGTACGTATGCATATTTGTACAAACCGTACCTGAATTTAATCAACAAACAGTCGATCGATCGAATTTAAGTACTATATTTAAATCTAAACATTGTTCTGGAACATTAGTAAATATGTTATCGATTATTTTGTTTCCCCTTTAGTTAGCTCTGCTCTATATTTCCTATGCATGTTTTTAGAAGAAACACATCCAGGCCTCGAGGCTTCGTCGAGGCCTTGTCAAAACTTCCAACACGAGTTTTTCAATGAGGCAATACAAAACCAAGCCTAGCAGTTAGCTGGCAAGGCCTAGCCGCAAGGTGTGGTTTGCACAATGTTCGAAAATTTTCTCTCTCAGGCCTACTTCTGACAACAGCTTTTTTTTTATTTTGTTCTGTCAAATGAGATATTTGGCAAATAATAATCACTTGAAATTTATAATCAACATTTTTGAAAACCGATAATAAATTATTTCTGCCCAGAATATAAAGGAATTGTCCCAAATACTATCAAAATTACAATGACATGCATCTCCGAGCCTGGTGGTGTGATCTTGTTTTCAATTCCCTGAGACAAGCCTTGAAGCGAGCTGTGAGTAGGCCTGAGGCTTGCTTGGATGTTTTTCTGCCTTTAAGCACTACTGCATTTCAAATTTCAATAATATCCAAAAAGGCGGACTCAAGAGTGATCTTATAAGAGTTGTTCTTACTGGTAAAGTTATGGTTTCCTAGAGAATGTGCTGGCGTAATTGCGCAATAAATCTGAGAGTTGGAAATGCGTTCCCACGAAAGGACGCAATCGCGCTTAGTGTGGTTTCCTACAAATTCAAATACATTCATATAAACTTCACTCAGTCTGTAAAAATACATCAGTTGGAAAGTACTGAATGTTTTCAATGGATTATAAAGCTTATTTTGTATACTCGTAATTGATGAAGTGGAAGAGGAATCAGAAAAAAAATTATACTTAACACAATGCCCAGCCGAAAGTGTGCAAGCGAGATTTTTAACAACTGGAAAGCAGAAAGAGCTTTTAGCTCATTAATTAATTAAGTACTGCAGTATTCTGCACAATATTTTTAGAAGTTCAAAAATAGCATATCCCGGTGAAAACATATTTAACAAAACACCGCAGAGGAAATTATTGTGCACTTAAAATCCGTGAAAATTTTAAAGGCTACTTTAATAACAGTAAGGCACGGAGCCCTAAAAACCTCGAAATTTCTCCCAGTCCCTATCCCAGCCAGCAAATACGCGAAAAAGCAGGAAGTTTACAGCCTACGAGTGTTCCTCGTTTCATTCGAATACCTTTATCTAAATTTTTTCAAAAACTATTTAGCGCTAGACTTCGTATTTACCTTGAGCCAGTATTAGCAGCAAAACATGAAAAACAAATTTCCCCGCACCCAATTTCATTCATGATTATTTCTGATACTTATACATAATGTAACTAAAAGCAATATTACTCTTTTTTTAGGTGAATAATGATCCAGAATTACAAAAAAAATTACAAATTTCGTGACATTGAAACAAATTACTTGTCTACTACTTGTCTAGGGAAATAATATCTCAGCAGTCATCACTGATTTTAATTTTACTTCAAGGAATTAATAATTAGTAATTAATATTATAAGAATGAAATAATGAGGGAAAAAAGAAGGAATGGATTAAATCAATACGTAAAAAATAAATAAAGTGTTTTTGGGTTTTTAGGGCAATATTAAGTCTATTATATATTGTCCCCGAAAAGGAAGTATTGACCATACAAAATTGGTAACTGTGGTGAGATGACTTAATGACAGCCGTCATAAATAATAATAATAAAAATAAATGGTGGCTATAGAATAATGACCCACCCAGTATCCACCCTTGTAAAATCTCTTGCTTCAGTGGTGGGAGGAATATAGCAGCGGTATTAGTATGTATGCTATAAGATTTCGTTGTCCTATTTACGATATAAAAATCTTAAATGAAAAGTACTATTAGCACTTTTCTCGATCTAATAAACTTCGTATCAGGATTTATCCTCTCTCAGTTTCATTCATTGGAGAAAAAATAGGAAAACAGGCAGCAGGATCTCAAAAGCGAAGCGCGCCTTAGCCAACAATCGCCGAAGCTATTTATTAATGCACATGGACATGGCCCCTTCCGTTATTTTTTTAAGATGATAGGCACACCAGCGAACTGTATATATCGACTATTCGAAAAGGAAGATACAACCTCGAAGCATGTCATATGTGAGTGAGGGCACAATAGATCAACTCTGGTCGCAGTGTGGGCAGGGTCCTAGTGGTGTCTAGTTGCCCCTCTAAACTACAAATGGAAAAATAAAATAGTTTACAAAGTATATATCAACCCCCCACAGAAAATCTCTAAAAAGTTTTGTTTTTGTAAAAATGTTGATTTTTGAAGACACCAAAAATTCGGAAAAAATTTACAAGTAAATACCTAATCTAAATTTAAATCATTTGCGTTGAGGGTCTAAGTAAATAAAAGTAAACTTCATTCTTAAGTGTAAGTGGTAAGTGCAGTTTTTAGTAGAGTAAGAGTACATGTGTAACATTTCTCTTAATTTTTCTAAATTTCAAGTTTGAGGATTGAATAAATCTCACTTATGATTAATATTAGAGAAAAATCAAAAATTCAAAGTGCAATTGATTGGTTACAGTATCTTCACTTCTTGAATTATACGATCCATTCACCGGGTCCATAAAAACAAAAACCAATAATTGGTCAAATAAGCCATAAGGCATTCCGAAAACAAAAGATCAGATCACGTGTATGATTGCGTTTCAGATGATGTGGTCGTGTCCTCAGCCTCGGATAAGATATTCGGCAACATGACCTTCCATTATAATCCAAAACTCACAACATAAACTCTAGAGCACACAAAAAGGTGATATTTTAAAGCGAATGATTTAACGCCAACGTTTCAGTTCTGGTTTGGTGATCGCATGGTATATTGATCTTCACATTGAACGCGACGATTCACATCATCACAACGGGAACAGACCAGATACATAGTTTGCCCCTCTGTTTCTATAGTAAAAATGCACGGCAGATCGACAGCGATAAATTCTTCTTCTTAAGACCCCGCACACTGACAACGAACGTTCAAAACAAGATTATGAAATTGCGCAAAGATTATAAGTCAGCTGCGCACAGTAAAAGAACTAGGTATACACACAACAGGAAGCGTCTTAAGGGCACACAAGTTAATGTGGCCAACATATGATTCCAAGAACAACGGGATTCAGCGTCTTGTCTGGATTGCTTGCATTTTTGTGGGTCGTATCTTTTTGCAATATTGAAAAACGAACGATATAGAAATTCTGTCCTCCTCCAGAATGTGAAAATCCGTTAGTATACAGATATATGGCGGGAGGTGGGCTGATTACGCTCGCCGTAGAATGCATGCATTTAAGTATGTATGGTTTGACCGACTTTGGAGGTGTGCAACTGATCATAAAGTGCCATCCGGTAATTTATGAGTTCCGCAAATTTAAGGTCATTATCACTTCAGATAGGCTATAATCACTTTGTGACTTTTGTATGTATATATGGAGCAGGGTATAGAATTATTATAAATATAATTGTTGGCAAATTACAGGAGAATGGAGTTGAAATGTTGTTTGTCACACGACTTTTTTCGGTCCATAGTGATCAGTACAATTTAAAGAATGCAGAGAACATTTTCTATAGAAGTCTTTCGAGGATTCCCTCTTTACCTATTCTATGTGTAAAACTAAAAACATTTTTTCCTTCAACTGCAGCAGCTCCCTAAGTGGGGTTGGGATGTAACCCCACCGTCTTTTCAAAAGACTCCAAATTGCTTTTTCCTCAAGTTTTAAAATCTAGTGCATGAGAAAGCGGTCGTAAACCTTTTCATAGAATTTAATAGATTTTAACATGTCGTTTATCTCCACCTTATAGGCAAAAATAGGCAAATTAGGTAATAGACCTTTTCGTCCAGCGGGGTGAGGAAATATCTGTTTTCAATAGCTTCTTTTATTTCATTTGTTTAATAATGTTATTTCTGTTGATTTCAGATTTTTGTAAACATACAGAGCACAGGACGTACGCCCTTAATATGTCTATGGTTTTGAGAATAAGAGAGGTTTTAGTCTTAGAGTATCTCACAATTCCTATGCATTGCCTGGAAAGTACGTCTGAGCAAGAATTATTATCATGTTCCTATATAGGATTATGTCCTTAAGAATCATTATAGAGACCCAAAGCTATTCGAATCCTCTTTTTTCCTTTCAATTTACTACCTGGTTTCTCCTCTTCATTTCCCCACCTTTGGGTTATAGAAACTATCAAGTTTAAATTTCCAGCTTTCTACTTCAGGGTTATCGTTCCAGTGAGGACGTCCTCGATCTGAAGAAAATGAACAAGTTCTAGTAGCAGTTGCTGTGGATTCTAGAAACT
Source organism: Dioctria linearis (assembly GCA_963930735.1). Taxonomy (NCBI): domain Eukaryota; kingdom Metazoa; phylum Arthropoda; class Insecta; order Diptera; family Asilidae; genus Dioctria; species Dioctria linearis. The sequence continues at coordinate 29,245,281 of OZ005741.1, forward strand.
TCACCTTTTAATCTGGAAGTGGAGGGATGAAATTAAGTAGTAAACAAAAGGGACACAAACATCCCAACGTGTCTAGCCTAACAGGGTTTTAATAACGCAACCAAAAAAATACAGAATGTTTCATATAATAATATAGAGGAAACATGATGCCATTATATCCCTGTTTCATGGCTTTTCACGAAATTCTATGGGTGTAAGATGGGTTCGGGCTAGGGCTAGCGTAAAATGCTTATAAAAAGTTCTACAAGAAATCAGCGAAATAAGAGTGAAAAATCTGACGTTATGTTCATCTGTTTCTTGAGAAGTGCTGTAATTGTACGAGACTCCAAGATATACTAAGTTTTTAACAGTTAAGTTTTGACGTCATTCCGGTAAATTTAACGCGTCGGCTGATGGGGAAAAAGCATATAAAAAAAAAACAAGAATTCCATACATCACCGAGTGACTTTATATATTTATGCACCTATCGTTCATATCATGGAAACCATGTATATTCTGTATGCCAATAATTTTATAGTATAGTGAGAAATTTGTTGGCAGTAGAACTCCTTGACCAGTGGGTACACTAGTGGCACTACAACCCAGACTCATAGAATTAGGATCTAATGTATTATCCCCGACGCCTTGAAAACTCTTCGCTCTTTCTGAAGATTCTACAGCGACCTACATAATATACTATTCGTCCGCTTTAAATTTATAATTTTTCAACTTTGACTATATTACTAAAAATTTTGTTGTGATTTTCTATGCAGTGTAGATATTTAGCATTTTATCCGTTTAACGACATTAATTAGAATTTTAATTTATTACTTCCGTATAGCGTACCGAACTGTAATTTTCATGGCCTGTTAATCAATGGGAGAAAGCTTACCGCGATCTTTGGCAAATCATCAACTCTAAATCTCAACTCACCCAAAACAACTTATCAGTGACTGATCGAGACGGGTTCAAGTTAATGATGAATCTTCTATGAAAAATTGTTAATGCAACTTTTGAGAAACATTCATGAGCCGCCTAGCCTATGATAATAGAATGCATGAAGTATAGATGCTCCACACATACAACATACCGTTGTTAGTACTCGATGCGAATTCCCATCCCACCACAGTGCTGGTTTTAACAAAATCACATTAAAATGTTCGCTCCTTTCATATCACGACCAGAAGGCGTGAAAAATCGTGCTGATAGGAAATCAATTATTCAGGGCCGGTCGTGTCATGCAATTTTGCGCAAAGCCAAGGATTTAGTTAAAATTATGGCAAGAGGAGAAATTTTGAGGGCTAAAGGCACATCCTCTTCTATATGTAAATGGCGATAGATAGTGCAACCTTCAAGGCACGTGATGCCTTGTATCAAGACTAATTGAATTTTACTGGTGAAATCAGTTGCTATATTTTCAATATACATATGTAGCTGCATTCGTTGGCTTCTTTTCTATGACATTTTTTTCGATGATTATTCAGAAGGCCTATGAGAACCATTATGGCACTTTTATTACCTTTTGTCTACTGCAGTGTCGCATTTTTACCATCATGTTACTTTCTTTTTCTGTTCAATCGAATAGATATGTGTTACGTGCGCATGAAACTTATCAGTGTAAGAAGCACATAGTGAGTAGAAAATGAGAAAATGGTATTGTGAGTTTTCACAAAATCATTCCTTCTAGATTAAAAATTATTAAATTCGTATTTCTTATGCATACTACATAGCCCTCAAGTCCTGCGCTGTAGCTTTCTCCAAAACTGTGGAAGAAGAAATATTTTAAAGGCTCTTAACTTAAATATGTGTAATATGAGTAACTTCGATCATGATTTTTTGTATTTAACGTATTCCTTTGGACTGCACACTCTGCTGGCTTTGAATCATTTTCCTATATAGATTACAAGAACATTAATATGAGCCTGCTGTACTGTGTGCAGACTGTCTTAATTTGCCTAGACTGGATATTTTTTCAATGGAGTCGGTACTCTAAGCAATCTACTTCTACAGCTTTTTAGCCAGCATGTAACATTGCGAAGGTTAAAAATTCTATCACAGCGTTGTGCGTGGTTAACTAGGGAGATACATTCAATTATGGCTGAAAGGGATCTACTACTGCGTTAATATAAAGCCACACGAAACCCTCCAATTCATACTTGGAGAGTTCAAAACCTCGTTAGGTTTAAACGTCGATCTGCCAAAAAGGCCTTCTATAGTACTAAATTGAATCTTGATCTACCAACAAAAAAAACTTTGGAGCAACATCCGCTCACTTGATGTTGCTGGTAGAGAAACTCCACAATGCAATATTGACGCTGAGACTCTAAGAGAGTATTTTTTTTTCATCTTCTACAACTATAGTCCTAATAGTCATAGAGTGGTGGATGATATTCGTTTCGTTGATGTTACTGATGTTCTCTTTGCAATGTATGTATGCTGTAAAATCTACTGCTCCCGCCAAGATTCATCAACATGATTGCCCCTACTATTTCAGACATTCTAGTACATATTTATAATTATTGTCTCGCAACTTCTCAATTCTCGTCATTATGAAAAAAAAAAAACCTCTTTGTCCCTGTTCCTAAAAAGCCTCGTCCTAGTGGAATTAATGATTACAGGCCTATTATCTTCCTGTGTTACTTCAGCAAAGTCCTCGAAAAGGTCATGCACAATCACCTAATATCTTGACCAACATCAGCTTCTATCATCTTACCAATCAGGTTTTCGAAGTGCGAAAGTGCTGCGAAACTAACCTTCTAAAGGTCGGATATTATCCAATCCTTAGATCTAGATGATTTAATTATCGTTGCCTTATTGGATTTTAGGAAAGCTTTTGACTCAGTAGATCAAAATTTGCTGCTTTGTAAACTTTCGATTTACTTCAACTTTTCCTCTTCAACCATTAAGCGAATCAAAGGTTTTCTTACTTGTAGACAACAAGCAGTCAAAGTTCAAGCCTCTATGTCGAACTTTCGAAACTTCATCTGTTGAATATCCCAAGAATTAATCCTAGGTCTTCTCTTATTCAGTCTCTATATAAATGAATTGCCTTGGGTAATTAAGGATGTGAATAATCATCTATATGAAAATGACATGCAGATTTACTTGAGCAAATCAATCGGGTTGCAAGAAAATTGTGTTGCTCGTTTAAGTGAAGATTTAACGAGAATTTATGATTGGTCGATAGCACACAGACTTGCTAGGATTCAGTAGCGGTTTATGCTACTGAATCCTAGCAAGTCTGTTTGTATGCCGATCTATAGAAATAACGTTGAGGCTTCAGAGCTACCACGGGCTATTTTATTCTCTAGTTCTGTAAAATATATAGGTGTACATAGTCCTCAACACAATTTACTTGCTGCAGTCATATTACCAATAGGCAAAGTAAAGGGTTTTCCAACAGGGACTTGACAATTTTGAATTTAGTTTGTGAACGCACCTTTTCACTTAACATCGAACTGTCACTGTCAGTTTATTCAGTAGACATAACCTTTTCATCATGGTGAAGTACACGAACGAACAACGTCTGCAAATCTTAAAAATTTACTACAGAAATTCGGAGTCGGTGGCCGCTACTTTAAGAGCGTTAACTCCGATTTTCGGTCGTAATTCTCGCCCTAGTAGACAGGCAGTAACAAGTTTAGTGAAAAAGTTTGAGTCTACATATTCGTTGTGTGATGTTGCCGTGCCAGTGAGACTACGGGTTGGTCGAAGTATCGAAAATATAGCTGCCGTTGAAACGTCCGTAGCAAATGATCCAAATCAGTTAATTCCACGGCGTTCTCAAGAGTTGGGCATCGCCACTTTACACCCATACACCATTCGAAGCGACGTTTGTTCTCCGATTGGACTCTGGAAAAGATGCGCTAAGATGATCAATTTCATCGCAAAATCATCTTCAGTGACGAAGCTCATTTCTGGCTCAATGGGTTTGTCAATAAACAAAATATGCGGTATTGGGCTTGTGAAAATCCACATGTGCTTAATGAAAAACCACTTCACCCACAAAAGATAACTGTTTGGTGCGGTTTGCATGCCGGCGGCGTCATAGGGCCATATTTTTTCGTCGACGAAAGTGGTCGCCACGTTACTGTGAATGGTAATCGTTATCGCGCCATGATTATCGATTATTTTTTGCCCGAATTGGAATATATGGACTTGGACAGCATGTGGTTTCAACAGGACGGCGCCACAAGCCACACAGCACACGTTACAATCGATTTATTAAAGAACAAGTTTGATGAGCGTGTTATCTCAAGAAATGGACCAGTCGATTGGCAGCCTCGTTCGTGCGATTTAACGCCTCTAGATTTTTTTCTTTGGGGCTACGTCAAGTCATTGGTCTATGCTAATAAGCCGACGACGTTGGAAGAGCACAAAGGCAACTTTGAACGCGAAATAGCAGCCGTTTCGGCCGAAATGTGTGGCCGAGTCATGGAAAATTGGGTCCAACGAATCGACCGCTGCAAACGTGCCCGCGGTGGCCATATGAGCGAAGTCGAGTTCCATTCATAAATGTTTTGAATGTACTTCAACCCGATAATAAAGTTTTTGAAATATCTCAAATGGTTTTCATTTTATTTTGAAAAAAAGTTATCAAGTCCTTATTGGAAAACCCATTATATGCCTCCTTACGGCAGTTGAGAGTCACTGGGTATTTGTTATCCACTGTTATGCGATTGAAACTGGAACTTAGCTTGATTCTACCCTACTTTATGTATGGCACAATAATATAGACTCACTTTTCCGTCGTAAATTGACAGTTGCATTCAATGATTGTACTAGATATATTTACAATTTAACATGGATTGCCCACATCTCAATGCAAGTTAATTCATCTTGATTTAAAATTTTTATATAAATTAATTTAATCTTTACAACAAGTTTCAATTATTACGCTCTAAAAGAAGTTAAAACATTCTTCTGTCGCGCTGTCATTCTCATTTCGGGGATCGCTTTTATTTTGCTCAAACTACACACGTAAGTGGACTAGTTTACTTCCTACTATTCGTAGCGCGAGCTCAGGCAGAGATTTTCTTGAATTGTTAAGCTCTTTGGAGCTTTATTAGGTACTTTACAGCTGTTCTTAGTCTTAATCTTAATATGATTAATAGTATATCGCCGGTTATTATGCATAACCGCGAAACTACTAATGTAACTACCGCGTAAGTTAAAGACAAAATAAAATTGTCAACAAACAATAAACTTCTTTTTTTTTCGATTACAATGACAAAATTATTACTACTGAATTCTAGCATAGAACGAGAAACATCAAATTTTTTGGATTTTAGACAAATGATTTACAAAACAAGTTGTAGTTTCCTAGCTACATTACCTTTAACTTCAAAATTGGAATTTACTACTCAATTCAGTTACGCGCTTATGATATTGTTAGTGTCGCAGTTATTCAGTATCACCGACGATATGCTGACGGCACTTGGTGAAACTTTTTTCTCAACATTTTAAATAGATAAAAACACTTTTCTTTTGTGAATCTTGTTTATTCCATTACGTTTTTACAATATCCTAATGCGTTTCCACCCCTCTGAAGATGACCTAAGGGGTCGAAACGCGTTAGGATATTCTAAGAAAGTAATGGAATAAACAAGATCTTTTGTGAAATAAAACAAGTGTTTTTTTTATCAATCCTAATCTTAATCTTTATTTAGTACATTTCCTTTTAATTTTTTTTTCTGCTCTCTTTTTTTCCAATTTAATTTAATTTGTTGTATATATACTTATCCAGTCTTGTTTTTCTATTTAAAACAAAAATTTTGTATCACTTACCTGATCTGTAATCAATAAAATTATAATCTTTATACAGTTGACAATAATCAAGTAGGTACTATTGTTATTATTGTTATATAAAACTGCATAACTCTACTTGGAAAAAGAAAATAATTATTTTATTACCATTGACTACAAACTTTTTGTCAATATTTTTCAATAATTTACAATAGAAAAATTTGTGTGTGTGAATCATTTAAAGTAAAATTTGTTTGTTTGCCAATTTTAAATTGTAATTACGTCGTATACTCGTCAGCGCTCTCGAACAACAACTCCAGTGGCATACAATGGCGGCTGTTAGAGAGTCTTAGAAATTTGCATTACCCTGATGATAAATATCTGCTTCCTGGCCCATCGACACCAAACTCAATGATTCAACTGCAACATAGAATGTAGATCATGTGGCCTAAGACTTAATCCATCACAAATCAAGGAAATCTGAACTAGCACGAGTAGAGCATCACCGAGAAGAACCTGTAGCGTAATTATCGAAACTCACGTTACAGATAAGTACGTCAGTTCACCTAAATGCAAATCGAAGGGCACCTTTTATCAGCCCGAATATGGATCTACAGAGAGATCTTAGTCAAGACAAAGCTTTACCTAAAGAAATAAAGAGAGCAGCTAAATATGATGAGTTTTAAATTCATTGAGGTCTTTTTTTCCACTCCCTTCTACGTGACAATTATATAAATAAGAAAAAAAAATCGGGGTTTAGCAGCATTTAGCTTAAAGATTCAAAGTATGATCTAAAATTTGTGATAGACTACCTATAAGTTTACAAAAATTTATTTGTGCGCTTTCATCATTTACTGGTTAATGGCAACTGAAAGCAAAACGTGGTTTAGTAGGCTAATTACAAATTGATAAATGCAAGGGGGAAAATCATCTGTCATCATCGTTAGCTCAGTGGTAAGAGCAGTCGCCCGACAAGCGGAAGGTCCCGGTTTCAAACCGAGGACGAGGCGGTTGTTTTTCCTTCTTGTATTTATGATTTAATTTAGAATCGTTAAAAATAAAAGTTCTTAAAAATTCGTCTATTCTCTATCTTGACCGATTCTAACAAGTGTGGGTTCGATTCCCGTCAGGGAAAAATAAAATATAAGTTACCATTGGAACTTTAGATCATATTTTTTATTATAAATATTCACATTTTTAGAAAAATAAGAAATATTTATCAATCTGACATCTACTGGTTTTAGTGGAACTAAAAATCATTTTTTTTTCTGTTAATTATTTAACATCATACTCAGACTTAATAAAACTTGCTCTTAATGCTATTCACCTTTTCACAAAAGCGCGCTCTCTTCAATCTGTCGAATTCAATAAAACGGAATTTGTCATGGTTTCAGTCACAATATTTATGGTCTTGCACTAATTACGCATAAAATTTTTGACCAAACAATAACCGGATATGCTTATTTAGAGCAAAGCAATGGATCCCAACGCAACATGTACACAAAAATATTATTCGCTGGGTCATTAATTAAAGCCGATCCATGGCCAGATAACCGTGAATAACCGATGCGTTTGCAAATCAAGTCAAGATCAATGGCAGATATGATGTCAGTAGTTGTTCAATTCAGACTCTTGAGCTGTGAGCTCTTAGAATATATTCAACGTTGATGTGTTGTTTGTTTGTTTGTTTGTTTGTTTGCTTGTTTAGCTTGAGCTAATTTTAGCATTTCTAAGTATATCTGGAAGGGAACTACGGCGAAGTCGCGAATTAGCTGCGAACACTAAATATAAACCTCAGCGTGTGTGTTTTCGTTAATAGGAAACCAAAACAAAAACAAAAGCATAAAATTCAAATGATCTCAATGTAGACAGACTGGAAAACGAATGAACTGACTTTGATTCGCTGAGTTTGCAATATTCTCGGAGCTGTATGTACATATGTATGTGGGTATATACATACCTAGTATGACACATGGTCAAACCATTACGACATAAAGATATAAAGTGCTAAGGTTTATTAGAAATCTGCAGTATCACATTCCATCATCATCATCGTTGTCATCAATGTCAGATCTTGTTATAGCTGTCTCTAGCCATTTTAAATGCAAATTTCAAAAGAAAATGCATTCATGATAATTGCACGACAAATAAACACCGATCGGATGAGACATGGTGAAAGAGAGAAATGCTAATTGAGCAGCATTGTGCGACAAAAGTCTGAACAGGGTATATGTATAAAATAAAGATTGTGCCAAGACTAGCGAGGAAGATCTTTTTCCAGTTAGCTAGAGTTAGCGAGGTCTATAGCTAGTCAGCCAGCCGTAAGATGTTTCAGAAGAGAACAGTCTTGACAAGAAGGTATCCTATGCTTTGATTTTTTTATTTTCATGTTTACTAAACTAGAAGAGAAAACTTGCAAGAATCTTAGACTTGATAGGATGTGTAATCACAGTTTGCACAATATGAGCGACTCACCATTTACTAAGCATACTAACATAGAAATTCCTCTGTGGATTCGTACAAGTGGATGGATGGATGCCTCACATCAAACTGAAATTCGTCATTTGACATTTGTTAAGAACAACTAAAATTCACGGACACATTTATTTCAATGGCGATATCGATCGAATCAAGTAAGTATAGTGATCGGTGTTAATTTAGAGTAGCTCAGCGATTAATCTCCCTTAATATGTTTAATATTTACACGACCATGTCGAAGACTGTGGGAACTGAAAAAAGTTGTTTTTTTTTCTCTTTTCCATCAGCAATTTCTTTACATCATCAGGGCATAAATTGTGTCGATACTTGACGTGACTCGTGGTGCCATCGCACCAGCCATGGGAAACTATGATGACTTTGTGAGGAATCGCCAGAAGAAATATCAATTAAATTAGCGTCTGGAATTTATCGATAAAATACTTAGTTGTTACTGGTAGTGTTTATCTATATACTGCAGTACCTGCTAATTGCCTTAGGTAATACGTATAACAGAGTGCCGTTTATGAGCTATATAGCTATAAATTACGAAAAACCAAGTGAATTTAACCAATTTGTTGAGTGTTAGTCGTTTTTAAATTCTATATTTGTCAGAGAAAAACTCACTATTGCGTAACTTGTGTGATATTATTGGAAAATTGGACTGTAATTGCAAATTAATTAATTAGTTTTTAACTTTTCTGGATGAACTAAGTAGATTTAGACCACCTTTTTATAGCTAAGATCTTGTCATAGATATGCTACCACTTTCGAAATAAGTCGGATTTTTGTGACATAACTAATACGTATAAGGTCCTATTATAATCTAAATATTCGTGTTCGTCTGGGTCTCATTATCACAGTTAATCATTGCTGTAAATCAAAAGTTGTGAGTTAGATAATGTCAGGGTGGAATAGGATAAGTTCAATTTAACCAAACTTTATTAATTGCTGTTCTGTCATGAAAACACGAAAACGATTTTATTTTTTCAATAGCATATAACGTTTTATTCTAAACCACGTCTTTGTTCTAGTAGGTATTGTTAGTGACATCACAGTTTTATTACCTGAATATATATACATATGTAAGTAATATGAAAACGAAGCTAACTTGTAGCGTTAGATCTAAAGCACTACCATCGATTGTAGTGTCAGCTGCTGCTTCACTCCTTGGTTATATTGAATCAGAGTTATTTTCCTTCATGACTGCTGGTGAGCGTTCCGGTTGACACATTTGTGCGGTCTTACTATCAGCAGTAGAATCCACCAGTTTTAAGGCAGCTGATTGATTGATTGATCGATCCTTATGAACTTCTCCTATGAACACTTGTTTGTACGATCTTCTTGGAAGCAACAGAATCTACCATGCTCGTCCATTCTCAGAGGGGAGGAAGCGATGGGGCTGATACCAGCTGAATTTAGAGGCATCTTTCACTTTATAGGTATAGGTGCATTAAACTTTTTCATCTTTTCTTAAATATATTGTGAAAAAATAGCACAACGTTTTTCTAAATGTCAAATACCACCGTTGAACGTGCGTGTGCCTTCCGGAGAATTACTAAATAAACCTTTAATTCGACTACATTGAAGCCGCAATTTAATCTATAAAGCTTCCTCCAACAGGAAGATCGGAGAAGTTTTGGCTCCTTTCCTTCCTTCAAGCTTTCAACACTTGCCTGTCACCTGCTCTAGTTGATTAAGTCTTCTATATTGGGTGGCTGGTCTTTTGATTCTTACCATTTTTCTGTTATTTTTGTAGTTCTTAGCGTATATTGTTCCACCTCGGCTTGGATAGTATTTTATTTGTTATTCAGAACTTACCAAAAAGAAAACTATGGTTGACACTATCAAAAACTTTCAATAAGTCAAGAAATACTATGCACGGAGTTTGCCACGATCAAGAGAGGATTGGTTATTGGAAGTTACTTTTCTTCACAGCAATGACGTTTGCGAAAACCAAGCTGCCATTTGCTTATAGGAAGGATGTCTATGCTTGCTTGGATTTGCTCGAACATAATCCTTCAAGAGCCTTCGAAATGTAGGGATGTATTCCAGTAAGTCTCTGGTCAGTCAGTATACTTTACTGGCGATCTCTCATGGGATATTTGTAATTATTCATGTCATTTTAAAACATCCCACTGTATTTCAGTGTCATTATCAGTTACCTTAACCATTGGAACCAAATATCTCAGCAATTACGACACACCACAAACATCGTTACTGCATCATAAAAATCGGAAAACTTTCATTATATTTTGATTGACGGGCATTCTTTCGAAATGAAAAATCTTCTGTGGAAACTAACTCTGTAGTACATGCTTGATGGTATTGATTCGTTATTATAGCTGAAGTCGATCTTGTTACTATCAGAACCCTGTATTTAATTAAATCTTCAGCATTCACCCCTAGGCATGAATCTATGTACAACATATTGGTTTGAATATTTGGTTATTCGATGGGCAATATATGAAGAAGGACATGGTCGAGCAAGTATATGAAAGGTCATGGTCGGCAGACATATTATGGCCTCTACTCCATCTACTTCCGACATAATCACAGATGGAATTTTCCTTTATCCACAACTTGGAAGTTTTACGGTAGTTCAACTTTAAATATTTCCAAAAGATAAACTATTTGCTTACTTATGTTGGCAGTATTTCCTCTTAAAATTCTTTCATCTGACATAATCAATTTTGGTTTATAATGACACAAAAATTTTCTTTTACCAGACGACTTCAGAAATCTAAAAGTTGTTGCTCCTATGAATGAAAATTATTTATCCCATCCACCCGTATACTTTCGGTCGTGGTTCTTTTATCAAGAGAAATCATAAAATGTTGTCTCATTGTTCACTTACATTACTGTAGCCAGGCTGCTTTGGATGCTAGCCAGCCATACTAACCAGACAAAGTCTTTATTTTCTATGCTTGAGCAGCGTTGGAAACTTTTACGCGAAAAATATAGAATTCGTGAAAGGGAAACATATTAACGAGACAAAAGTGGACAAAAACATGCACCACTAGCCACTTTGTTTTAGTATGGTACATGCTCCTATCCCGCTAAGAAAATTAGATGAAAACAATTGGGTCGTGGTAAAAGTGAAAATCCAGTGCCGATATAGCGATATCCTTTTTAGGGCATTCAGGTTGTCGTTGGATATGTTGAATGTATATGTATAAATGAGTATATGTTTGTTGCCATATAGTACCATAAGCGAACAGCTTGGCATTAATTTTATCACTTTTCATATTAGATGAACGACTTCAGTTAATTTAGCCTTGTTTCGTTCGTTCAATGACGTGCGTCGCCTGCCGGTCGTCGAGTCGGCCAACAATCCTCAGTACATAGACATACCAGATGGTCAACGTCTCTTGACAACTTTACACCAGATTATACCGCGCTGTTATTATTGGATTGATGGTGTTACGTTTCACCTTTGATGGTTCATGTTTCTCCCTTCCTATATGGTCAGGTGCTGGTACAAAAACGAATATGTTGTTCTGACAACTATACAAATCTGGGCGTAATCAAGAGGCATCTTATGGTTGAGTGTTGCTGAATCTAGCATCAGGTGAATCAAAAATTTTGCATAAATTTTACCTTCAGGCTCGTATTATGTTTACCATGGCATAGCTCAAATTATAAGAGATTATTGAAATGTCATGATAAAAGATCTCGTTTTGCTTGATAACTGGGGCAAATATTGTGTGGCGCTTCGAAAAAAAAAATTAACGTGCACTGAATAATACGTGACTCAGCAATAATTCTTCAGTAACAATAAATTTTGTGAGTTTTCGTAATAATTCAATTAACAAAGTGCAAATAGCTGCGCGCGCAGCGAACAAAAAACAAAAAGAAAGAACTCGAGATAAATTTACGGGGACGTCAGTGTTGCATTTTTTAATAAATTGGAATGAAGAGAATCTCGTAATGCTGTCCCCAGCTAAATTATACTTAATTGTTCACATGATCAGAGTTACTCTAATTGAACCTCTCATCTTATATCAGGCAGACGGTCCAGAAAAATATGTACATAAGTATTATTAGTTTATTATGCTTGCATGCATATGTCCTCTAAGCGCTGGAAGTATTTTTTTTTCTTTCTATTATTAACCCTGCTTACTTACTCTTTGTCCATTCATATGGCATAGGTAGCGGGTATATCAATTATTTTTGCCGCCTATTAGCAAAGGAATGTCGCAATAGGAATTTTAGATAGGTTTAATGGTACACAAGGTCAAGAAATCAGACAGGTTTTTTGTTTTTCAAAAAAAAAAAAACCGTCAAGTAATTGGCTTTGGCTACTTGTTTTTAATTACGGTTATAAACAAATCATTTTGCATCCTATGTCCTTGAACTGTGTACTTGATTTAAGCAACTGCTTTGCAGAAACTTAACAAAAACTTTTCGTTGACAGATTACCGTGAGGTGGGTATACTTTTACTTATGATTTTATCCATGGGATAATTACTGGAGATCTTAGCATGGATTTGCTTGGAGAACAGTTTGTTAAGAAAGTCTAAATTTGGGCCAACTGAAGAAATTTATTTGTTTCTTTTAACATTGGTTGCCCATAAAGAATCTTACGAATTTTTCTAATCACATATGAGCCCGTGAGGATCATTGTGGCGTAAGTCAATGATTTTCAAGACCAAATTCGTACTTCTTAACGATCACTTGCTAAGCGCTATCATGACTTAAGTCAAAAATTAAAGTTACATCTACTGATTGCAGTGTTTCATTGTCATTTTCAACAAAAGATGTCCATACTTTTTATTGGGCCGAGGTGCGAAACATCAATCCACTCTAAACTATGCAAACTTGATTTACGCCACTCTGGTTGTCACTTAAACATTTTCATTCCATCTTAGGTATACCGCTTGACAGAAAAATATATGTACAAAAATAACATATGGCTTGATGGCACAGGTTATTTAAAGATGAGAATTGTAATAATCCGCTTCAATATTTCACCTACCTTCTTAGAATTACAGGTTAACCAACAGAATTCTGACTCGTATAGAATCGTATAATATCTCACTACAAAATCATGATTTTAGGCATCCTATTCAAGGACTTGCGACATGTTTTGTAGATTAGAAATAACGTTGGCATAAGTGCATTATATGATAAAGATAGAGACAAAACGCCATTACAAGCAGAATCTAATAAAAAAATTTGCGCCCATCCTCCTCTTGTGTTTCGTACTTTGTGTGGCATTTTTAAGTGATTCTTAACCACCTTTTACAAAAGGAGTGTTTTCAATCACCACTGAATTTCTTTTAGGCGTATTTTAAGTGCCATTGCACATATTTCACGATCTACCATGTATACGTAAAAGGTTCAGTAAATAACATATTTTCATAATTAAGCTTTTAGAATTTGAGTTTATTAGAAAGCTGGCATTACTGTTGCTAGCGAAAGGATCAATTCTCTACTCTACACTATTATCATTAGTCACTTTAAAATTCACTAAAAATGTAATTTCATTTTTATTTTCATCCCCACCGCAAGGAACTTTTATCCGCACAGGTAATAATTTAACACCCTCGAAGATCATTATAATGCCATCACCTAAGTACCCGGTAAACGTCGCACCTGAACATTGGAAAACTTTCTCTAAAAGCCGGAAAGTAAAAATTAAATCTGTAGCAAAAGTTGTGCGGGTTGTTAGCCTCCGATGCAGTTGTATATTCAGTTAGCGTATCGCGCGTTATCTAATATGGCACAAGATACAAATCAATCGCTTTTATTGCTCTTCTCGCTGTATCTAAAGCGTGGAATAGAGGAAGTTGCAAAAACCAGACGCCCGACCGACCACAATGCCGGGCGTTTTATCAAGAAGGTTCATTGCGGCAGTATTTATTTACACGCAGTTGAATACAAAATATTCATAGCATAATCTGGTCCGTACAGATTTAATATAATTGACAGTTTCGTACCGCAAATAAATTTCATCAATCGTTCTGGTGATGGAAATCAGATTTCTTTGTTTGTTGTTTTTTATTTCTCGATTCAGAGAATGTTGCCGAACCGGGGCGCGGCGGCCATGAGGTCAACACCTTCTTCTCAATCTGTTTATTTACTATGATATCTGTGGTAATTGAGAAAATATTTACCTATCTCAAGGAAACTTCGATATGGAGCCACTAATTATAATGTATTATAGATAAGTCAAACTTCTAAATTTTTACCTTTATCCGTAGCAAATAAAAAATTATGAAAATTTTTACTATTTTATTGAGAAGCGTAAAGGGAAAGTCTGGGTGAGATTGACAGCGTCGATAAATCTGTGGCATGTGCGTGTACGACGGCACTGTCTTGCAAATTTTGCTAGTTTGATCGAACTTCAAGCAGTAAGGAAGATCACATATAAGGTTTCTAGAAACTCGGGCTCTTAGGACTCGGCGTGTACGAGTCCCAAATTTTGAAAGCTCTTCGAGTCCGGATCTAAATCTAAACTCAAACAAATCGGTTTTGATTTTTCTCCGTACACTGTGCGACGACAGTATGATTGAAAATTGTGCATCATCGTTCGTCGTTAATCAGCGGAGGAGCAGTTGAGTAAAGTAAATTGAATGTAAAAAGCTCTAAATGGCTGAGCTAAGAAATTTCTCAAGTGAATTTCTGTCAGAATCCATTGATTCATTTACTACAGTGACGACCGCTGAGTACATAATCCAAAGATAGTGTGTAGCGAGTATTAGAATAATAATAGTTGAATTTAATAAGCTGATTACGTTCAGATAATTTAAGTAAATTTACACCAATTTGATTAGCTTTTTACATTATCATTTTTTAGTTCTATTTGTGTAAACTTCGACTTTAATCGCAGTAACAATGGAAAGTAAAGACAAGTCTTTATTAATGTCCGCAGCAATGTGTATAATTAAAAAATAAAACATAAATCTAGAAATTTATCAAAACATTTCCACCTACGTACCTTTTGAATTTACTAGTTTTTGCTTAATTTTAAAAACTGGAACTCGTCGGATATTAGATTCGAGTTCCGAATCCGATTAACTACCCAAATACTCAACGAGTCCGAGTCGAACCGAATGGATTGCAAAAACCCTAAGTTAGTGAGTAGAAAAGTAGAAATTGTATACATCACTAAAAATTGATCTCCAGGATAATAGTTTATTTCATGTTGAAACAAATATTGAAATATGAAAGGAAAGAATTTGTGTAGTTTTATAAAGCCATTTACCCATTATAAATGATTAAAAAAATTATTCTACGAAAAAATTGTCAGCGACCATCACTGGGGTAATGTAGTAACTGGCAATCATCTCACCCTGGCATTGCGGGACTGATTCGATAACTAAATAGTTTGTACAAATTTTAATATAGGTTTCGTTGCCAGCGTTCTGTAAATATATTACATAATTTCTCAAGCTGACCATCTTAACTGGATTTACCTTACTAAGTCGATACACGATAAGATTTTTATTTTAAAGATTTAAGCCTTATCCATCTGTGAACATGCCAACAATTACGGTGGTGCTCGGCTTCGTTATATGAGTTATTAAATGCACCATTACCATAAGGAACATAAAAGTGCTCCCACACTATGTTAATCGTTACTATGAGTATACGGTCACTTAAAAATGTATATCTCAAAATAAAAATACAAAACAAAAGTGGAGGACCTGAAGAGTAAATAATTATATAAAGATTTTAGTCCGGTGTTGTCGAAGTTTTTTTATGAAAAATATAAGGCATTTAGCTTCATTTGGCATTTGAAAAAGACGTTTGAAAAAGACGTTTCATCGTAAAATTACAAGAGATTTCTAGCCCCAGATTTTGCAGTTATCATTATAAATGTAGCATGTGTTTTACATAACTTTTTACATGTTGTTTACAAGCTTAAGGAAGCATGAACTTGCGATTTGTCACTCGCACCTTTGCACTAAATGAATTGAAAAATATTATTGCGACTACACTGCCTCAAAAACCAACCATCCAGACAAACCTAATCGTATGTCGCGCCAGATTACAATTAATGGATTATGTTTTCATTTGGTAATAAAACCGGAGCTGTCTTCAGATGGCTTCAGGTTTTAAAACCGGACCGGTTTTTAACCTGACCGTATGTTGTGTCGCTACTAATTTAATCTTCTGTGCTCTATTTTTTCAAAATAGAATTAAGGAGCGCTTACAATGACAGAGTAGAGTAGAGTCTACAGATTGCATCTTCTCTCCTGTTCTCAAGCTTGGCCTCTCATATAAGTTCTTCGTGCTACCCACCCCACCAGAGTGGATTTCATAGAGTAGCGTCAGATTAGATCCTAATCTCACGTTGATAGTTTCGAAAGCTTTTAACATTTGTTTCGAAATACTAGTTTCTAACAGATGTCGCACTGATAATTACAAACTTTAACAAACGAAAATTAATAAATTATAACAAAAAAACCAAAAAAAATATATTTTTTATAAGATATTAAAAATGTATTTAGTATTTTTATGATACAATTTTAACAAAATACACTAGAGCCTCGAGTTGCGTTGTTCCAACTTGCGTCCTTTCGAGTTGCCCCAAAAAAATTTTTGATACCCTAATTTTGAGTTGCGTTGCTAATTTTCGAAATGCGTCGAAAAAAAGTTTTAAAATAAAATTTAATCAAAAAATAGCATAACGTCTAGATTTCAAAAATTAAAATTTAAACCGAAACTAGAATGCCATGATTTATTTTAAATGCAGCTGCAAATGAAATAATTAACTAGAATGCCATGATTTATTTTAAATGCAGCTGCAAATGAAATAATTTTTTATTGAGTGTTTATTAGTATAAAAGTTTAGTTCTTAGTTGTTTGCATAACTTATAACTTATAACGTTCAAGTGTTTCTTGCTTTTTTAATAATAATTGTTTTAAATTCTAAAAACTCAATTACATACATATATACATTTCTCAAAGGTATTACATTTTGTTTATTGTTTTTTATTATTTTTTGGGTTTGTAATTGATTTTTTGAAATATTTTTTATTGCCCTATTGTAGAATAGAATTATGAATCGTAAACGATCGTCAGATGAAAATGGTAAAAAATCTACGAAAAGAAATAAAAAAGTAATATCTTTGGACGTAAAACATGATATTTTACAACGTTTCCAAGCGGGAGAAAAAGCGGTTTTCATTGGTAGAGCTCTCGGGCTAGCTCCAACAACAGTAAGAACTATCTGCAATCGCGATGCAAAACAAATCAAAACATTATATGAAGCAGCAACAGATTCCCAATTAAAAAGTACTGTTATAAATCGAAATGCATTAATAGTTAAAATGGAATCTCTACTTTTAATTTGGATTGAACATCAAACTCAAAAAAGTATGCCGCTGAGCAAAATGGTTATTCAAGCCAAAGCTAAATCTATTTACGATGATCTGCAAGAAAAACTTCCAATATCGAATAAAGCAATTTATGAACAATTTAACGCTAGTGGTGGATGGTTTGAGCGTTTTAAATTTCGCGGAAATCTGCACAACATTTGTTTAAAAGGTGAGGCAGCTAGTGCAGATCTCACAGCAGCAAATGGTTTTAATAAAATATTGAAGGCTGTTATACAGGAAGGTGGCTACAGTTCTAAACAGGTGTTTAATATTGATGAAACAGGTTTGTTTTGGAAACGTCTGCCGAAAAGAACCTATATTTCAAAAACAGAATCTTCTGCAGCTGGCTTTAAAGTAAGTAAAGATCGCCTAACTTTACTTCTTGGAGGCAATGCCAATGGTGACTTCAAACTAAAACCATTGTTAGTTTATCAGGCTGAGAATCCTAGAGCTCTAAAAGGTGTTAATAAAAGAAATCTTCCTGTACATTGGCGATCTAATAAAAAAGCTTGGGTCACTGGTTCTTTGTTTGTTGATTGGTTGGGCAAATGCGCCATTCCTGAGTTCAAAAACTATTGCGAACGGGAAAATTTGACTTTTAAAATATTGGTACTACTGGATAATGCACCAGGACATCCAACATATATAGATGATCTATCAGATAATGTAAAATTTTTATTTATGCCTCCAAACACAACTTCACTTATTCAACCAATGGATCAAGGAGTAATCTCAAATTTTAAGTCATACTATATTCGCCGGACATTTAAACAGCTACTGCATGCTGCCGATGCGGATGAAGAAACTTCTATGGCTGTATTTTGGAAAAACTACAATGTATTGAAAGCTGTTAAAAATATTGGTGATTCTTGGGCAGAAGTAAAATCCTCTTGTATGAATGGTGTATGGCGAAAAATATGGCCAGAATGTACAACAACTTTTACGGAAGTTGACGATGTGCCATTAGTTCGGGCAGAAATAGTTAACTTAGCCCAAGAAGCTCATTTCGAAGGATTGGACGAGGCCGATTTCGATGAAATTTTAAATGTAGAAGAGGATTTTGATGTCAGTACCGCAGATTTAATTGAAATGGCTCAAAATATTTATGAGAATGACGACAATTCCGTAGAAGTACCAGAAGTGAAAAAATTAACAACAAAGGGTATGGGGAAAGCAATTAAATTAATATCTGAAGCATTAGAAATATTTGTTGCAGAAGATCCAGATACTGATCAAAGTGCAAAGGTTACTCAAGCTGTAGAGGCCTCCATCAGCTGTTATAAAAAAATTTATTTGGATAAAAAACAAAAGGCTGTTCAAATAACTCTGAATAATTTTATAATAAAACAACCAAAAGAAAAGCAAACGCCAAATCCTGAACCAACGTATGAAATAGAATCTGAATAAATTCTATAAATTTATGTTGCTTCATTATTTTACATTATTTTAAAATTCGTTTAATGTTTGCATTAGTTTTTGGTTTAATAAAACTTATTTAATAATTGTTAATCTATTCATACCTGTTTTTTATTTAAATATGTAGCAATATAACTAATTTTTTTTTTAAAAACATGGATTTCAGATTTTATCGGAACCTATTATGTACATATATAGAAACAGGTACAAATGTATGTACATATACAAAATTAAAATTCGAATTGCGTTGTTTCGAGATGCGTCGCGATTTATTGTAACGCATTAACGACGCAACTCGAGGCTCTAGTGTAAAGTCAATTAATAATTAAAATTTTCTTATGTTCGAATTCGCTTATCAATGGATTATATATAGATGGCAGTCGTTCATTTCGAAAGGTGTCCGTAATAAATGTTAATTTGTATTTTGTGATATTTCAAATCGTTCATAGCTCATTCTGGTGTAAATTATAGAAATATTTTCTGTAATTTAACTAAATTATACGAATCGACAAACTGTGTTCTGTTTTGAAATATATTTCAAATGTAAACACATGATAATCTGTCACACAATTTTCATATGATTTCGAAAATCCGAATGAATCTCACTCTCTATTGTGCATGCACGCTACTCTGGTAAAAGCTCATTCCACTCTACTCTGTCATTGTAAACGCTCCTTTATACATGGAAAAAATAATCCAAAAACTGAAAAAACCAAGAAGAAAAACGAGGTATTACAAAATCCTCGAGAATACTTCCCAAGCCATGAAACAGAAATCTATATGTGTGCGTTCGGAGTCCGTACTCTAAAATGCTCTATATTGATGCTTATGGAAAAGTGCCAAACATTGACTTTATTTATGCCATAGAGCCTAAACTACTATCCATACAGGAAAATAGTCATCCAGTAATTTAAAGCTTGATTCCTTACCTTACCAAAGGCTACACTTAATATATACCTTACTTAACAAAATAATTAAATAGTTTTGATTACAAAGTAACC
This sequence comes from Dioctria linearis, assembly GCA_963930735.1. Taxonomy (NCBI): domain Eukaryota; kingdom Metazoa; phylum Arthropoda; class Insecta; order Diptera; family Asilidae; genus Dioctria; species Dioctria linearis. The sequence continues at coordinate 29,265,226 of OZ005741.1, forward strand.
TTACCATTTTACGCTCAATACATCTCAGCCGAGTGATAATTGCATGTGCGTATGTGCAGCCGTAGTCCGAATCTGTAGGCAGCTACATTCGATATCATCAGCCCACGGCATCCCATGACGGCAGAGCAACATTACAATGATTACTCAGCTGAGAATTTTTGTTTGAGGAATCGTAGTCATTTGGTTAAGATAATTTTTTTTAAATAACTTTGTTAGGAAAGGTATGAAAATTTTATTACGGTTCGGAAGATAAGAAAGCAAGTTTAAGATTATCACAACACCATTTTTCTGTATGAATAGTAGTTTAGGGCGGAGGAGCTATTCAAATCAAACTTTTGTCAATTTTACATAAGAACACTGCAAATATTTTAGAATGTAAGGACTACGCTCGGCTTCGCATGTGGTAGGGAGGAAGTCTGTTTCATGGCTTGTGAAGTATTCTCGAGGGTTTTGGGTATTATGAATATACTCTCGTTTGTCGCATAGAATGGTTTACAAGTGGTTCATTGACTTTTATTGTTTTCATTGTGGTCGTGCAAGCACGTAAAATTTACATCCTTACCACACTTGCTATGTATATGTAACATTCCTCACCTTCTATATTTATACCGTGACCTGTCTGTTTAGACAAGATAGAGACGTCAGTAGGTATAAGTTTCCAAGAAAAGAAATTTTTGGGTACACTTTTTAATTATTCGGAAATGCAATTTGGTACCTATTTATAACTGAAAAATCGTTTTCGAAAACTAGTAAGTTCATAAAAATTATTCTGAAGAAAAATTATCGTGGAAATCCATTCGAAAAAAATCAATGCATCTCTCTACCTTGTTTTTGAGCTATTGTCTGCTTCAGAAACATTTTAGGCGACACCAGAATCAATTCAACTATTTGTTCCCTTTCAACTGCAGAGTAATATTTGTATCGAATATAGCAGGATATTTGGGGAATATGATCTAGCACTTTTTTAATAGAGGTGTTAGAATTTCAAAATTAAGTAAATCAGTAATTAAGCGAGATTGAGATATTTGATATGACCATTGCTGAAATTTCTCAGTTCTTGTTTTTTTTACCGCTAGTGCCAGATATAACAAAATATCAAAAAATGAAAATATAATTCGTACAAAAAAATCATTTACTTAAAAAATTTTGTTTTTTTTTTGCAGATAATGTTGAACACACCAAGTATGTTGTTGAAACAACGAAAGAACAGCTTCCACAAACCAGCAAAACACCAATCCACACCAAGTCAATGTTTGCGACAATAATATGCAACCACGACTGGGATTGTATGTAACATAATCGATCGAAACAAAAAAAAATAAGAAAAAAAAACTGTCAATGAGGGAGAAGTACTTATCGCTCACTACCTACTGTAAATAAACAAATCCTAAAAGAAAATTTCACTTTTCTTAATCTTACAATTAAAGAAAAAAAAACGAGAAAAAAAACAAAATGCCTACAGAAAGTGACTCTACATCTCCAACTCCACAAAGCAACAGCAACGCGGAGAGAAATGGTGGAAGTAAATTGGTAAGTTTTAGTATATTTTTTTTCTCCTAAAATAATTACAATTATGTTCGATGGATAATTTGTAATTAAAATTTATTGATGGAGTGAATATTTTAACGGGAATTAGTGTTGATGATGCAATCTGTCGCTGAAAAATGTTAGATGTCAATGTCGTGTTGGTAAAAGACGCCCGCCAATCGCCATATTGTTGCTGGCTCTATATTTTCTGTGGGAACGAGAAGATTTAAATTTTGTTTACATTTTTTAACTGAAAAGTGAAAGTAGTAGAAAGACAAGTGCGCCTGGTTTCCATAATTTTTCTTATGTAAATATGGGGGGCAGCATGTGTAACAAATGTCAACCTTCCGTCTGTATAGGCTACCTGAAGTGATGCAGTCAAGGGCGCAGTTACAATTTTTAATAATTTCAAAAATTTAAATAAATTTCATTTCATTTTTAAGATTTACCATTTTTGGTGTTATATATATTGCGAAAATGAAAATTTAAACATGAGGTTGAATACCCAAATCTTCATATGGGATGTAGATAAAATTAATTGAAGTCTCTGATGCAAGGCTGTAATTGTGTGGGGTTCCTGTGTATGTCAGGGCAATGTCAGCACAACAATGTATGTACTCTGCGTGGAATAACCACAAGCGAAAATGAGTAAACGGCGCGTTTTTTTCTTCAGATTTTTCTGTAAACTCCTTGAAATCTTTTATGGACATGTGAGGTGATAGAGAAACTCATAAATGCTGTTATTGGACCTAACATTATACTCTAGACAGGCTGTCTTCATAATAACTTAAATTTGAAATTGAATATAGTGAAATGTACAGTGTGCCACACAAATGAAATGCATCAAGGACCCTTTTGCAATATTTCGGTTCAATTTCAAATCGAACAAATTTTACTCCATATTATTGAAATTGCAGTAAAAGTGCCACCGTCATAAAAATGAGCTGAATTTATTGGGAAGATTTTCCAATAACGTCAAAAGTGATCAGCTGATAATGAATGAAATCTCTTTGCAGCTTTTCTTATCTTTTTGGCATCTTTCAACACAGCAATTTTGTTCTGATTTGCAACTACAAATAGGTACTCATAAATTTTCTTGATGGCACTGATTTAATTAAATTATAAACTCTAACATGATCTTTACTCACAGTGAAGGACCATCAATGACATTTTAAATGAACTAATTTTAAATCACTAAATTTCAAATTGAGTTACTATATAGAGACAGTCTGTCTATGGTATTAGGCGGGTTGTGAACAACGAAATAAAATATCACTCATTACAGCATCCAAATAAGTAATCTACTGTGAGAGAAGAATGACTGGACCACTTGTGGTTGCCGACGCGCCGGGACATGTGTCCGAACCCATAAAATCATGAGCTAATTTACCGGAGTGCCACTTAAAAAGGGAGAAAACCTTATCTATTATGCGTTGTGCCAATCTATAGGTTTGAGGCCATCAATTTTGCCAGCACGTAATTTTCAGGCAGGGCCTTAAATTAATTTTAAAATTTAACTGCGTTAAAGATAAAACTGCTCATCTTGCTACCGTGATTAGTAAATTGTCAGTTTACTGTGTGCAGTCGTGACATTCGGACGTTAACGTGAGAAGTAAGCGATGGCGGATAAGTGTGATCTATGTAAAGAAGTTTTTCATGATCCAAAAGATGTGATTTTGTGTACTAGTTGCAAAAATTATTATCACGCAAAGTGCAGCAATATAAAAACTGTAGAAAACTTACGAAAACTTGGTCAAAAACGTGAAAGTTGGAAATGCGATTCATGTAAATCTGCAAAACAAACAAGAGATCAGACGGACTTGGATGATCTTTTCAACAAATTCTATTCCAAGATCCAAAACCAATTTGATAGCTCTGTTAAGATAACTAAAGATGACATCGGGGAATTAAGAAAATCCATCCAATTTATGTCCGACAAATTTGATGACTTTAATTCAAAATTAACAGAAGTACTGAAGGAAGTAAGTGCATTAAAAAATGAAAACGATTACCTAAAAAAAGAAATAAATTTGTTAACCGATAAAAATAAACAACTGGAATATGAACTGAGACGAAACAATATATCCATTAATGGTGTCAAAGAAACAAATAATGAGAATCCAGCTGCTATAGTTAAAGCAATAGCAAAGGCCAGTAACCTAGAGCTCCACGAAAATGAATTGGACTATGCATACCGACAGCGAAAGTCACCAGCATCTAATGCACCAGGCACAATTATCGTACGGTTCATCAAGAGGTCAACGAGAGATGCAATGATAAATGCGTATAAGTCAACTGTAAAGGCAAAAAATGATGGAGCTGGAATTTCTGCAAAAGATGTTCATGTTAATCTGGGTGAAGGTCGTGTATTTATGGGGGAGCATATAACCAAAACTACAGCTGATTTATTGAGACAGACAAAAATCGCGCTGAGGGGTAAGGGTTTTAGGTACATCTGGATTAAGAATGACAAGGTATATGTTAAGAAAGATACAGCTTCAAATTTTTATTTAGTAAAAAATCAACTCGATTTGCAAAATTTACTTATTAATAATTAAAAGAATTTTAATCCACTTTTTAATCTAGATCTGATTAGATAATAATGTGTGAAATTTTAGAGACTCTGAGTAATTATATAAATGTTAAAACGAGTGTTTTGTGCGATAAGACTGATTGCCGCAGTTTTTTTGAAGAAAATTTGAATTCCATTAGGGTCATTCATATGAATATTAGAAGCTTGCCAAAACACTTTGATGAATTCATTATACTCATGAATGATTTAAATCTGGACTTCGACATAATTGTTCTGACGGAGTCTTGGTTAAATGAAACTGATTGTTATAATATAAAAGGCTACCAAATGTTTAACAAACCGAATTTTTTAAGCAAATGTGATGGCATAGTTGTTTACATTAAATCTAAATTTTTTGCAAGTAGGATTAACTGTCAAATTGACGAAAGTAATTCTGTCCATTTGCAAATACTCCTACCTGATAATCAAATAATAAATATCACAAGTATTTATAGGTCCCCAAGCTATAATCCTATCAAATTTATAGATTCGTTGGAAGAATTTTTGAAGGCAAACATAAATTTGGATAATCATCTGATTTTGGGTGATATTAATATAAATATTTTAGCAAACAGATTATCTCCCAATGCAAATGAATATCTTGATACTCTAGAAGAATATGGATTTAATGAATATTTAGAAGGAATAACAAGACAGGGATCAGGAAATTCGTCTTGCATTGACCATATGTTTTTAAAATCAGCCGGTTGTAGTCTTCGTTCGGCTATATATCAAACGAGTATTACTGACCATTATTGTACTATGGCGAATATAATATGTAGCTCAGAACGTCCGCTGAATATAAGATCTACAGAAAGTCTCAGCTCAAATTCTAATTACAAGACATTGAACTACCAACGACTAATAGAAAACATCGCGATCGTAGATTGGGCTCCCGTCTATAATTCCCAAGAAACAGAAGAAGCCACGGACAATCTATTTGGTATTATTGATAACGTCGTCCTGCGCTCATATAACGATAAAGTTAAAAAACATAATTCGAAATTCCAATGTATCAAAAGCTGGACAACTATTGGAATAATTACCTCCATTCGGAACAGAGATAAAATTGCTAGGAAACTTAAAAAGGAACCTTTTAATGAAACACTACATGTTAAATATAAATCCTATCGAAACAAATTAAGTAATATAATTCGAGCTGCAAAGTCTTCATTCTACAAACAAGAGCTGCAGAAGTGCTGTGATAATCCCAAAAAGATATGGGAAAAAATAAATGATATAACATTTAAAAATAAGCCGGACAAATCTATAAAGAAAATCCTTAGCAAAAATAATACAATACTTACGGAACCGTTTGAAATTGCAACTGAACTAAATGAACACTTTGTTAGTATAGGTGAAACGATCTCTAATTCTGTAGTATTTCCCCCATTTGATGGACACACTAGTAATGAAAGGCTTGAAAGCACCTTCAATATGGCATGTATTACACCTGATGAAGTTCTTCAGCAAATACTAATGTTAAAAAGTAATAAAGCCCCTGGTGTGGATGGATACTCGGCTAAATTACTCAAAACAGTTGCTTATTATATCGCGAGCCCAATTGCATACATTTTGAATTTAGCAATCGAACAAGGTATTTTTCCTAATAAGCTTAAATGTGCTATTGTCATTCCTGTCTATAAAAGTAACGATAAAACGATCCCTAGCAATTATAGACCAATCTCGCTACTACCTAACATAGCTAAGATATTTGAAAAATGTATTAAAAATAGGCTAATTAAATATCTTCAAGTTAATAATATTATTTCAAAAAATCAGTATGGATTCCAAAGTGGATATAGCACTTCAGATGCCCTTTTTAAAGTGACTGAGTATATAAATTCTGCAATTGATACTAATAAAAAAGTTATAGCTGTATTTTTGGACCTAAAAAAAGCATTTGATACTGTTGACCACAAACTGCTTCTTGATAAGCTGGATAACATTGGTATTAAGAATAATGTTCTATCACTCTTTCGGTCCTATCTCTCCGATAGGTTACAGACTGTAAAAATTGATGATACATTGAGCACTAAACTGACCGTAAGATGTGGAGTCCCTCAAGGAACTGTGTTAGGTCCTATCCTTTTTCTTATTTACATAAATGATCTCTGCACTTTTAGTGAATTTAGCTTAAGGGGAGAAGTGGTAGCCTTTGCCGATGATACAGTTCTGCTATTTAAAGGTAATGCCTGGTCAACCGTATCTGTAAATGCTAACAGGGGATTAAATTTAATTTACACTTGGTTATGTAGACATAAGTTAGCACTAAATCTTGATAAGACAAACTACATGATTTTTGGGGCCAGCACTAATATGAATGAGAACGTGTCCTTACTTGTCGATAAATTAGTGCTTAAAAAAGTAAACGAACTAAAGTACTTGGGAGTAATAATAGACTGCCAGCTAAAATGGGACAAGCACATACTCTTCGTCACTAAGAGACTGAGGAAAACTATCTACAAAATCTTAATGCTCCGTGATGTTCTCGACTTTAGCTTTATGAGGATAGTTTACTTTGCTATAGTTCAGTCTATTTTACAATATGGTATTATAGCTTGGGGAGCGACTTTCACAGCAACAATTATGCCACTTCATAATTTGCAAACTAAAATCATAAAATTATGTTTAAGAAAATCAAAGTACTTTTCAACCACGCAAGCTTTCAGAGATTTCGATGTAATGACTCTTCGACAGATCTACTGCTTTACATTACTAAAGTTTATTTTTTTGAATCTATCAAATTTCCCAGTACATCACACAAATTACTCCACACGTAGACAAGCAACATTACCTTTGGCAATTAAGAGATGTTCAAAAGCCTTAACACAAAGACATGCCAGTATAATAGGACCAAAACTTTATAATAACTTACCACCTGAAGTCAAAGAAAATTTGAATGTAGCTAGCTATAAAAAATTAACTAAAGCCCATGTTAAAAATCATTTAAATATCTTTCAGATAAATACTTACTTCATGTAAACATAGATTCATATTTATACAAGCATGCTTTTTAGTATTTACAAACTCTAAAATTTACTTCTCAATTTTTGTAAATAGTATCTAGTTCAAGGCTGCACCGTGCTCACACACAAGCCTAGCTTATGTGAGTCATTAGCTTAAATTCTTCTCACTGTAATTTGAATTTTTGTTGTACAATAATTAAGCTTCAATAAACTTAAACTTAAACTTAAAAGCTTTACCACCGGGCTACAAAACATTGTCTACTAAATGATGTTGGCGTAGAAAGTCTCCTATTTACTCTCACCACGAAGAGCTATCAGGCTACTTGGCCTGTAGCGAGAGCAAATGGTAACAGCTGCGAAAGTGTATATATTTTATGTTTTGTTTCTACACAAAGCACTTCAAGATCAAGAGCACTGTGTGAATTACTGGATCTGGAACATCATATTTGAAATAGTTATAGCTTTTCTTTCCTTCAAAAACTTTGATCGGTTGAATTGGTTTGCCTTCGGTGTACAAGAATTAAGTAATGGACATCTCTGACGATATTGCTGGAATTTTAATTAGTGTTCTTTAAAAGCAAACTAAATAATGGGCTTAGGGAGGTTGAGGCACTATTAGGTCCATTATTAATCATAATTTTGAGATTCTCGTAATGAATCTCAAGCCAGACGCTCTGAACAAATTAAGGTCAGGCTCTCAAACCTAGCTCTGAAGTTAATGCAGCTAAGCGTTTAGCGGATAGTGTTGGGAAATAGGGTCACCATTTTGATCTCATCCCCGCATCTGCTGCATACATGGTTGTCATGTCAGTCTCATCCTGTACAGGTCTTTCATTGCGGCTTGTGGGTTCATCAATCCAAGGTATAAATTATTGGCTATCGGCCCAAGCCATCAAATATTAAAATTGAGGTGTTTTGGTGCAATCCCAATTGGGAAACCGGTGAAAACTTTTATTTTCAAAAATTTATTCGCATGTAGTAACTGTTTTCACCCATTGCGCCATATCTGCAACATACGTATTGTTTTTTATGCCTTCATGTCTTTCCAGCTTCTTTCAATATTCTAAAATCATTTCAATTCCAAAGAATTGTCTTTAGTACCATCTTTTGTCCATTCTTCCTTTATTACCTAAAATACTTAAAAGCTTACATTGCAAAAAAATAGTGGCAATCTTCGTTTATATTGAAGAAATCTGAGGTACCACAGAGATCAATTTTGTGTCCACTTTAAACACTGTATAGATTTATAGCTCTATAAGCAGTTAATGCTCAGTTATGCCTCACCGTATTAGTTTATATGAGGATTGAATCTTCTGTAGAAGCAATAATGACCAAATTAACTGGTCCAACTTACTCTAGACCATCTGTTTTCCAGGTCATGTGGTTCTTTGCGATTTTCAGCCGAGCTCGGTGATTCGTTTACTCAATACAGTTTTTTTTTGTCGGAGGCATTTTAAACTTCGAAAACCTTTTATTTAATCTTAATAATTGCAGATGTTCCCATATCAACCCTAATACGCCGAGATATGTTCGCTGAATTCGATGTTTCTTTTAATCTTGGTCTCATCCATAGATTTCAGAATCTCTTAAATAATTGCCTAGAACATTGCAACTTCTGACAATTTTGAAGTTTTTTCTTCTTAATTGTTCAAAATAATATATTTTGAATTTCCAAAGATAAATCATAATTACAAAATTCAAAATATTACACAAACCATTTGAAGCGATAGAAAGTTGACGTCAAAATGAATCAAATAGTCCATAGAACAGTGAGAGAATTAACAGCTTTAGTATTCCCACAGTGATTCTGTTGTATGAAACCCAAAGGATATCGGAAATTTCGAAAGTCTCGAAGAACGCAAGGTTAAATGGTGTGGAGACTTGTGGATATTGAATTTTGAAAAGCGAAACGATGTTCTAGATGTGACTAAGAATCTACTTCGCGTTGCTTGATTGACCTTTGTTATTATGCATAAAATCCTAACAATTTTCTACCTGTATATCGAGACAAAGCCTAGACAGATATTTAATAATTCTAGTTTAACGAAAAACAAAATGACGCACCTGAATCGATTGTGATAAAAATTTTCAAATGGTGGGGTAAGATATGCAGCGAATTTTATTTTTTTTTTACTTCATTATCATGTTTAATATCATACACGCTCTACGCCCAGTCATTAAATCGAGGAAATGTCATAGCTGACATTAACTGAATTGAAACAATTGAACAAATGTAATATGGTCGCATAAATACATTGGTAGCAACAAAAGAAGTCTATCACGCTTAGTGGTAGTGGTAGACTATACTCATAAATAGTACTTTGTCATCTCCTTGCAAAATTCGCATTTAAGGTGGTCGTCATTCAAGCTGCAACGCTCTATGTGCAACGTTCAGGTCTATAATTATAACACTATATGGGGCTTCAGCTTTACAACAACTGTGCACTGTAAAACACCTGTAAAGATCGTGGCCAGTGAAATTCCATTCAGAAATAGTAGCTTATCTCCGTGAAATCATAGCAGACCTGCACCTCATTGCTGCTGTAATAAGCGCACCTTATGTCTGCGAAAGTGAAAACTGTCCATGTACAGTACACCACGGCACACACGAAACAACGTCCAGATATACATACATGTGCTGCATAGTAGCTTTTTGAGACATAAAATGTGCACTGCACGTGCTAGTTGTAATATGGCATGGAAATAGAGAGCACGACTTTATTTTTATTGCAATTTACGTTCGGACAGCCTCAGGTAACCCCAATCTTTTTATGCAATGCACCAATACTTGGAAGGTCGCCTTCTATACATAGTCGGCACAAACATAATAATTCCGCTTTTATATAAACCTCACTCGATTGATTTCACTTAATTTACGGAAAAAAGTGAGCATTTTGGTTTTAGAGGTAGAATGATCCCATTATTGAAAGCCAACGAACCACGATTCCTGTCCTAGCGAGAGTTATTTACCTGTAAATGTGAATAACTTCCACACCTCATAATATCTATTCCGACCACCAATTTGGTTTCACCTAAATTTTTTTTTTTATGTGATTTAGTATTTTGCAAGAAGTATCATTACCTGGCAAATAAGCGATTGATCAGTTTGCATAGATTTAAAAAATTAAAAAAAAAAAAAAAACTAATAACAAAATTGTTTGGCTTCAAATCATGCGGGAGGTCATGACCTGGTATGTAGACACTTTTTTTTTACAACTAGAAATCTTTTGTTACATTCCACTCAACCACCAACCAAACCATGCTTCAAGGAGCGAAGGCCAATATGACCTTGCACTAATTTGTGACTTCATTTTCACGGATATTGTTGAAATGTGTGCGCAGAACAAATGATGAGTATATGATGTCAACGTTCAGGTATGAACGCTACGCATCGAATCAAGGCGGACGTCTATTGTTCACAGATCAATCTTAATATTTCTTCAGCACTTGGATTGGTATAGCATTTGAATGTAAAGTAAATATATGTATGTACGCAAGTACACTTGATGTATTACGAGAAATTTTCTTCGACAGTGAAATCAAATGGTTTTCATGTTGTCGGATACAAGTTTGTGTTGCTTCCCATTTCAATTTCCTTCAATTGCTTCTGCTGTTTGTTTGAAATTGACTACATAAATTGAAAGTGTTTTCAGTTTGTGCGAGAACAATGAAAAATTTCTCAGTCGTAATTTCTGAACATGTTTTCTTTCTTTACGCTTTGGATATGTTGTGTGAATTCACATGAAGTTGAAGATAGTATTTTTCGATTTGGACGTAGAATATGTACTAAAGGGTGTTTCATTTGCAGTGTCATGGTAACGATATTTGTCATTCTTTGACTGCTGTACTCAGTATGGAGTTGTATATACAATAGAATAACGCACTAGGACCTCTCACTAAAATACGCATTCTGTTCGCCAAACTTTTCTTGCCTTATGTGGAATTTGTGGTCAAGATACGACCTCGTGCTAATACAGGACGCACCTATCGTCGCGTCTTAGTGTGTCGAAATTTAAAAGTCACTACTAAGCCAGTGGTAGAATCTAGAGCTATCGATTTCATGTCGTTCGTAAGAAGTTAGACTTTCCCAAACATCAAGTTGGCGAATTTTGCTAAAAGACATGAGCCTACATTCATATAAATCCAGTTGATTCAAGAGCTACTGCCAACTCATCATTTGTTGCATTACAGATTTACTGATTAGACGTTAGAGGCTTCGTAAGTCGATCCCAAATTTGGTTGAAAAATTCTCTTCACCGATGAAGACTATTTTTGATGAAATTTGCTCGCCAACAAACGAATTTTCTACAATTGGGGCGACACCAAGGCACAAATGAATCATTAGCATGCTTTACATTACACTTTCCGAAACAAGTTACTGTTTGGTCCATTATTTTGCCATTTTAGGACAACCTCCCCCCCCCCCCCCTACCATATTTTGTATGGTTTACTCATTTGGAATGCATACTACTGAGGTTTCCGCTATTAAATTTAAAATGGTAGCGACACTATCTCTTTTTATATGGACATCAAGGAGAACGATATCGCTATCATTTATGAAGGCAAGGCTTCCTAATTAGCCCTCGGTCGGATAATCTCTAATTTTCTGGAGACTCTTTACAAACATTGGATCGGCTCTGTTACTATAATACCGTACTTCTGCGATCGATACTTGATCATTGACCATGCTATTTGATAGAGGATTAAAATTAGTCAAATCCTTATTCTGTTTTTTTTTATTAATGACAGTATGATTTATCCCAGAATAGATAGCACTTTTGAAAGTTTTCTGAACATCAACAATATTTTCGGTGCCCATTTCTTTCTGTTCTCAATAATAATTGCATTGCACCTACGGCCCATAAAGAACATATCTAATTTTTATTTATTTTTTATGTATTAATATCTATTAGAGAATTATCCTAGTAAACGCTCTAAAGCCTTTCCTTTCATTTCATGCTGTGTCCTTAACGGTGTTCTTTTTTATACCCTAGAAGAAATCTCATTCCGTTTGTAACGCACAGCAATAATGATGGTAGACCAAAATTGGATTGGACACCCACGCATAATATTAAAAGTTATTTTGATTTTGGCATGTCCGTCTGTCCGTCCGTCCATCCGTCTGTCTGTCTGTGCGCACTATAACTCGAGAGCGCGTATACTTATAAAACTGAAATTTTGTGCACGGACTTGAAAAAAAAAGTAAAATAAAGTTCGAAAATGAAACAAATCTTCTTCGTGGAGTTGCCGTACAAAAATTTCATTTTTCACTATAAATTTGGACATTGCCTGAGAACGCATCGATATAGAGTATTGAAATTTGGTACATGGTGTTTTCATAGTAATAGCAAACCCCTTCTTGGTGTTGCCATATAAAAATTTAGAGTTTTTACTTATACTGTGAAAACGATCAGTCCTAGACGAGTTTAATTTAAGAATGTGAAATCCTATCAAATTGGTTATAACCATTTATACTGTCCGACAACCCGTTTTAGAAATATATGCGAAAAACCATTTCAAAAATCATACTTGCACAGAGAAGTGACCATACAAAATTACATACGGGTATTCATTTAAAAGGTATCATAAGAATTGATCTTAGACCTAAATTCTAACTTTTTTACTTGCTTATAGACTGGATTTGATAGTTTACATTGTATGGTTTGACCGACCCTCAGATAAATAAACTCGGATGCCCAATCGAAAAGCTTTATGAAGAGACCGATTTTTGCTCTTACCAAGCCTTTTTTTAGCCCAAATCTATTGCATAGTGAGCAGCTTTTAGTCTTGTGCCTTACCTATTATCTCTTCGATAAATTTATTTCAAAAACTGATGGCGCGTAACTAACAGATGACAAAAGCAGTTTGAAGATTGTAAAAATTGTCATCAAGGGGAAACAAAATGCTGTAAAGCAGAAATAATATATTTCATCACCCAATACAATTTAAGATCAATGTCTTCCCCTTATTTAAAATTGTTTACCTATTCATAGGAGAGAAAAGTCTCAAAGAGTGTATTCGCTATAATTATAGCTCTATAGAGACCGTTTGATATCACGCAGTCAAAACAATCTAATTTCATCGCCTCATCATTAGTTCTTCCACTCTTCTCAGCACCACGAGCATTTAATGCGAACAATTAAAAACTCGGTGTTAGGCACGTTTTTCGCGTATTTTGCAAATATGTCACGTACACGTAACTTTCTCGAGAACATCAACTCCTTTGCGAACTCAGCAGAAAGTGCATCATCGGCAGTACTTGGAAGTGCTTTGAAATTCTGTGGAGAGTATATGTATGTATGTATGTATACATACAACGCTGGAGTAAGAGTCACGGAGGTTGAATATTTCACAGAAGTTTAAGTGGCTTATTAGTAATTAAATTTTGCAAATTTTGGAATTTTATGAGGGGGGAAAAAAAGGTCTCTACATAATCCCTTCAAAGTGCAGAATGCATATAAATTCCAGTTTATAGACCGATTCTGAGTTCTGCAAAATAATCATCTTCGGGCAACATGATTTGATAGAAATTTTTCTCCAACCAAGTACATTTTTATAAACATTTACAGATTATATCAAGGAAAATAAAGAAATAATTTCAGAGGGACTATAGCAATCTTGGCATACCAACGTTGTTACATTTTTTTTGCTATAGAAAATTAACGAGTGTTTCTGAAATACAGAATACCCACGAACTCTTCTCTTCAACGTCTGACATCTGTCAAATCTACTGGAGAAAGTCAAAGAAAACCATGAGGAACATTTTGTATATAGAGTAAGCGAATGATGTGGTGACAAAAAACGTAAGAGAAGGGTCAGAATAGTGCTTTGACAGTTCCAGACAGCCTAATGTCGAGTTCGGTTGAAATTTAAGCTCACTCTGAATCTAACTTCGTTGAAACAAACAAAAATTTAGAAGGGATCTAAAATATTTTGTTATAGAGTTTGTACAAAAACGAAAAAAACAAAAATCTTGTGAGTAGGTAAATCCATATTGAATCCGAGAAATTTGTCAAAGTAAACGTACGATGCATTTAACCGTTCGCCGTAACATTTGCTTCAAACGAATATTTTGTCTGCAAATCCTAGAAAATCCCCCGGAAGATACCATGAAATCGACGATGTTACTAAATAATTATGACTACACCACGGTAGTCCAAGTTGTACACCTATGGTCCTAAGGTATGAACAATTTTGAAAAAATGGCTGATGATTTATAAATATAATTTTTCCTTTGAGCTTGATTCTCTCTCTCTTTTTAAAGGTGGTTTAAAATATATAACTACCATTCTTCATCAAATTATAATGAAAATTTAGTTTAAACGAAGCACTACAAATTTCCTCATAATCATGCTGCTGTTTTTTGTTTTTTTCTTTCTTTCTTTTTTTAGTTTTCTTCAATTGAACTGAAATTTTTCTAATTTATTACATACATATTATAGGCGAGACCCAAGATATACCCAATAGGTGCGATGGTATACATATGTACTTATGTATATTATGTACATACATTCAAGTCACTACGTCTAATTATTACCTAATGATTGTATTCCGGGTGTTTTGGTTCACTTTTGCAAATTTAGCCGGCTTGACGTCGCGACAAATGTGAAAGACTTTTTCGGCATACCTTGTAGTCTTTGATGATTTTATTTATTTTCATTTATCAGAGTATTTAATTTAATACCATTTCATTTGAAATTGGATTATGGGGATTATGATTTTTGAAATTTCCCGAATTTATTTTTACATGAATTCAATCAGTTTTGATTATTAATTTTGTTTTTGAATTTTGTTTTCAGTCTGCCACAAACACATACGATCCCACACCATTCGTACAGAGGGCAAGAGTGACACGCCCAGCGCCTCCAAAACCGTCAGTCAATCCGTTGCAATTTGTACAAATCAAGCCATGCAGTTTATATCAGAGTGCGCAAGAGCAACTTAAAAAGGCTGATGAAGTGAAGAAGGTGAAAGAAATAAAGAAAGAAGAGCCAGAGGACTGGCAAAGTGTAAGTAAAGTAAATCCAATTTGCATTAATTCATTTCCCTTTTAAACATTTTCAAATTCACGATATGATACATTTTTCATTATAGCCCAGGCAGCCCAGAATATGACCCTATCCACCTTGCAGATCGTAAAAAGTCAATTTTGACCTTGAACTAGGTCCCTTAAGAGATCTTAGCCAGATATCAAAATCCAGAATCCAGTTCTTAGACAATTTAGTGTCTTCTACACGATAGAATCTGGCTGGCTTTATACATGCGCAGCTGTGTACCTCTATATGCGTATGCATTACTCAAATTCGAGTTTTCCTGGCTTTGCATGCCATGAAAGTCATCTCTCAAAGGTTATTTGGCGTTCTTTATGATAACCGCGAGGATCTTTGACTGAACAGTGATTTACTCGCGAACGAATGTGGTATATTGTGACATTTTAACGCCGTTGGTGTTTGACGCAACTTTTAATTTAGATGTTTTACTAAATTTACGGCGAGGATATATTTTCTTGGCAATTCTTTCATTGGTTCGCCGATCATTTCAGGGGAAATCAAATTTAAATGTTAGCTAAATACTTTCGGGCCTATAAGTTAGTTGTACGGTATCTACTATGACATGTAATATAGTGTTGAATGTGTAGAATGACTGTTTAATGAGAATTTCGTAATTTCATAGTAGTGCGCCAGTGTTCCCAGAAAATTTTAATGATCAATTTCACTGTTTGATGAGTACGATTTTCGCTGATTGCAACTTGCAATTTGAAAACTAATTGAGCGAGAATTAACATCAGACCAAAATGTAAGCATGTAGTGTATGCTTATGACAAATATATTGAAAAGATGGTAAAAGATTAGACTTTAGATAATGGTATTCCGTAGAGTTGAACCCAATTGAAAATTTGTGAGAAATAAAACAAAAACAAAAATTTTACATAAAAATATTATTAATAAGATCGAATTATTTTCAGAAATATCTTATAAAACTATGTACCTATATAAACTGCCTAAATTGTTGGTGCAAACAAGCACTGATCACTCATACAGTAGAGTTGATAAGAACAGCTCATCGCTAAAGCCTAGCCCCGAAACTGGAAGAAGGCAGTTACGTCATAAAATTTTGTGTTTTTTTTTTATTCCCTATTACGCAGATAAAACTCGATTAGCATTTAGCATAGGTAACACTTTTCGTGTTTGTCGACCTGTTAAAGTCAACCGACTCTATGTATGCCTCCTTCCTCATTCCCTCACCTCAATTCCCTTTCTCTTCGCGCAATTATATAAAGAACAAGAGAAAAAATTATCCCACACAATGTGTGCATTTGTCAAATATTTGGCAATGCATCTTGTTTATACACACCTCGTCAAATGAGACGCATTGACAAATATTTGACAAATGCACACACAGTGTGGGACCGGCTTAAGACCATTAATACCTACCCTAGATGAAAGTGAAAAACCAAAATTTTGTAAGGCAACACTAAGAAGCAGTTGCCCGATTTAATTCATTTTTGAAATAGTATATACTATTTTTATGAAAACGCTGTGTACAAAATTAGTAAACGCGTTCTCAAGTTATCGTAGGTATCCAATCCATTTTGTTGCACAAGCATTATTTCTATGCGTTTCCGGAATGACAAACTAGTACATCATGAATGAATGACAAAATAGTTCATCATCTAGGTTATAAAAAACCGTTGCTTTGTCATGTGTTGCGAGTAAGTACGTGATAAACTTCTTTGCATGTTTCAACACTAGAATGTTTTTCCAATATTTACTTTTTTAACTTTTTTCATTGATGTTTTGAACTAAAATTATGACTTTTTTGTTTAGGGTCTCAAGTCGAGCGAAGATCTTCCGTAAAATCACTATAGCTTTCTCTAAAACTCTCCTTAGCTGAGAATTCAAAATATTTCTCCTATTTAAGCCGATATGTATGCATGCATAATATTTGGCCTTCTATAAGAATTCCATCCTAGTTCTCTTGAAAACTGAAAACGTAAATGAGTTTGAAAATAAAGTATAACCACTGTTGTCAGCAACTTTCAGCAAAGTATTTCTTTTAGATTTTTAGTGTATCTTCTGACGCTTTTGATTCTTGTATTTTGTATTCAAAATTTGTGCATACATTGATTGTTTTGCTGGAGGAAATAATTCCATTGCATTTACATTACTGATCATACAGAAGACTGTATATGGTCGAAATGAAAAGTAATGCATGCAAAACTGATTTTATGTGATCTTCTACTGATTATTTGGTAACTAGTATTGCCAAAGTTGTACGCTCAAAGTGACTTTTAGGCCCTTTTCTTTTTTACCTTCAGATTTTTTGTTTGTTTGCTGCTGGTAATGGCAAGAGTGTTTATGAAAAACAACATACAAAAACGTGCGCATTTAAATACAAGAAATTAAATTTACCTACTCGTTGAATTCTTTCAGCTTTGTTTTATTACTGAAATTATTTCCATACATTTCTTTAAAACTCTGCTTTTATTTGTCGCCTGTCTGCTGCCAAGCTTTGGCTGAGTTGACACACGTTTTGTTTTTCTTTCTTATTTTTAATCCAGCTTTCTTTATTTTGAAATTTTCCAGTAAAGCCGGTGTTGTCAAATGACATTCCTTTTAGCATATGAGCTAACAGAATCGTTTTATGTTCCCGAATCAGCAGAGTAATACGTGTCATCATTGTCAGTTCCATTGAAATCAGCCACATACATTCCTATTTTCACAGGCAGTAATATTTTCTTTTCATGACATCCTAATATTAGTTAGCCTAGCAAGAGTAGGTACTAAGGTTAGTGTCGGAAATATGTCATTTTATTATTATTTTTATGATGTCTAAGTATAGAACTAGCGCCGTCTACTGTCGATACAATTTCTTAAATTTTTGTAATGGTAAAATGATGTTAACTGCTGTATATATTTCATTAAAAACACAAATTTTAAGTACCTAGCCGAAAATAGATTCTATGGTAATTGTAAAATGTTTTATCTTTTCATGCCATATTTTAAGACAATTACTCAAATGATAAAGGAACCATCGCAAGATAAATAACCGAGAACGTAAAATTTTCTGAAAATATTTGCTGAATTGCACAACAAAACAAATACGACAGAAATAATAAAAAATATACTCTGATAAAAATTAACTAAACAAGCATCAAACATGTCATTGTTTTACGTTTTAGCCAGTAGATTTTTTGAGGATCTATATAAAAAAAAAATAAAAAAAATTTTAGAATTGAGTTATCCTCTAGCTATATTTCTTTAGTTAATGCAAAATTTTCTAATCTGTCTTTCAAAAATTAATTTTATCTACATTCATTATATCTACCATTAATTGGCATAATCTAATATAATAAAAATTTATCCAGCAATTAAACCCCAGTCACCTTTCAATATCGTAATTATTCCACAGTTGTCACTGGTAATAAACACTATAAATCTAGATAGTAGATACATTCGCTCACGCCACAACCAGAACTCTCCGCCACGTTTTCAGAAAACCCGTTTTCTGTTTGTTGAGCATATTTTAAATAGCAGAAAGTTGTTCAAGGTTAATGGAACGACGCAAACTGCATTGCTCTGCGGTTGGAGATAAACTTATCTACTAGATCCGCCTAAATAAACGGTATCCAGTAGAAAATTTATGCAAAATCACTATTATTACTTACTATACGTACAAGAAGAAAAAAAAGTTGCGATCGAATATTATTTATAAACTTTCGCGAGACAAAAACTGATTTATTTCCTTTTATGTATGTATATGTATCTCAGCATCTTGATCTCCTGGTGTGATTGATTGTCTAGCTAGAGTGAGATTTGAAAAGAAATTAATGTTTAACGCAATCAAATCAGAAGATAATAAGAATTCCGGGATAGGTTTTAAGAAAACGTAGCAGACAAAATCATACTAATATTATGGTCGGCAAAAAAGTCGACCTTTGTACAAGAAAAAACGAACTGGTTCCAAAATATGTATATTGGTGGCAAAAAAAACAACAAGTGAAATATAAACAACTTCGATAAAACTTTGCTACTGGATTGTATAGATATGCGGCTCTGCAGCCTTGGGTGATTCATAAAAACTTCGAATTGTTAGAATGGAATGTTCAGGTTGAAGAAATGATGTCATCTCCGCCTCCCATAAATAATATTTTGTGATTTTAAGATCTATGACAAATTGGATTTTTTGGATCACACGACCTTCTAGTCTATAATTATATCTATCACTCGTTAATCCGGACTAATTATTGCAATATGGGCAATCCGGATTAACAAAAAATTCGGGATAAAAGAAAGCATAAATACCAAGTATATAATAAACCAAACATATTAGAACTAAAATGTCGTTTATTTATTGAAGAAGAAAAAAGGAAAAACAAAATAATGATTGTTTCTGGCGAAAATTATAAAATTAATGATTTTATACCCTAGATGAAATCTATTGCTGCGTTCCTTTTCTCGTTCTGAATGAATCTGTATGAATCGACAGAACGATCGTAATAATTTAATTCTGTGCTCATAGAAAAGGAACGAAACAGAACCATTTCAATTGTTTGACATTTCTTCCATTTGATAAAAGCAAGTATAAATACGTAAAAAAATTTGTTTATGAAAAATAAAGCTATTTTCCAACAAAGGCAACTTAAACTCAACTAATACAACTTCGTCCAAATTGTAAACAACACATTCACGAATACAAATTAAGATCGTTCTGCGTGAATCCGGGAAAATTTCATGTGCATTCAGAACGATTCAGAGTCTAAAAAAAGCGATGACAGATTGAAACTAAATCGTTCGGCCCGAGAAAAAGAACGACATGGATTCAATATAGGGTAGACTAAGTTTGTTAATTCATTACTAACGCACAGAAATAATTATGGTAGAGCAAAATATATCGGACACCCACGCATAATATTAAAAGTTATCTTGATTTTTGTATGTCCGTCCGTCCGTGTGTCTGTCTGTGCACACGATAACTCGAGCGCGCGTATACTTAGAAAGCTGACATTTTGTACACGGACTTCAAAAAATAAAAAGTAAAATTAAGTTCGAAAATGAAACAAATCGGACAATTTCTTCGTGGGGTTGCCATACAAAAATCTCACTTTCCATTATATATTTGGACACTTCCTGAGAAAGCGTCTACATACAGAGCTAAAATTTGGAACGTGGTGTTTTCATAGTAATCATATAAAGGTTTTTTCCGTATACTGTGAAAACAATCAGTCCTAGACATTTTTATTGTACTAAAAACTTCTTCAAAATCCGAAATCCTATAAAATTGGTTAAAATCATTTTTTTGGTCCGAGGAGCCGTTCTAGAAATATATTTGAAAAACCACTTCAAAAATCAAACTTGCACAGATGGGTGACCATACGAAATTTCATACGGGCATTCATCTAGGGTAACATAAGAATTGGTCTTAGACCAATTCCAGCTTTTTTACTCGTTTACTATCTCTTACTAGGTATAATCAGCAATAGGAAATTACTTTAACTTTTTTTTATTTTAAGATTAAATGATTTTTTTTTCTTAATCTATGTACAAAGTGTCCCGAAATATGATATAAGATGAGAAGCGAATGGAACGCGGGGGGTGGCATCTGCATCACTAGGTACTTCAGAGGGAGCTATGGACCTGAAAAAACAACGATTTGAGTCAACAAATAAATTTCAGCAAATGCAATTAAAACTAAACAACATTTTATCTCATCATTTTTCTATTTTTTTCTTTCATTTTCAATCGAGCGCTACAAGTCAATCTTCATAGAAGTCAAATATTCAATTTTTTTTACCATTCTCAATGTCATTCTAGAAGGTTGATAAGCTAATGAGCTTTCTCATAAAAATCAGAGCTGATACATACTGGCAAACAGAGCCTTGAAATTGGACTGACTTAACGATTACAACCCGTGCTTTTCTTACAGTTACAAGGGCAACATTCGAACAATTGAATGTGAGAACTCTACTCCCTAATGAATGCTTAGATGAAATCCTTATATTCTAGTCAGGCTGTCTCAATAATGATTTAGTTTTTAATTAAAATCAAATTTGACGTAAGTCACAGAAATGAGGTACATCAAGGACCCTTCTGCAATGTATCGATTCAATTTCAAATGGAGAGAATGAAATTGCAGTAGAAGTGCAACCTACCGTCATTAAAATTAACTGAATTTATTGAAACAACACAAAAAATATTCTTCTGTCTAAATACATTGCAGCTTCAGCAAATATTCGTAAATTTTCTTGATGGAATTGATTTCTTTAAATTATTAAACTCTAACATGATCTTTACTCACAGTGAGAAACGGTCAATGACATTTTAAATGAACTTGTTTTCGTTCACAAGTCAATCACATCTTATTTGCTTGAAATGATTGAATTTCAAATTGAGTCATTATGGAGACAGTCTGTCTAGACGAGTGCAAACCAATACACCATGAATAACTGTTATAGAACTCGGCGAAACCAGATGCCATGGCCCATGAGATGCGTAAAAGAATATTTGCGCAAGTATGGAGAACGCTAATTACTTGTACCTTGGCAATTCATTAACACCACCATCCAAGAGGCCTAAGGGCCGAAACACAGTGCGAGCGCGAGCTCAGTCGACGTTTGTCAGTTCCTGTAGAATACATGAGAAGAAGCTGGGCAAGTGCTAATGGTGAAGTCGGTTGCACCAACTGCGCTGGGGTCTTATTTCTGTGTCTGAATCAAGCAGCTGATTTGCTTTTAGTGAATTCGCAAGTGTCTTCTCAAGAAAAGTTGCTTAATTTGGTACGCGATGTGGAGTTAATTTATAACTTAAATTGCCGGGATTATATAAATCTAGAAAGAAAAAGATAAAAGTCAGGAAGTCAAAGTTGTCAACGCTTACACTGTGTTCAACTAAAGTTACTACGCCGATGTTATGAAACTTTGGCTGAGTCGAAGTCGTGTAAGCTTGCACTGTGTATCGGCCTAAAAGCCTGCAGTACAATGGACGCAACGCAACGGGACGGAGAGAAATGTCAAATTTACGCAATACAACATACGGTTGCAACAAAAACACAACAAGTCTGGTATGATATAGAATGTACTGAAAATAACGCTGCATTATAAATTAAAAATATTATTTTAAGTTTGGGCACCTGCGATGCTGTAAGTAAAAGTCATTTCACACATGCGACTTTCAGTCGCGCGAATAGTGTCGCCAGATCTCACACGACCGCGACTACAACAAATATTTTAGTTATAAGTACGCTACGAGTAATAATCTTTTTGTGTACTTGCTCATTGTAATGGAATTATAGGAAGCTGCTTTAGCACTTCATTTAGTTTTAAAAAAAGCTCAAGAAACAAGGTTTTTTTAGTGCACCCTTTATTAACCGCTCGTATTTTAAAAGGGGGATTTCACACCATCTTTGGGGAGCTACTTCAAGATAAAAGTAAATTTAAATCTTATTTTCGAATGTCCATAAGATCTTTCAACAAGCTTTTGCACCTGATTAAAGTAGTACATAGTGTTAATATAGTTTGCGACAGCAAGTTTGAGTCACGCGTCTTGTTCTGTCGCGCTTCTCCACGTGAATTGTATTACTCAAAAGCATGTAATGCCAAAGTCGCGCGATAGCTGTCGCTCGTGTGAAACGGCTCAAAGGGCCGTTTTAGTATTCCTGTAAGAGAGGGTTTGGGCACATTTGAAATTTAATTAAAATTTAATTTGTGTTATTTTACGTTATAATAACGCATATATAACTTCAAGTGGGCCCCAACACTCTCTAACGGCGGGAGTACTAAAACAGAAATTAAATGGCTTGGTGCATACTGTCCTAAATGTTGATAATTCGTGTACCATAATTCAAAACTCTTATCACAACCTCAGTCGTCTATCTCATTTTTGTAGTAAATGATGTGGGCCTATTTATATTAGCTGGTCGCCAGTTACCCCGGGGAAGTTAACTGTCCCAGTAAGAACGTATGAATGAGAAAATATGTATATTACAATTTAAAAAGTGTATACACTTGTCTGAATACGCATGTATCCATCTATGTTTTCTAAACCACCTTCGAAATAGAGTACAGAACATGTTTTTTTTTCTAAGGTAATATTCCCTGTTTAGCCCTATTATATGATGGAAACTATATTTCCTCTACAATGACTTCTTCTTCCGGTACGTATTATATTGGGTGGAATGTTTGGAACAGTTAAATTTTCGATGACAACTAGACTGAATTGTGATCATTATGTGCCCACTTTTGGTTAATTTTTCGCTTAAAAATGGAAGGCAAACTTAGCTTATATAGACTCTGTTCACGGTACAGAGAGTATTCTATATGCCTTGGACTCTGTTTAGACGAATTAGCTATGAGGTGCGCTTGGACGTACCTCAAAATGTCCCAGTCAACTTGCTTCCCTTCCTGCCGACGACTACGGCAGTAAGAGAAAAATTGTCTCTAGGAACGTTTTATGCAGCGTGTATTACATTGGAATCTGCAGTGCCCGCTCCATAAAACGTTCATGGAGAAAATTGCTCTTATTACTGCAATAGTCGTCGGCCGTCGCAACTGTGTTTAAGCCTTTAATTATAAACAGACAAACCGGCATTGGAAAATGTTTTTTTTTTATAACACTTTCACTCATATTTTATTTAAAATACTATGATTTATTATTGAAACCATTATACTTCCGTGAAAAATGATTTCCTACGAGCACAACGCCGGCTGTTTCTGCGGGGCAGCACAGCGCACTTCATCGCTATCGCTGCGTTCTTTTGTGCATTGCGCGATATCCAGAAATATCAAAAAAAATTCTTTGGGCTCTATGAAAGATGGAGGGTAAACATAGGCAATGATATCTAAAACGTTAATAAAAAAGCTTGAATTGGTAAGACCAATTCTGATGATACCCTAGATGAATGCATGTATGTAATTTCGTATGGTCGGTCACCCATCTGTGCAAGTTTAATTTTTGAAGTGGATTTTCGGTTCGTCGGACATTAAAAATGATTATAAGCAATTTCATAGAATTTCATCGTTTCAGTACAATAATTACGTCTAGGACTGACCGTTTTCACAGTACACGTAAAAAACCTAAATTTTTATATAACAACACCAAGGGTTTGCCCGATTCAGCCCATTTTTGAAATTATATATTTATATATTTATTATTATATTTATAAAAACGCCGTGTACAAAATTTCAGCTCTCTACCGTTGACGCCTTCTCAGACAGTCTCCAAATACATATATAGTGAAAAACGAAATTTTGGTATGGCAACCCCACGAAGGAGTTACCCGATTTGTCTCATTTTTGAACTTAAATTAAATTTAATTTTTTTTTAAATTTCCGTGTGCAGAATCTCAACTCTCTAAGTACACGCGTTCTCGAGTTAGCGTGAGGACGACAAGACGAACATGTAAAAATCAAAATAAGATTCGCTATTAGTAAAGCAAACTATAATATATGAAAAGTATTGCTTGTACGAAAAAAAAAGTCTTTTTTCTCGATAATTTTCCAATCTGTAAGTCCTTTAGTCCAAGAACGAATATATAAGTAAATGTTGATTAAAAACTCATTTTTGGTACCTATGACGCACTTTAAAAGCTTTGTCCGTATGATCGATTAATGGATTTTTTAATATACATATGTATTATTTGTAACTAATAAATAAATAAAATACACATGTATACCAAAATTCAGCTGAATAGGTTGGACAAAATGCCTGAAAAAACACCAAAATCACTGGATAATAAAGCAAAAATTATTTCCTTGTTCCAATATAAAATGTGTCGACTTCCAACTTGCCAACACGTATTAAAACGAAAACCGATACTCAATGAATTATCAGAGAAAATTTGCGGCACATATTTTCCCGAAAATTGCAAAAATCTTCCGCAATCTTCGGTTTGTAATAAGAATGACAATTTAAATAATTCAAATCACATTATGCGACTTCATCTCAATGTAAGAAAAGTCATGGATAACACCTTGGAAATTCTTCATTACTCTTCCATCTCTTGGACCAACGTATACATACATATTATATCATCGAAGTTAGCGATTTAGTTAATTAAAAATATTTCCCCATTTTTGTAGAATATAAAACATTGTATAACGGTAATTTATACATTATTCCATCATCAAGCAATTAGTATTAATATAACACAAGGCGAGGTATTAAGAAGGCGAAATGGTCATTATTTGTAGCTGAATGTTTCCCTTGTTTATGGAATGTATTAAGTTACTCCGTCACTATAAAATTACCATAATATAACTGCTATTATGAATTATAGTTTCCATCGTATGCCACAAACAAAGGTTTACTAATGAGCGAGAGAAAATGAGCGACATTTCACCATGTAAAAAACCAGTTTTGAACGAGCCTCTGTAGTTAATTTGCATCTTTCATATTATAATCCATGTCTATTGTCAACTATTGCCGTCGTGCCGAACTGTTGAGCCATAGAATGTTGTGGGCATTAAATTGATGGCAACTGTTTTCCTGTAAGCGACATAAACAGAAGTCGATAATTAATAGTTATTAATTTTCGTTTCGTTTTTTTATTTTTGTATAATGATAATAATGAGAGTGTAGGTCACGTTCAAAGGTATTCGAGGTTTATAGATTCACGTTGTATCTTTGGACCAGAATAACGTGAATGGGCTATTTGTTCAGAATATATTAAAAACAGTTCTATAGTCATTTCTCTAATTTACAATAATGTAAGAATGCAGCGGGGATTTATTTAAATTGACTTCTTCTTTCTTTATTCTCATCCCTTTAACTGATATTAATAAATTTTTGTCTTATCTCTTCCAGCTTTTATCTTACCTTTATCCCATTTCTTTTTCCTTACCTCTTCTTGAGGCAGTGCATTTGTGTCATTCCAAGGTCACGAAAAGCAAATTTTAGGAATCGACGTTGGATTGCTTCTATCCGATCGACGTGTACTGCATAAAACGAGAATTAAATTAAGCAAGCATAATCGTTCGAACGACGCTTGCCAAAGCCCAGACTACAGTTAGCCTTATTAACTATTGCTTCAATTTGATATTCAAAAGAAAATTGTGTATTAAACTACACACCGCAGTCCTTGATTCTTGTATCTGTCAAGGAAATAGTAGTGTGCCTATCAATATTCTCCAACGGTAATTAACACACATTAAATTAAAGGCATCTAAGTCAGAAATGGAAAGAAACAATTATGCGAAAGATGTTATTACTGTCAGTGTAAAATAGACTTCTAGAGTAAGATACTATACATATAATTCATGTAAAAAACAAGTAAAAAAGCTAGAATTGGTCTAAGACCAATTCTTATGATACCCTAGATGAATGCCGGTATTAAATTTCGTATGGTCACCGATCTATTCAAGTTTGATTTTGAAGTTGTTTTTCGCATATATTTCTAGAACGGTTTGTCGCACAGAAAAAATGATTATAATCAATTTTATAGGATTTCGTATTCTGCAGAGGTTTTTAGTACAATAAAAATCTCTTGGACTTATCGTTTTCAAAGTATACGTAAAAAACCTAAATTTTTATATGGCAGCACCAAGAAGGAGTTGCCCGATTTAGTCCATTTCAGACATTTTAATTGCTAATGTAGTAAAAACATCATGTACGAAATTTCAGCTCTCTACGTCGACGTGTTCTCAGGCAGTGTCCAAATATATAGCGGAAAACGAAATTTTTATATGGCAACCCTACGAAGGAGTTGCCCGATTTGTCTCATTTTCGAACTTAATTTTACTTTTTATTTTTTGAAGTCCGTGTACAAAATTTCAGCTCTCTAAGTATACGCGTTCTCGAGTTATCGTGCGCACGGACGGACGGACGGACAGACGGACATGCAAAAATCAAAATAACTTTTAATATAATGAATGGGTGTCCAATCCATTTTGCTATACCATCATTATTTCGAGGTGTTACAAACGGAATGACAAACTTAGTATACCCCTTAGATTTCATCTAGGGTATAATAAAAAGCAATATGTAGCTCAAAAATGGCTGCAGAAGTTTAGCGGCAATTAGTTTTGTCAGGCTGAATGCGGGGGTTGGTGTAAGGAAAGGCGTTTTGGGAATTCCAATATACTCCAGAAGATACACTGCAGTGATTTCAAGGAAGGAGCAGACTATCAAGTATCTCTCCCAACTTTTGGTGGGGGTGTCAATGCAATGATGCCCACCAAGAATGATTGGGATGGGGAAGGAGATGGTGATAACATCTGATATTTCTATGTTTACGGATGGATCCAAGACGAGTGCGGGCACAGGGGCTGGAATGTACTCCAGAGACTGGCAGTGACACGAAACCTGCCGTATTGCGAGGCAGTTGTGGTCTGCATATGACTGGAAAAGGACAAGTGAACTCCTTAATGGCAGAAGAGCAAATACCAGGAATCTAGTAGGGGTCATTGCGAGTCACTGGGCCATAGGAGAACATGCTAGAAGGCTGAGTATAGCGGCAAACGATTTCTGCAGGAGCTGCAAGAACTCGGAAGAAATCGAATCCGTCCAACACGTACTTTACGAGTGGTTCGCTCTGATGAATAAAAGAGATAGGCTATTGGATAGCTACTTCTTTTCAATTCTGGAGGAGCTGCGTAGTAAAGAGTTCAGATGTATCCTGAGATTCCTAAGGGAAGCCGGATAGATCTAGGACCGGAGGTCTAAGTGACGCAGACTTATCTTCTAGTGGCACCCTTCTTACCTAACCTAACCTAATCTAATGACTCAAGATGACTGCCTGAAAAACATCAGAGCGATTATAAATTACAGCGAAATGCAACCCGGTATACGCGAATAAGTAGGTATTGTAAACAAGAAATAATAGGACAGATTACCAAGAGATGAGCGTAGATAATTAACAGAGTCCGAAAAAGAATTAATTTTAAGAGTTCTCCAATTTGCAGCTTGAATTTATTGTGAATGTCTCTGATATCTTAAGTACATAACAAATCTTATTTTTGCGCATCAGCCGACCTTCCGACCTGGCCATAGATTCCCTAAAATCCGTTTAATGTCTCTGACCAGATTAATGCCGATAATATTACCCCTTTTTTCTTGTTACTACTTTTATGTACTAAATAAAAATATTCCTTGCAGAGTGTTTTCTGTACTGCTTAGCTTCCCTTCATAATTTCTGCGAGTTGATTTCAGTGTACCTCAGGGCTCCATTCTTCGTCCATTACTTGTCTCATTGTATGTAGCTTGCTATTCATAGGCATGCTGTAATGGTCTGAGCATCTGTAATGTATTATTAGGACATTCGATCGCTCCAGTAAATGTTTAAGATATACAAAGGTTTACAGTCGGCTTATAATCAATTTAATTCCTCATAGACGTAGATTAGATTAGATTAGATTAGATTAGATTTAAAAGCCTCAGCCTCAGTTTTAGCTTGTCATTTTGCAATATAATTTACATAGAAAATTTGTCGTTTATTTTATAAAAATTACCTTTTCGAAAGTCATCTTAAAATTCTTATTTTTCTTTTTAGAACTTAGATAATTGGAAATCGTCAAGAAGAAAACGCGTCGAGCACATCATTGATCGAGTGGTTGAAGTCAAAAAACTCGAATTGGAGGAACACGATCGAACGAGACGGAAATCAAAAACATTTTCAGAAATGCTAGAGGAAAGGTATATGCAATTTTCATACGAATTCTATAAATTAAAGTCAGGCATCAATCATCAGTTTATCATCTTACCATAATTAAATCTTTTTCTTCTATTTATTTCAGAGGTCCTGCTCGGAGAAAATTGTCTACACTGGCTGTGTACACCGAAGAAGAATCAAATGATTTGAGTGATTTAGGCATTGGAACTAGTAGTGCCAGTGGCAAAAGCAGTTTGTCTGAGGATTGCGATAATCAAAGCGTAATGGTAGGTTTTCTTTTTTAATCTATGTGTTTACATTCGTATGGATATTAGAAAAAATAAACATTGGTCACCAGCGAGATTTGATTTTACTGATACTTTTCAATTTCTACTTTTGTGAGCGGGCTACTGCGCGCCTTATCCGATTTTCTGTATATTTTTTACTTTTACTTTTTCATTTATGGAGCATCCTCGCAGCCTCGATCCGGCCTACATTCATAAGTATCCAGGATGTTCTACTAATAGTTGACAATTTCCCAACTGTGGACAGACCTCGGTGAGACAGCAAAAAATTGTATGGCAGTTTGGCAACCCGGAAAATTCAATATTGTTTCTCAATTTTTTATGAATCACCCTATAACTTCTGCCCAACCAATTCGCTATAATATTTTATCCTCTTTTTTGAGTTCTAGGGCTCTACAAAATCAAAATTTTTAGAATCTTAGCTGTTTTTCTTGTTTTTTTTTTTTCAAAATTTTTATCAACACCAGTTTTTCTTGGGGACCGTAGATCGAAAATGATAGCCTCTCGGTGTCCTAGTTAATAGGGATTCTGTCAAAACTTTTCTTTATTAAATCATACTTGGTGTTCCCATAAAACAGATCTCTTGCGGGTTACAGTTGAAAGCCTGCAATTAGTTTTTAAAATTAAAAGTCCCTTGCGTTACTCTCCTGTATATTTACGTACATCAAAGCTAATTTGTATACCTTTCCTTTTCTTTCAGAGTGATAACATTGACACTGAAAAGCCAGCCTATGATATTGATAACAATTCAAATCATCGTGGATCAAGCCGTGACTACATATCTTCTCCCGGTTATGACACATCAACCAGTACAGCACCAGCAAGCTCTCCAGATCCCTGCGAATATACATATGAAGGTGCCATTCAAGACTACAAAACACGAGTATCACGGGCGCAATCAGGTTATTATAATAACAATTGCCTTAGAAGCACAGTTTCTAGCCCATTCTCAAAGGACTCTACACCAGAACGTTCTACGACTGAAACATTCACAGCTAGACGCACATCTGGTAGCAAAATTGAAGATCGACTTATAAATTTCGAAATTAAGTGCACAACAGAAAATCCCAGTGAAAATACAAATCCGAAAAAAGATCTACCAAAAGTCGATATTCTTAAACGTCGAGAGCTGTTCGAAAAAGATAGCACAGCTTCAACTGATGTCAGCAACCAGAAAAGATTCTCTGGTGATTTTAGTAGTTCGAAAACAATTCGAGATCGACTTACAAGCCTTGAGAAAAAGAATGATGAAACGAAAAAACAGAATCGCCTTTCAGGTGATATTACCAGCATAAAAGATAGGCTGCAACATCTTGAGAAGCAGCCTCCTACCCCTGCTGAAAAACCTCCAAAGATTGATGTACCTGTTGTGTCCCTCAAGGATCGGCTAACAAGTTTACACAGTGCTGCGTCGAAAGAAGAAATAAAAAAGCCGGTGGCACTGGTAGATGAGCATGATCTAGAAGTGCTTAGGAGAGAAGAACTAGAAAAGCGGAGAACATTAAAACGCGATACCTTTGATGATGAAAATATCAACAGTTCCCAAGAGATTCTTAATATTCAAGATGAATCAAATGCGGACACCGATCGAGAAGATAGCGGTATTCATACAACAGATGTATCATGTTCAGTATCGCAAACCGATGAACAACCCGAACTGGTTAATGAAGAAACCCATCATCATATCAATGAAGATGGTCTATGCACAAACGCAATGGAGCAAGCTGAGGAAGAAGTAGTCTGCATTACAAAGACAGTTCCTGATTTAGTGCAAGATTCTTCAGTAGAAAAAACGAAACTTGCCGGCAAACGAAGAAGTGTGGAAAGCGAGCTATATGAAGACCAACAACCCAGTCCAGGAGGATCACCAGAACCATCTGTAGATCAAGAAGCAAGCGTAAGTTTATCTTTATCAGAGTCGCCTACTGCGTCCATACAAACTGTAATCTTCAACGATAAACTACTAACAAATGATGCTGAAGATATGTTGGCAGATCTGACAACTTCTCAGCATATGGTGGAGGGTACATTGGGTGCATGTAGAAATATTGAAAGTAGTAGTAAGCCACAAGTAGTTGATACTAACATAAGTTTACTAACATCTAGCTATAATTCTAAAGTTATTGTCAATAGTCATGATAGTTGTTTTAATAATGGTATGATTTACAAGGAAAAGTCTAATATTTATGGAAAAGAAGTAAATACATTTAGTCCGAGCAAAACAACCTTTAACAATGAAAGCAGACATGTTGTATACGATTCAAAATTATATGAGGCCAAAAAGGCAAGTGATAAGGAAAAGATTGATTCAAAAGAAATGGAAGATGTAGTTAAAAAATGTCAGGAATTCTTAGATACTACAACAGTTATTCGAGAGGTTGGCTCGTTTTGTGCTCATGAAGAAATCGAAGAAAAGAAAAACTCTTATAATCTCAGAAATAGTTCACAATTCAAACAAAAAGCTCCCAGTCCTAAACCAAGACTCACAGTAGACCATACTGTACCTAAAAATCTGAAATCTGTTCCTAAGAAAGAACGAAAATCTGTAGTCGAGATTTGTGAAAAAGCCGATGTAAGAGATTTACCAAAAGCGGCCAATATTCCCACGCCATATTTCGATATTGATATAAAAGAAGATCTCCTCCAGGATGTTGCAATCGAGGAGGCTGATTTTGTTCGAAGCGCACATAAAAGCGCTACAAGCGAAAATACTCTTATTTCCCCTGCAATAATTTCGAGACCAGGAAGTCCGCGAAATGGTGTTATTGTAGCAAAATTTGAAGTTGTTGAAACAACAATTAAAGTTACTTCCCCAAATGAGGGATCTCCAAGAACAGTTCGGCCATCAAATGCCAACTCTCCAACTTCCCCGACAATAAATCCAAAAACTCATCCAACCGCAAAGCCAAAAAATATTTTCGATTTCTTAAAAAAGAACTTCAATTCAAATTCAGAAGAAGAAGAAGAAGAATTAGGGGCAGGAGGGGCTATGAGTGTGAATAATTCGAAATTTTACGTGCCTCTAGTCGAGGATAAGCTGAATAATGAGGTCAACATTGAAATTACTAGAACTGTAAAAACAGAGAAGATTGTTGAAGAAACTGATTCTCTTGACCCAGAATTGACGATAACTTCAGAAATTAGTCAATTATTGGACGAGGAACTGTCCAAATTAACTGTGGAGGATACTAAATTATAGAATTCACTTTGGCCATTAACACAGGATAGCACTAAAACGTACTTTTTTTAGCTTGTAACTAAAACTTAAATGTTAGATTTTTCTCTAAAAGTGGTGTGCTGATGTGGCTGATAAAATTTACATCTTGTAACTGTCTTTAGTTTCCAATTTGGGAAAATTTGAAGCTTTTGGGAATCTCAAGAGCTTCTTCTATACTCAGGTCTCAGAGGCAAACGGTGCTGGATACGATCAATAAAAGTAGTGGTTCACCAGGCGCCTAGTTTCGTAATTCATAGAAAACCATATATATTTATCAGTTAGGGCTTAAACTTTATGTTCGTCTCTAAAGTTCATTTGTGGCAGTACAGCTAGGATCTCCATAAAGCCTCTTTATTTGGTATTCTTGGTTATGCTTCTACTCCTCAACTATCCCGAACTTTGTTCTTGACGACTGACTGACCAGAGTTCTACATTCGTGATGGGTCTTTCCCAAAATTTCTTGCATATAATCCTCAAGCGCACATTGTCTTTACACACGAATATACTGAGTGTTGGACCCTTGCATGGTGGACGATGTCCAAACTTGCCAGAATCTTCCAAAATTCAATGTTAGTGTTTCTACTTCTTCACTTGTGATAATAAGACTTCCAAAATAGTTTGAACTTCGACAATTCTTCTATTGCTGGGGGTGATCTGTCTGTTATATGTCTTGTTAACCATCATGTACCTTACATTTCATGTGCATAAACTTCTCATACGTATGGTAGTTTTGCATGTCTGTGACTGAATAAGCTTTTAGAGAATAGTTTTGTCTTGTTTTAGTGTCCATATAAATTCTCTTCGTATTGATTTTGCTTTCTTCAATATATGTAATATGTATGTATCATCTAGATCTAGAGTATTTTTTAACAGCAGGGGAAGAGAGGCCACGGTCATTTTACATCGGATTTTAGTCTTCTTTGTGAAGCATCAGGTTCCTATTTGGAGTATATGGTTGATTAGCCATCATTCGTTTCTGTCATATAATTTTAGATTAATGCATTATTCCACGATTTATGGTATCGAATGCTCTCCTCCCTTACTGTGTTGTTGCATTACTGAATACACGCTAAGCTTAATTTAACATAAATACACTACAACAAATTTACAAAGAATATTCAATAATAATTTTATCAACAATAAAACTAAATGAAATTTCTCCACTTGTTAGAAGTTTCCTGCACACACATCTATTTTTTGGCACACTTGCGAGAGCCTTCAAGCTGGAATTCCTTGAAATCTAAAAGCTGAATGTCTGACAGACTTAGCATCTACGCGCCTATAATAAATTGTTGTACTAAATTAGGTTTTCTTTTAATGTAAAAAAAAGAATTAAAACAAAAAATATTAATTAACAATAAAATTTATTGAATTTTTAAATAGCTAATCGACTTTCATGTCACCCTCTATTTAAAAGATTCACTTCTGACTCCGAGTCATAATTTTTGGTTAAGATACATTTTTGTAAAAATTTTAAGAAAAATACATAAAACTGGCGGAGATGAAGTGCGCATTGTTCATATTCCAACTTCATGAAAAAGTAGATAGCTGGAGATGAAGAACATTTAGTACAGTGGTACAGTCTCTGTTTAGATCACATCCAAGGAAGTGAAATTTTTTCAGATCAATATTAAAACCTGTTATTAAATTTGTAAATTTGCATACCAGCAAAGCTAACATTAGAGAATTCAACATACTTTAGCAAAGAGGTCTGAAATTTTTGGTAGATTTGGATATGTTCAGCAGGATGGAAAAGAAACAGATTCATTAATTGAACTATTAAACTCTTAGAGTAACCCAGAATTTTTTACTTGCACTGAACAATTTAACGCTGACCTAGATGTCATATAATGTTGTACATTGGTACAAATAAATATTATCATTTCAGCGTGCCCATAAAATGTAAATTTCTAAAGATTACACATAATTCCCGCTGACTAGGTTTATCGTAAACCAAAAGGCCAGTATACCAGTATCGAAACGGTATACGAGCTTGTGGGTCTTACAAGAAAATATATCAATGAGCAATACATCAAAGCGGCAATATCCATGAGGTTTGAATGGAAATGACATTCTGTTCTTTTGACCTAAAGGTATCTCATCTATTATACATATAGCTTCACATTGGAGCAGGTCTTTTTTCGATGAAAACTCTTGCGTGTTATATCAGAAAACTCCAGACAGAAGGCAAAATTAATAATATCATTTCTACTTTTAAAATGAAATTAGGGTTAAATTGTGGAACTCTAGGTGAAAACAGCTAATAATAGGAATTGGACAAGTATTTTCTTAACTTCCATACTGAAGAATTTAGCGGTCAACCAGAGTTTCCTAGCACGATGAAACAAAATTTTTTGCCATGTGTACTCTATGCTATCAGAACAACCCATAATCCTATTAAAAACACAAGTGTGAATTTTATCTTTTTAGATTGAAGAATTTGTGTTGTTGTTTTTATTTTATAGTGGGGACATATTGCTCTGTTTTTACTGTATAATAATTGGAAAAGTGTTCATATGTATGATTTAGGCATGAACGTGCATTTCTAAAATTTCTATCCATTTGATGTAGAGTACAGTCTTAATTCTTCTTTGACATTTTTACAATGAAAACTTCTATTTTCCTCTGGGGAAGGTACAAATGCTTTAAGCTTACTATTTTTAGGTTGATAAAATCTAGCAACTCCTTCGTTTGTTTCTCCATATCAAAATTTTGATTTTAAATATTCACACTATACTTAAAAAGGCTCTCGTAACAATTGTCGGGTTAAGTTCAAAAATAGGCAGACGGGGTTGTCATTTAAAAATTGCCAGACTTGCAGATTTGCTCGTACATATATTGAGAAAACGGTCAGTCGCAAACGTTTTTAATATATAAAAACATAAATTGTCTAAATCCATTTTTCTTGTCCTTTAAACGGCTCTAGAAAAAAAAATGCGAAAATCTACTGTAACGAGTTGTATCTTTCCAAAAGAATTTTCACCCAAATATTGGTCTAAAGCCAATTATAACATCTTTCCTAATTATTTGTTCTCTAGATGGTGTTCAAACATTGATTCTTTGCACGTTCTCATTAATTTTTTTCTAAACGCTTATTTCAAGTCATGAGAAAAAGTTCATCCTCCTTTTCTGTTTTTTTTTTTTTTTTGTGTCTTTTCGTATAATACTTTCCCGACATACTGTGCCCACTGTTTGTTTCTCTTTACACTTTTGAACTCAAATACAGTAATCTACCTTCTTTTACCTCAACATGTACGACATTTAAATACTTGAACTGTACAGTTGGGAGTATTCTTCTTGATGTGTTGTTATGGATTAATGGTGGACTTAATACTATTTTAAGAGAGCGCTTTACGCTTATTCAGACTATTTTTTACCGAAAAGTTTTCTTCAATTGTTTATGTACGCCGTAAGTTCGATTTATTTACTCTTCAAGAGCACATTAACCGCCACTTCTATCAATTTTACCAAATGAATCGCGTACAGTAAAAATATCAAATATGAATTACCATAAATTTTATGTTTATGCCATGTTGTCTGCCATATAAACCGAATTTAAAATTTGTTTACTAGCTGTTTACGTAATTTTATATATGCTGGGAAGCAATGCCGTTAACCTTTTTCAATAAGATACAATATGCCCGAACTGTATATACGT
This sequence comes from Dioctria linearis, assembly GCA_963930735.1. Classification (NCBI taxonomy): domain Eukaryota; kingdom Metazoa; phylum Arthropoda; class Insecta; order Diptera; family Asilidae; genus Dioctria; species Dioctria linearis. The sequence continues at coordinate 29,301,056 of OZ005741.1, forward strand.
AGATCAAATTTGTAGATAAAATAAAATTAAATAGAATTCACGCGACATTTATAATAAATAAAACGAACACGATCAAAAAATCAAACAAACTTATATAGGAAATGATAATTTTGCATTCATTTCGCATAAAAATGATGAGTAGCAAGCAAGTAATAGGCAGACTCAGTAGAATTTAAATATTGAACAACACGAAACGCAAATCTGTCGAATCACGAAGTAGGTTTATCATAATTTTTGTAAATATAAGTTATACGGACTTGACTAGAATTTATGAGCGCGCAGCTTATTCTTCTTACAAGGTCGTTGATAAATTTATCACTTTGCTTTATTCACTCTCTTAAATTCTCACAATTGTTTTAGTATTTATTTTTTTTTTATTAAGTAAGAAAATGTACATTTAATATTCAAAATACACGATTACAAGTTTTTTTTTACCTTACACAAGAGTGTATTTAAATAGTATAAAGAAATTGTGTTATCACGGTGCAATGTATATTTAGAATGAAAGTAAAGCAAAATATGAGCAATTTCAGTTTTTTTTAATTATTTTACTTTGATTATTTTATAATTTAGCAGGTATTTGATTGTATTATAATAGTATGTTGGTATAATTAAGAAGTGTTTTTATTGTATTTATTTTCTGGTGGCTTCAATATATAGTGTACGTTGAATACAACAAAGGTAATGTATGTATATAATGTAGTTGCTGTCGTGTTGCTTGCTTGGTTTTATTATGATTGTCAAATGTCTAGGGTCAAACATATGCTTAGAATTTGCAATGAATTACTTCAAGGTTTTTTTTTCTAATTACTATTATGTATAAGCATGCATGGTACTACTATTACAAATAACTACTGCTACAACTTGAATTCAATATATTGCTAACGCGTTATTAAGTGCACATACTACTGTTATACTAACTAATTTAAAGTAGTGCAAGCTGTACTAACTTTCCTTATCGAGCGTTGGAACCAATATCTCCATAATTTTGATGAATCAAAAATCAGCGCATTAGATAGATTCAAAGGCCTTCAATATAGTCTAGCATCCTGGTCTTTAAGCGAAAGTTCATTAGGTCTAGACTCTCTCTTTTTAACATCGCTTGAAAAAATTTCCACTCGCCGTTCAATCTAATTTATATTGGACGTACTTACGTCTGAACGTTTTATAATCAATATCCGTGTACCGCAAGGTTCTATTATTTCTCCTACTCTCTTTCTCACTTTTATTATGATCTGCTAACTCTCACTTTCAATCCTAATCATAGTTTTGCGGACAACAGCACCCTTGATTTCGTGTACTCTTTCGACTCTATAGCTGACTCCTAGCTGACAAACGTAGCCACATGTTTAGTTTACTTAACAATGACCATACAGCAATACTCGTTTAGAGCTGAGCGAATCAGATCTTGTTAAATGCTTTCAAAGGGCATTATTGTCGGTTATCACTCAAAGGTACCCACCCCAACATCCGCTTAACCCATTTCCGTTGATTGAGTATATATTTCGAACTCGCCATCCCTAAACATCTTGGTCATTGAAATATCCAACAATCTCAGTTTGTTCGATCATATTTTCGGTATATTGTCAAAAATTCGATGAGTAATCTGTAGTTTTTGCAAAGATGTAAGAAATATTTTACTCTATCAGACTTGGCGCAAATCTAGTAAGTATTATATTAGACATAAATTGGAATACAATTCCCATATTTGGGCTGTGGCTGGACGCACTGCATTGTCCGCGTTAGACAAATTCCAAAGGAAAAGAAGGTCCTTCGGCTTATTAAGGATAGCACAACAATAGCAACTATTAATTCCCTGGACCACCGGCATTATGTGGGATGTCTATTTCTCTTTTATTGCTACTTCTATGGCTATGACTCATAGAAAAAGCTGTTATACCATTTGTTGATATTATTCTTAATTAAAATTTCTTTTACTGTAGCTGATGGTACTCTAAACTAATTCGACTGTCCTGACCCTCATACATCGGGTTATTTTAGATTTGTGATGGATTTAGTTTTTTATACTTGTCCACACCTTCCACAATCCGTGACTGAGCGAAAAAAATTTTACCTCACAATTTTATTTTGCCTTGAAAAAATATGAAATATTTCTAAGTGACCCCTTTCATTTTAGTCACATTTAACTCTTTCTCAAATATTTCGTATAAAGTTAATTACATAAAAATATAAACACGTTGAATGGAACATTGTTGTATTTTAAAACCCAAACTCAAAAGTATTCCATAGACATTTGCCTAAACTAAAAAGAAAAAAGAGGGAAGCAAACCGGAAAAACTATATGCTTGTAACCTTCTTTAGACCTCTCTTGGATATATTACTAATGAGATATTATAAGGCTTTCCATTTGAAAATAATTCATAAATCGTATTTTTGCACATATTCTTATTAAAAAAAAGGCTCACATACACACAGTGTGGAGAAAATTTAATCCGCTTAAACCAATCGTCATTTAGTCTACACTTTACGTGAAAAATGTCATTACTTGAATGTGGACTTCCGATATTATGGACATAATCTAGAATATTACATTTCACCTCTTTCGAAATCTCAGTGCAATCCCAAAAGCTGAGAACTTGAGTAATCTGATATGAAATGATGTAGAGATTCCCTGCATATAGTTCCATCAGTTATTTGCTTCGACTTGAGCCCTTTACGCGTGATAGCATCCACTGGCTACAGCCCTCGAACCGTAAAGTTTAGAATTGCATAATCCAGACAGAGTTTTCGTATTCGGACGCATATGCAGAACTGTTCAAGAATGAGTAGATAGATAGATAGATGCCAATTCGGAAGTCGTTGATGAGAATGAACAACTGACCAAAGCACAAGCTGCGAATGCGCATTTCCTCCACAATTTCCGTACTATGGTTTCTTTGACTTCATTTGTCAGTTGAACATCGACCTTAGAGAATTGCAGACATGTTCACTAGTCCGCCACACGATTTACCGGACTGCAGTTTCTATAGTGCTTTTCTAGTGCAAAAAGTATAATTTCTTGTGTGCTAATTAAATTCGTTATTTCATTTGTTTTGTTACGTTTTAAAATTTTTAATGGAGTGGGTCAGTAGAGAAGACATGCATACATAGTTTGTTTAATTCTAACCACTGCTGCATGCATTTTAGCAGACTTTAAATATTTGTTTTTCTTTTTTTTTTCTTTTTCTTTTTTGTTAATTATATTTCATTCCGTTTTAGGTGAATGAAGCACTTGAACTCGCCCTTCAAGCTATCGACGGTGAAAGTTTTACAAAAAAATTTCAAATAAATGAGCCACAACCGACCATTGACTCGATCGAAAAATGTGAAAAAAGTTCTTCTGCGCAAAAGTCCACTGTAAAATCTGATGCAATTTATGAAAATTTGAAGGAAGATTATTCTCAAGATACACATTTGGAGGAACCTAGCGAACCTGCACCAATCACGCAAACAATTACAGAAATAACCAATCCGTCCGAAGATGAAGAACCTTACTATCAAGTACCAAAGTCCTCAGAATCATACTACGAGGTGCCGAAGCATACAAAACCAGTTCCCGTTTATGAAAATGTCGAAATTTTTTATTCGGGGCCTGCAAGCAATAATGGATTATCCATGGGATCGAGTGTATTAGAACCACCGAAAGAAAAACCGCCTCCTCCACCGGTTGGAGACCTTACCGATGACGAGGAAGGTAACGATGACTTATACGAACCTATTAAGCAAAGATCCACAAAAACAAAATCAAAACAAGACCCAGCTATAATAGATGTATCCAAGGATAATAATAATCGACCAATAAAGAGAATGAATTCAACAAAGCGAATTAAGAAAGAACTTAGAAACAAAAGGTCGAGCTTTTTAGGACTGGAAGGAAGTAATGATGACGACAGTTTTCTAGAATTGACTATCGCACCACCACCTGACATGGCTCAACTTCTTCAAGAAGAAAAACGCTTGGAGAAACAATTGTACATGAAAGCAGGCCTTTACGATAGTTCCGACACAGGTAAGCGATTAAAATAAATTTATTTTCCGTGCTAATTTGGAAAATTCAAAATACATAAGCAGAACTAATTGGCAGGGTCAGACTGATCTATTTCTATTAAGCAAGCCCGTTTAAAACAGAAATTGGTAATCGGATTAAGGGTAGAGGAATATCTTTAATCCGTTTGCACTTTGTTCGTTGCAGAATCGATCGATTAGGATTTTCCGATTCTGCCACAAGTAAAGTTCATTTACCAATTGGGACGAATTTTTATGTATGTTTATATTATCGTACAAATGAATATCGAAAAGATGCTAATATATGCTATATGTGCAATGTCTTAGAGCCGTGTACTAACGTTGGTACTAGCTCAACTTGATTATAATTCATTTCTGTCGTCCTTAAACGTTCTTGCTCTTTATTAAGACGATTAGGTCTGGATTTCCACCCTACACATTTGAATTAAAATTAATTCACTTATATTCTATAGACTAGACTAACAACGCATATCGCTACCAGTTACCATCGGCCATATTCGTTTTATATTCTCTTAAAAAATTTCGCAGTGTTTGCACTGTTGGCAAATAACTTAAAAATCAAAATCATTTTCGAATTGTAACAAATAAAATAAAATCTCTTTCTTTTTATAGGAGATAGTCGGGATTCAGGTGTCTCTGAGAACCATTCGCGTCAGAGCAGTGAACCATTTACGACTTCATCTGAGGAACATGAAGATTTGTTAGGTAAAAAGGAAAAAGAAATCATTGAAGTTTTAGAGAAAGAAGAGGAGAGGCGCAGATCAAACGAAAACTGGAACGGAGTAAGCGATAATGATTCAAAAATTCAAAAGATTGAATATCAAATTCGGGAACAAGAAGAAGTTTTACGTGTCGAACGAGAATTATTACAGCTAGAACAGGAGGAATTAAAGCGTCAACGAGAAAATTTAATTATTCGAGAAAATATGGCACGACGGGAACTTGAGCATGGTGCCAAAATGCTTATGTCAGCTAACAGACATTCTTTACTAGACATAAACACCTCAACTAATCATTACGCTAATGTACCAAATCAAATTTACCAGGTGGAGGCAGATTACCGGAAATCAATGTCAGACCTTCAAGAAGACTTTAATCAAAAGCGGGCTCCCCCACCAGCTCCACCTGCAAAGCCACTCAGGACGCATCAGAGTGTAGATGGCAGACAATCTTCTGGTCTAGTTAAAATAGCTCATCATGCTAGACTACAACATTCCCAATCTACAGATGATTTTGCACCGACTAGAAATTATCAACCAGTTTCTGCTATTCACCATGGAAATATGACAAGGCATACATTGCACGCTTTGAGTGCAACTCCAAAGCCAAAATTTACAGATGGATGGGTGCACTCAAGGACTGTGGTTGAAAAAACAAATGATTCTTGGCTATCGTACCAACAGAAAAGAAAGTCTGTTCCTGAAGGATTCAATTATAATAAGCATTGGCTTATTCAGGAAGCTGAGCAACGTAGACTTGATCAACAGAGAGGTTTAAGGAGTAGCGCATTAAATGGATGGGGTAGCTCTAATTCCATACAACGGAATGGCATTGCTGATAATAAACCGTTACCTGATGCTGTTATACAAACTTTAACGCAAAGGGTACAGAGTAAAGGTATTGGGGAGAGAAAGAAGTAAGTATAGCATGTCGAGAATTTGTTTGTTTGGTATTTTATTCCTTTCTTTTCATTATAATTAGACTGGAAACATCATCAAGTGAAGCAACTATTTCTACGACACCAACTTCCACCCCTTCTATGAATACTATACCAATGAATTCAACGTTACCAGAAGGGCAGCAAGACAAAATTCTTAGCGTTAGTGGTAAAAAGAAATGTTCACATTGTGGAGAAGAACTAGGTAAGGTTAATTTTCGACTTTTGTTGTCTTGTTTAGGAAAGGATTAGCATATATTTGAAATGAAAGAAAGGAAGACCTCCAATATGAGCTTCAATATCTATTTGACACTTTCAAGAATTGATTATTATACGTATTGAAGGTACATATACTCTTGAATGCAGATCAGAGATCCTACAACGATATCTGGAACAAAAGATTCATGTTCTTTCGAGTGCTTTTAGCTTAAATTCCAAGAACAAAGAGTTTCAATTAGGGATTATATTTTTAGTGCTAGTGTTTTTTTTTCGATGAAGGCTTGATGTGATTGATCTGCGGAAATTATTGGTGTATCCACCGGGCGATTTTCTTTTTAATTCTTCAGGACAAATATTCTGTATGTTCTAAAACTGTGTGTGGATTGCCTCGTGTGATTTCAATTGTTCATCATTCCAATTTTGTAAAATATTAGATTTCGTTTAAGATCCCAATCTTCATTTACGCGCAACTCGGGTATCTAATAAAGATGTCACCCCAAACGCAAGGAAACTTTTAATTGAATTTTAATTGAGAATGGGAAATGATGATGAGCCTCAAGGTAGGCAAAGGCAAGAGAATCCGTTCGTATTAACTCCACCAAACATATGATGTTAAATATTATGAGTTGACCCACATGGGACAAAAGATGCTGCTGTGCTGCAGTCTACTTAAATTAGTCTTTCTTTTACTGGAAGTATCTCCTCTGTAAATATAAAACTTGTTTGCCTATATTTTTGGAGGATTCGATCCTATCGAAAGAGATTACTAAGCCATTATCTCATGTATAAGCTGTATAGGTGAACGTACAGAAAGTGCTTAGTTGCTTCCCGCACTTCCGACCAAACTATTATCTCTAAATTGGGAACCATTGACACAATAGACCATAGCCATTAAGTATGGCTAATTATGATAAGAGAATTAACTTTCAAAGAAAGGCCTTGTCATATTTGCCGTTGGATTTGTAACGGAGGTCAGCCCAACATTTATATTAGCGCATCTCTCTTTTCAACTAAAATGCATGAAACTGTACGTCTAGCTTTAAGAAGTTTTCTCTTTTAATAAACGTTTCTGTATGCTAATCCTTCAGGAAAATTTTAATTCTACTTTTAATAATTTCAACATTTTTCTTAATACAAATGGTTTTTTTTACTTTCGCACAAATACGTTCTTTCGGACAGTTTGCGCTGATACTTGTAAGAACATTAGAAACTTGAATAGGCTTGAAATTTGGGTGTAAAAAGTTTAGAAGTACTTTGTTTCTCTTTGCTTGATAGATTTCTTACTTACTGCCTTTCACTGGTAATAAATATTGAATAATCTCTACTAATCGAATGATTGCCATTGACATTCAGGTCGAGGAGCAGCTATGATCATCGAATCCCTAAGGCTCTTCTATCATATCAACTGCTTTAAATGTTGCGTCTGCCATGTACAACTCGGTGATGGGCTGAACGGAACTGATGTCAGGGTCCGGAACCATAAACTTCACTGCCACAACTGTTACTCCAGCGACGATGGCATTAAGTTCAGTTGCGTTTAAGGTCTCGTTTTGTTTCGTTTATAAATTATATTTGTAAGTGTACAGTTATGAATATTTATAGCTTTTTATATACAGAAATACTATAAATAATATCCTTAGTGAAAATATGTAATTTATATAAAACGTAGCTGTTGGCGGGAGGATGATCCGTTTTCGGTAATAATTTCTGATTTTGTTATTTTTTCCCCATCTGTGTTTTCTTTTTTTATTTATGTTGGAAAAAGCTTAAATTGTTGTTTTAATTTAGTATGTAGGTTGTAAAGAAATTAGTACTATTATATAAAATCTAACAAAGCAATGGAGTATATATGTAATGATGTGTTTTGTAAAGTAGAAAATATATATATTTTAGAAGGAGTTCAGAGTGTTTTTCTTTTTTTAAGACCTACATTTATTTTTATATCCTTGTGGTGAAGATAACGATTATCAAATACTCAAATAAGTGGGGAACGTCATAACAGACATAAATTTTCTTTTTTTCAAAAATGAAATAGTTATTTTCGCAAGGAATAGATAATTCTCTAAATAATGACATATTTATTGGCCCTTGGTCACAGGTAATTGCTCTACATTCAAATCTAATTCCAAGCAAACATTAAGACATTTAAACAATTCCTCTTTCAACATTTCTAATCGAGTGGTATTCGCGGATACTATGTAATTTATCACATGTTTTGACTTCCAACACAAACTACGAAACATAAAGACGCATACATTTTTAGCGTGTTGACGTTTTCTGTTATCATTCCCGTAATCTAAGTAACCATCGATTCTATCTTAACAGCGTTATATCTGCCTTTATGGACATTTCATCGAATAGTAAAATTACTTCACGATTTTTGCTATCAAACTTTCCAACTTCTTTTTTTATTTCTGAAATAATGCTTTGGTTAAGTCCCGGTGAAAAACTTTTTATTTTATCCCATGTGTACAATGAAGAAGGATGCGGAAAAAAAGTTATTTAACGATGCATTTCTATAAAATAAGCACTGAGCAATCCATTTCTCTTCTTTAGTGTAACTAGTTTTAATATTTAATAACATTTTCCAGAGAATTTTAGAATTTTTTGTCGTAGGAGTGCTTTCCGTAAGCTTAGTTTTTGACTGAATTTTGGATAAAATTTTTCCCCGATCCCGATTTCGATTCAAAGTCTTAATTTCCGTTTGTAATTTAATTATTTTTTCACTTGAAATTTTAACTTACCTTGTAATTCTAAAATGCTTTCATTGAGACTATTTCAGTTACTACAATAAGCCTCAATATTACACTCCTTACTGGAATATAGTTGGACATTTTATTCAGTTCTTCTGGTGGCAAATCGTTATTAACCGCATTTAGTGTAGGAATATATGTCTTAATATCTGGTTGCTTATTAACACATAAGGGAGGAGAATCAAGAACTACTGCTGAAGCGCCAGAGGCTCGTTGTGGGGTGCAATGATTGTCTGATAGAGTGGGGGAGGAGGACAAATTTTGGATACGCTGATCTTTTGGTTTTCTTTTTCCGACATTATTTTTATCGAAATGAATATCACAAACGTACGGCTTGCTCTTCTTTTAAATATCTTCAAATGACTCCACACATTTACTAACCTACAAGCAAAAATTGTTGCAATCTTTATTTGGAAACAAATAAAACTTTCCTTTCGGGAAAGTATTTGCTATTTGACAAGCAATTCACTATTGAGCTCTTTACATGTCATTTTAATCGCAAAATGAAAGTGTTTTAAATATATTATAAAACACAAGTAGAAAAAATCTTTATTTTTTGTACTATAATATATTATGTATCTACCTACCTATTTCACCAAAACACAATAACAATCACTTAATCTGATGTTACAAGTACAACACCTTGAAATTTTCAAAAAAAGACTTTGCTAAATAAATTATTTATACTTTTAAGAATATATTAAGCATTTAACCATTACAAAATTCAAATTATTTCCGAAGTTATAGCAATTAGAAATGAGCGCAGCATGTAGTCGCCCCGAAACTTAAGTTCAACGTCACAGAATCAGTTTGCTTTGATACGCAGCTGTTTACCAGAATCACTGATACCTGTATTAGAAGTAAAAATCTAACAGTAATCTGTTCTTAGGCCTGAGTCTGTCGATAGCCATAGTGCCTGTTGCCTTAAATATGCCAGTGAAAAAGTACATAAATAAATCACATAAGCGTGTAATGGTGTCATGACCTAATCGCAATTGTGGTGCAACTTTTAACACAAATTTATCGTAAACCAAATAGCTGTGCTTTTCGTTGATTCGTTGTTGCATCTTATGAAAGCACATGGCTGGCGGATGTGCATATACGAAAGAAAAGCTATGGCTGGCTTATGGCATATGTGTGGCTGGCTTTTGGCATAGGCGTGGCTGGTTTACCCAGGGATTGCACGAGATAGGCAGCAGAAGGCAGTTCGGTTGATGTCGTATCATCTTGCATGCAAGTTCATTTAAAAAATGGCATTGAGACGTAAAGCCTTTCGTATATTGGAAAATTATAGCAATAAAGGAAGTAGCAGAAAGATAAAAACCAAAGAAAAAATGAAGAGGAAGATGTTGGTTAATGATTTAATGCAAATGATCCCAGAAAATCTCATTTTCCCAGTATAAATTTATCAATTTCTCTCAACCATTTCTTTTCCGCCATCTTGTAAACTGTATAATGTCAAATTACTGACACTTCAGCTGCCATGGCTTTCCATCATGCAAGTTGGCTGAAAGCCGAGCTGCCAGCATGGCAGTAGAGGCTACACGTGCAAGAACTATGGCAATGCAGCTTGCATGCAAGCTGTACTATTACGTCTAACTCCCGGGTGAAACACAGCCGTTTGGCGTCAGAGCTTCTCTAATAAAATCTGGGTATTTCTTATCTGTAGTTACGTGCAACAAAAAGAGACAACTGGCGACATCTACTGGGAATGGAGAGCAAACAACTTCAGGGTCGGAGAATCGATGATGGAATCTGCGGGAAGGCTCAGGAATAGAATAGTCATGAAAATTGTGGAATAGAACACTTCAGAAGAATCTGGAGAGATATTGCAGTTGCCTTTCAGCACCATACAGATTCGGATCGAACTCCGGCTGCACATACCCAAATGTAATTATTACTCAGCTGAGAGTTAGGGAGCGTAAAATGGTAAGGTTACTTTGTAATCAAAACTATTTTATTATTTTGTTAAGTAAGGTATACAGGGTGTTTCCCACTAGGAGGTCAATAGAGCGGGAGGTGATAGTACTAACCTAGACGAACCAATAATTGTTTGGCAGGCGCGGGGGGGGGGGGGGGTGCATATCAACCGTTTAGGAGTTACAGGGTGATTAAGAAAAAAAGAAGTTTTTCACAAAACACCCCGTATCTTAAAAACTACACAGTGTATGATCACAGTTAAGAGCTCATTGTATGCAAAACTTCATAGCCTTTCCAGCGACTGCTCAATCAGCTCCATAGCCCTCTTCCATCAAGAATTATGGTTGTCTAAACTAAAAATTTCGGATTTTCTTAGCTTTGACCTATTACATACACCCTATGTGTTAACTGTAGCCGTTAAACAGTTATTATTATTTTGTTAATTAAGATATATATAAGTGTAGCCTTGGGAAGGTAAGGAACCAAGCACTTTGGCACTTTCCATAAGTATTAAGTATTCTCTAGGGTTTTGACTGCAGTCTCTTAGAGAATCCCAAACACTCTTCAATTTATATATGTATGTGGGGAAAATAAAAACAAAAAATGGCCGTTATGAATCTCTTGGGATCACATACTCATAAACTAGTAAATTTTTAAAACTTGACTAGGGCAATTCACTCCACATAATATATGTTTTAATTTATTAAAAGTGTTATATTTATTTTTGTGTTCAATTAAATTAAATTTTCGTTCGGAGGAGAGAGCTAGAATAGCTCGAAAGTAATCATATCGACTCAGTAATTTTAGTGTAATAGATAAGCATTACAAATATACTTGTATAGATACATGGCAGTACTTGTGAGGACGGCAACGATATTTGCCGAAACGTTAGGCCAATAAAAGATTATAACATAATTAATTTAATTTTATTACTCACTGACTGCTACACCCGAAAAATTAAAACACATCAGTTTAAAAAACAACAGTCGAACATCACAAGAATCTTCAGAATCTTGGCGAAAGGTAAAAACGACGGTGAATCTGGGTGCTGATTCTGATTCTTTGTCATAGTTTTTCTCCTACTTTGGTTTACTTGGGGTCTGTTCTCGTCGGAAACTGCAGTCGACTTTAGTCAACTTGACTCAGAAAATGTGGTTCAGGTCGTACTCAGAGTGTACATGGACACGGTTCTCTTAATTGTATGTGTAGGCGGACGGGGCATTTTAGATGGTGTTCATATAAACCACACGTTGTCAAGCATTTGACTGCAGTCGACTTGAGTCATTAACCCAGAGATGCTACCCGTGAGTAAATTTTACTCACTTTCTATTTCAAGGCGGCACTGCTTTTCACGACATATAACCACAGCGTCCGCACTTCGCAAGTGCATCACCTGAAGCATGATTGTTAGTTTAAGAGAGGGAGAGCCTTCTTATCAGGTCAGCCCTCTCATTCCCCATGGTCCTCATTGACCGGGAACCCTTTATAAGACTTAAATTGTGGTATATAATCCATTCATGAGAAAAAAATGTACAAAATGTATAAAATTTGACTACTTTCATATCTAATTATTATTCTTACCTTATTAATTAATTTTTATATGTAAATCTTAAATTATTCTTGCGGGAATCCTGTTTTATTTTTTATTTTTCTGTTATTGTATTCCGCTAAAATATTTCAACTCTTTTGTTTATAATTTTTTCGTGTGTGAGTAATATTTACTCAGGGTTACCAATAATCGAATATTATAACGAGTTAGTATTCCAGGGTTAAAGCAGGAAACACAGTGCTAGCCTTTCCAAACACAGCCTCAACTTTGAAAGTTCTGTAGAATATATGAGATCAGTCGTAACCCCCGGAGTATACAAGCCATGAACAAAGTCGAAAAAAGAGAGCAGCGGGCCGGTCAGCAGGCGACATCCAGTCTTCTTGCCTTGTCTTACTGCAGGAGTTTTTCATATAAAAGTTGCTTGTATTTTGTTCAAACGCTATAATTTCCACAAATTTGTTCTACATGATATTTTTTTTTAACTATTAGAAAGAAAACATATTTGGCTGCAATTTGTTTTAATTTCACTGTGCTGTGAGAGCGACAGTTTTGGGCTTTACGACCTGTTTACGATGAAATTTTAGTTTTTCATCCATGACGAGTAAACAAAAAGCAGTGAGAGTGAGCTCTTACTGCATGCTGTACCCGGCATGTTAAGGCCTTTTAATGTTTCGTTGCTTTCGGCGACTTCATGGCTTGTATTATATTCCGGGGGTTACGGATCAGGTTATAAAGAACCTAATGGCAAAGTTCATGAGGTCGACCGGGGGGTGATTCTGATCTCTTTGTTGTAGCTTAGGCGTATATTTTAGTCACATATTTTAACATTTCACCAAAAATTTGCCGAATTCATTTTCATTTATCCTTTTCATCAACCACAAAATAAACTAAATGAATTTGCATGAATTTATGTCAGAATACACACCTAAAACTACGACAAATTAGTAAACTGATTCCGAGGTTGTGACAAAAATTTTATACTATGGTAACTATGTAAATATTTTACACTTAAGTACTTAGGAGCATTACAAGTGCTTAAATTGGAAATAATACTTTTGAATTTGAAATGCGAAGTGTCATTTTCGGTTCATTCTACGTAATGCAAGGCTTGCTGAGCTGAATGAAAACACAAAACAAAAACAAAAGTTCATTTCATTTTGTCGTATAATTTAACATACGACAGAAGATCAGAATCGCTCCCCTGAAAATAAGAATTATAAATGAATTCAAATTGAATTTAAAATGATTCCAAATGACTACGAAGAACTTTGCAAAACCTCCAGTCCCATATAAACTAGAAGAAGCAATATTTTCGCAAACAGCATTATATGTTATGGCATTTCGCAATCATGCGCAGAAAAAAACCGCTATTGCTCTTTCATTCGTACCACACTTTGGTGTAGTCAATGCTGCCTGTATAACTGTTAATTTTTCTGATTAGCTTTAGTCAAATTTATTTGGTGTATATGTTCACACTGTGTAAGTGCAAAAAAATTACATTTATCTAGAAAAGAACATAGAATAAATTTCTTACCCTTTCAGTAGGTAAGTGAATGAAACGATATGAGAAAATTCTAATGAAAAATCAATAAAAATTAATAAACGTCTTTTGGTCATAAAAATTTTAATCCCCTCTCTATCCGTATTCTGCTAATTCGAAACGTTTTCAAATGCAGTAAGCAAAATGCACTTTGCAGTTGTGACACTCAAGTGAACCAAAGTGGCTTAGAGTTTAAAACCAAATCAAAGTGAAGCCACTTAAATGCATGCGAGCATAATTTTGTAAGGCGGACACCTCTCTCAAAAGGTTCAAATAACGACACGAACCTGTTCAGCCATACGTAGTTCACGTAACATTATGACAATAACAGTATGACTAAATTAATGAAATATCGCAAAAATATCGAAGACAACAAATGTGAACGTTTCAACAGACTGCGAAACTCTACGTGACTCTACGTTTGCTAAGGATCTGCAAATGCGATTTAGTTGTGTTGAGAAATGGTTGACTGAGCTTTGTGTATATATTATATCCTTGGATTATATAGCAAAAAGGATAGGATATACTGTGTGATAAGCATTTTTTTGTAGACACGGGATGATATTCGAAATTTCTGACATTTTTAAATTTATTTGAATTTACGAAAAATAGGGCGGTGGTTTTTTAGTAATTTTTCTTTAAGAAGCAATAAAAAGTTATTTATTTATATACTCAATAATAGTGAGAAACAGTAGTGAAGTATCTCTGTAAGAGATTCTATATAATCGAGACTATATAATCTAATATTTTATCTAACACAAGAAATCTAGCCTAATCAAATGTTCCTCCTGACTCTCTACAAAGAAAAATGCGATTTTTACTTAAGCCGTAGAATAAAAAGATAGCTTCGTTATTGGGAAATATTGGCGACAATTATTATTATAAACGGACGACTGAATTAATATTTTTCGAACGAAACGGAATATCCCACCACGATTACGACTGAATACGAAAATGAGTCTGTTCGAATTCTGGCAATCCCGTATTTCGAAAGAAATCTCAAAATCAGTGAAATTTGCGGAAAATGCGGAACAGAAATTTCAAGGAAGAAATGTAAGTATTTAGGCGTACTTCCTGACATATAATAAGAATGGACTGAGCTTTCTTGCTTCAAAAATGGCGTCTGCATTTCCGTGGATACGACCTCCTCGGTGTTGGATTTCAAAATCATCTTCCCACTTGTCCCTCAGGGTCAGGGTTCTTAAACTGCAGAAGCCATTTAAGCGCTGCATGGTCGGTGAGAAGGATGACTTTCTGCCCGTAGAGATATTTATAAAAATGCTTTGTTGAATTTACAATGGCAAGTAGCTCTATTCTTGTAGCACAATAACTTTTCTCTGACTTTGAAAGTGCTTGGCTATAGTAAGCTACTGGAACTTCTTGACCATCCTCCTCCTGCGAAAGCACTGCACCAATACCTACATTGCTGGCATCCGTGGCCAATATAAAAGTTTTTCCCAGCTTTGGTTAGTGAAGTACTGGAGCTTCACAGAGCTGTTGCTTCAGATTTTCAAAACTTTCGTTGCATTTATCCGACCATATGAACGGCTTTCCCTTTTCTGTAAGTTGATGTAGGCTCCTTGCTATATCTGCAAAGCCTTTCATGAATAGTAGTAGGTAAACCAACAAAACTCTATAATTGATGTTTGTCCTTTGGAACTGGCCAATTTTTGACGACTTCTAATAATAATAAGTTTATTTTCAATTTCATCAATTATTTAATCTACAGTCATATTAATATAATAAACGTCAACAATGGCCCCGAGGCCGTCTGTCGAGTTGGCAAGCTTCCCTGCTTAAATTTGCTTAAATTATATCAATGAGATTAAAAAAAAAAAAAAAAGCAAACTAAATGTATGAAAAAAAAATAAAAACAAGTACCTACTATAGTGAACACGGAAAAAAGAAAACAAAGAAACTTAAGGTATATATACACAGGAGAAGAACTAGACCGAGAGCTACAATTACAATCTTCACACTGATTAATTTTGAGGAGAACTTTTATTAATAATTAAACTCTTGAATTAATAACTATCTATACTTCCAGGCCAGTTTTGCGTATTGTAAAATCGCGTTAGCTTCACCCTCCGTGAGAGAGGTTTTACCAAAGGCTATAACTCTAAATTCTTTCAAGACTGGGCATATTGCCAGGTAGTGCATAAAGTCCTCATCCTCTTCCAAATTACAAAGGGAACACATTGACCTTCCCTCTGTGCGCCATGGACTTGCGTTTAGCTGTAACAGACCACTCCTGTACATCAAATTTTTCATAGAATTGTTGTCCTTAAAATAGCTAAATTCTCCCAATTCTCTCATCCAATGCCATCGTTCCTCTTTTTCTAGAATAGTATCCAGAATGGACGGAAGATTTTCTACGTTTTGCCATGTACTACAAAGTTGTACGTCGTGCTTTTCTGCTAGATTTAACCATTCCTCAAACCAGTAGATCTTATTATGAACCGCCTTTAAAGCCAATATTCGTGGTAGTCTGTTTTCTGCATATAAGCTCAAAACTATTTGCATATATTCAAAATGACATTTGAGGGTAAATATATATAAATTAGGTAATCCTGCCTCTAGAGTTAGAACGTAATTGGGGGTTTGTCTAGGCAACCAAAAAAGTTTTTTTTATAAAGAAACGCTGCAGTTTTTCAACTTCTTCATAATACTCAAAACCCCATACTTGAGCAGCGTAACATAATGCTGCCCTTTAGGTAGCAGAGTAAATCTTATACTTAGCTGAATGACTTATTTTGCTTTTCTTATAAAGTTATTCCAAGTGCTGTTCAAGACCCTTTGGCTGCGCTTAAGCGATAAAACGTAATAGTTGGCTTTTACAATGCAAAATTCCAACATTTCAAGAAACAAACAAAGATACAATGTCAAACGATTCCATAGATTCGTTAGGCTCAATTTGAGTCTTAGAAATAATTTCCTTGAAATTCATGGAATTTCCAACATTGTACCTTGAATGCGAAGTTAAATTTTTTTAAATGTTTAAGATAAAATATTTCGATAAATTGTAGGCTGGAGTGCTGGGCGATGTTTATTGATGTTTTCAAAACACTGATGTTTGGGCTCTCGATGTTCGTCGTAAAAATGACATGGTTTTTGTGTTTGCTTCCCACTCAAGCATTTTGAAAATTCATGCTTGCAAAAATGTCTCCTCTCTTTCATTCATTTGACGACATGACCACGAGCTTATGCGTAGTAGTTAATCAGCAAAAACGATATAGTAATACCTCAGGTGTATTCAGCATAATTTAGAACGATGTGGAGGAATTTACAACAAAACAAGTAAAAAAGCTAATATTGGTCTAAGACCATTTCTTATGATACCCTAGATCAGGGCTTCTTAAACTATGGGTCGCGACCCCAAATGGGGTCGCTTAGCGAAATCTTAAATAATTAATAAATTCAATTTTATAACTTTTTGTGCAATTTTTAATTTTATAATTTTGTATGTTTTAAACAAATTCTTGAACAATTTCTTTTTCATATGCATATATATTTAAACAAATTCTTAAACAATTTCTTTTTCATATGCATATGTATTGTTACATAATCAATAAGTCATCGCAAAATATTTACATATTTTTATTTTATGTTTGTTGGGGTCGTGAATGAAAATCACAATCATAAATGGAGTCGTGAATGAAAAAAAATTAAGAAGCCCTGCCCTAGATGAATGTCGGTATGAAATTTCGTATGGGCACCCATTTGAGCAAATTTGATTTTTGCAATAGTTTTTCGCATATATTTCTAGAACGGTTCGTCGGACAGAAAAAATTATTCGACTGATCGTTTTCACAGTATACGTAAAAAACCTAAATTTTTATATGGCAACACCAAGAAGGAGTGGCTCGATTTAATCCATTTTTGAAATTTTATTTGCTAGTACAATGAAAATACCATGTACCAAATTTCAGCTATCTACGTCGACGTGTCCTCAGGCAGTGCTCAAATATATAGCGGAAAACGAAATTTTTGTATGGCAACCCCACGAAGGAGTTGCCCGATTTGTCTCATTTTCGAACTTAATTTTACTGTTTTTTTTTAAGTCGGTGTACAAAATTTCAGCTCTCTAAGTATATGCGTTCTCGAGTTATCGTGCGCACGGACACGGACCGACGGACATGCAAAAATCAAAATAAAATATTATGCATGGGTGTCCAATCCATTTTGCTCTACCATCATTATTTCGAGGTGTTACAAACGGAATGACAAACTTAGTATACCCTATAGATTTCATCTAGGGTATAACAACTGTAAACTGGAACTTGTACTTTCAGTCTTGAAAGCAATGTTTTATATTATTCGACTTGTCCCAAGCAATTTCTTAGTTCACTATATTATATATAGTATAAATTATTGAGACCAAATACTTGCTTCGATGTAATTCTGCAATGAAATCGAGGAAGCAATTACAGTTGGGCTTGAAATTTGCAATTTGTCTCAACCCAGCTTGAAGCTGTCAAAAAAGTTAAGCTACAATTGTGTTCTTCTTACATTGATTTACATTGTCAACAAATCTCAAGCTGGCTGAAAAGCTCCAATTGTGTTTCAGGCCATTCAAAGCTCAATCCATTCTTATTAGATGTCAGTGGGCGTACTCAAAAACATTTTAATAATATGTCTGCTAATTAGGACAAAATTAAAAAATAAAAACCAATACTGGTTGATCTTTTAAGATCAAATACCTACCGCTATTGCCAAAAATGCCATTACAAAGGCAATCCAAACATGTAGACTAAGTGTTTGGAAAAGCACAGCAACAGCAGGGAGTGTCCATAAAGGATTCATCAATATTTTCCATTTTGAAGAAAATTGTTAATCTTGACAATTTTCAAATAATTCCGAAAATTATATTTTTATCGCAGTACAAATCTTTGTTTCGAAAGGAATTAAGGAATCTGAAGGCGATTTCGAAGAGATATTCCGAGATACCTGCACCATATTCACCCAACTATCACTCGACTACCATGAAAAATGGTACCTACTAAGTCGCTTTAAGAAACATTGTTTGATCCTATTACATTTGTTGTCTAGATTATTCAAACCACATTTTATTTTAAAATTTTTACTTTTTTTTACTGTACACACAATATGTTTCCCTCCAACCGTTTTCACACTATCTTCAAGTTTTTTTCCCAAATCAGTATTGCTTACGCAAAGTACTTGGATTCTTCCCGATCTTGTCAATCCAAGTTAGCCACAGCTCCTATAATTATCAACATCGGGGCATCCCATACATTTCTTTATAAGATCTGAGTACTTCCCTCTGTCAGCGAGAAAACTCCGACGAATTTTAGAAATTTCTTCGCAATCACAATTATTTTGACTAGTACTAGTCGTCGATTTGCTAAAGGATTTGCAAATACTGCAAGGACAGGATTCTTCATATCCATTGTCTTGTGCTTGTGGTATTTCTTGAATTTGTGAGTTTGTGTTGTTGATAGGGTGTTCAAGTTTTACATCAAATATGCAATTGGGTGGAAAAACACAACACATTCCACCGCCTTGACAAATTGACCAAATATGTGTAAATCGTGCAAAAACCATTTCTGTAAATTGTTTAATTTTTGCGAATATTTCCAAAAGGAGACCATGCGCTTTATCCTTTATATCTGCCGCCCGGCTGGATGTTGAAAATCTACCTTTATTTGGACACTGGCCGCGTCCCGTTTTAGTTTCAAGAAGAGAGGAGTGCGAATCATATGCATGATTGGCGATGCAGTCATTGGTCGCCACCTTAAAAGAATCAAAGATAGCTTTCGGCTCAGAAATCCAACTCTTTATATATTAGTTGCTTTTACCTGTTCACAGTTCGTTGATTTTAGTCTACTTTTGACTCTCTGATTTACTTCGTTGCAAAATGATTTCAAATCAAATTTGTTATTATTATCTAAAGTTATGTCCATTTTTTTCGGGCTGAAAGGAACATTTAATTAATTCTATTTCTTTGAATTCATCTAAGTCTTACCTACCTGTTTAGAGGAGTTTGGGGCGCGTTTATTGAAATATAGAATTTTGAATTTTTTATTTATTTAAAAACCTAAAAAAAGTAATTTTGAAAACTAAAAATACATTTCGCAAATTTCAACAACGAAATGGTTGCAATCAGTGACATGCTCGCTCTTTGGCTCCTATGATAAATTCATAAGATACCGGAAACGAGTACCTACTAAAAATTCTAAATTAATTTGTGCCCAATTGTATTTGGTGTATTTTTATGCATAGACTTTTGTTTTCAAATTTGAATGCTTTTATGTTAAACTTTGTCCAAAAAGAGCTACTGCCAGTCCCTACCTGTTTCTTCAAAACGTTATCAAATCGATTTTATACTTAAGAGGAATCAGTACCAAGATTTGCAAGTTTCATACATTTTTCAATGCGAATTTCTGGCAAACCATCTGTAGCAGAATAATGATTTATATCTTAAATTAAACGTAACGAAGAAGTCTAGTAAATAACGTCGACAAAAATTAAAAAAAAGTGTATTGGAATGGAGATATTAATTAGCTCGGTAACTTGAAAAAAATTGTAAAACCTGAAGTTTTTTAAATTAAATTCTTGTTAGTAGGTGTTCTCATTTCTTTAGATTGTGACTATTTTGGAAAGTTAAAGCCTAGATCTAGCAAATAACGTTGAGTTTTTTTCATTTTTGGTGGCGTTTTTTTTAATTATTTGACTCTAATAGTACTTATTTTTCTCGCGATATTTCACCGACTAGAAATTGCAATATTTCGTTGAAAGTGGTTGAAATACAAAGCAAAATAGTATATTTAACAATTATGTGCCAAAAACTTTAGGAGAATTACTTCTCGTTAAAAAATTTCAATTTCTTTGAACTACAAATTTAATTTTAGTTTTTCGTCTTAAATTGTCGCATGTTGGGTTTCTGTCTTTTACGCTAGATGTCTCTAATGTGCCTTGTGGTTTAGGTCTAGGCTAATTTTATATGAATTTTCTCACTTTCAGGACACAAACCTTCGTATAAAGATAGACATTACTCTATAGGATTTTTTACCGGGTTAAACTTATATTTGTTCAAGAAGGAACTTTTTCTGGATTCTCCGGTATATAGCAAAAGCTAAAAAATGTTTTTAATTTGTTATTTCATCACACAACTCATTATATTTTGGGTGACACGTTTCAAGTCTTGGTTTGACTCATCAACAGGTCCCAAATAGCGAAATTGAGTGACTTGAAAAACAAATGAAAAAATAGAACAAAGAAAAGAAATGAAAAAATTGAGAAAAATATAAAAAAACATTTTTATTAAAATTTTTTTAAAAAACTAGATACATTCGAAACGAATCGAACCTGTATTCGCCCGCAGTGGGCTGAAAAAGAAAAAGGAAGAAGAAGAAGCGTTTCGTGTTCGTTTATGCGAAGAATTGGACAATATCGATCGGAAGGCTTTTAACAAGACTCACCACAAGTGCATATGCATAATTTCAGACAATAAAAACTGGAAATTATCAAATAATAAGAAGAAACACATATTATCAAATCAAAACAGCTGAAGACAAGCCTATAGAAACTACGTAGATTTAATTTAAATAATAAATAAAGCTTCCTAATATTTTGGTATATCAGTGGGTTCAATTTTAAGGCCTTAATTTATTTGTAAGCAAAGCTTACTTAAACATATCTCTCTATAAAGGACCTCCAGGAAAACTGGCTTCCAAACACTGATTTACTGAACGAATATTTAACATTTATTTATTTACATTGAAAATTGAAAACAAAGAATATTTTATGATTTTTTTTTCGTTATACGTGACCATGAAATTTTACAATGCAATAGAAGCGACCCAATCTTTAATAGTTGATATCCTTGTAAGCATTGAAGGCTTCTTAGTATCGCACATCTCACCATGGGAAAGATCTTTAATTACACCGGTATGAGCTGCTAATCCCACAAGTACATCCATCGAGGGATCTGCTGGATGATGAATAATTACCGGACTACCGTTGTCATGACAAACAACTTGATCATTAGATGATTTTGCGCAAGCCATACTGTCTGTGATTTTTTCTATTGTATCTTTGTATTCCTTCTGACATTCTTCATTAGAAATAAGAGTAACTGGAGCTACCATCAAATTGGCGTTGTCCGAATAAAGCTCATTCTTTCCCCATCCCATTATCAAAGCTTTCCTCTGAGTAAAATCTCTGCTGGCCAAATTGATTGGTCTCACAAAAGCAGTGATGTCAAAAATCTTATTCAAAACAAGTAGTGCAGCATCGAAGTCATGGAACCCATTAGCCTGGAATTTGGGATGTTTAATGATATTCTTCACTAGTCGCACTTGCATATGTTTTCCTCTCTTGTCTTCTCGCAAAAATGTACCAGCACGTACAGTCAAGGATTCAGGTGATACGTTTTTCATACACAAAGCTGTAGTGAGTACGTAACCTGGACTTACAAGAACCGCTCCACATAAAAATTTATTGTTTTTCTCCAAAGATAAGACAAATGGGAGTCCCTTTGGATCGTTTAATAAAATGCCATTTGTTATACGAAACTCGACGTCCCCTCCGTGATGGGCAAAAGCCGGTGAGGCGATTGCAATTGCAAATATCAACAAATTTGTTAAGAACATTGTAAAAAGTTTCATTGAAGTAAACTGACTTTCTTTTGGAGAAACCTTTGCTTTTATATCCGAGACACAATCAGTTTTTCTTTCTGGAAGCTTCAATTTTCTTATACGGTTGAACAGAACTTTGAAATGTTTACTTCGTCAATATGTATGATAATAATATCAGACACCTTTTGTCTATTTTTGTCTCTTCCTTCTTATCATGATTCAGACATCAGCAAAAATTTATCAATATTATCTCCAGATTGTTATTCTTTGTTTATTTGTTTATTGTGAAGTTTTTTTCTTAAAAAACGTTTACAATGATAACAGGAAATTCCGCCCAAAAATATATTTACCATCGAATTTTCAGATTTTCATAATTAAGTGATTTCATTGAAATTTTTCCTTGATCTACTCATTTTTTGGTGACTCTTCTGCCTGTTTGCATAGGAAATGCCATCTTGATGAGTTTATTTTTATTATTAAAAATAATTTTAAGCAACATTGCAGAATTGCCGCACTTTAACTTTTTTCCCATTTACAGAATTTTGAAGAAGTTCTGAAGAACATTTTTACCGTATGTCAGTTCAGTTTGAAAATCACTCTTTTCCCCATATAGCCACAAAATGTACAAAGCGACAAAATATTATAAAGGTAATGTACCTATCGGAAACAAATTAGTTATGTAGCTCAGAAAATTTGTAACTTTCATTTGACTTGAGTAACTGATGACATGAAATTGGCATTATTTTCTTTATATGTTGTTCAAACAATCATAAAGCGCAATCGGTGTAAGCGCCTATATTAATCTTCCCGTGCCCAGGTAAAAACGTACTGACGATTAC
Organism: Dioctria linearis; assembly: GCA_963930735.1. Taxonomy (NCBI): domain Eukaryota; kingdom Metazoa; phylum Arthropoda; class Insecta; order Diptera; family Asilidae; genus Dioctria; species Dioctria linearis. The sequence goes on from OZ005741.1 coordinate 29,324,156, forward strand.
AATTATGGCAGAAGCACATCCAGGCGTCGAGGCTTCCACGAGGCGTTGTCAAAATTTCCAATACGGGGTTTTAAATGATGCAAACCAAAACCAAGCCAGCAGCTAGCCTCAAGGCCTAGCCCAAAACCCTCGAGAATATTTCCCAAGCCATGAAACAGAAATCTATATATATGCGTTGTGAGTCCGTTTTCTAAAATGTTCTATATTGATACTTATTGAAAGGTGCCAAACATTGTACGTTTACATGAATTTAATTTTCCAATTACTTATGTTGAAATTTACGCATTGAATGAGCGTTTTCATGATATTTTGATCACTTCAAGTACACTTCAAGTATACTTCAAGTATTCATGTAAACGTATTGATAAGTAGACTTTATAGCTGTGTTCTTTTGCCTTGTCTTACTGCAGGAGTTTTTCATATAAAAGTTGCTTGTATTTTGTTTAAACACTATAATTTCTATAAATTTGTTCTAGATGCTATTTTTTTTAAACTATTAGAAAGAAAACATATTTGGCTGCAATTTGTTTTAACCCTATTTTGCTGTGGTAGCGACAGTTTTGGGCTTTAGGACCTGTTTAAGATGAAATTTTATTTTTTCCTCCATGACGAGTATACAAAATGGCGTGAGAGTGAGCTCTTACTGCATGCTGTGCCCGGCACGTTAAGGCCTTTTAATGTGTCGGTGCCTTCGGAGACTTCATGGCTTGTATTATATTCCGGGGGTTACGACCTGGCACGTTAAGGCCTTTTAATGTGTCGGTGCCTTCGAGGACTTCATGGCTTGTATTCTATTATATTCCGGGGGTTAAGTATAATTCACTCAAGCGAATTTACTGTCCCAAGTAGCCTCGTTTTCAGTCCCTCACCTCCTCTTGACATACCCATCAGTTTACTTGCGCCAGTACGAAAACGAGTTCCACTCACTTCAACTTTTTAGTGAAGTGGAACCTGAGAAATAGTCAAATTGAGTACATTTTCTGCAACTGGTAAATTTTTTGATTTAAGCAGTCTTTAATAATATGTGGAACTTGTCAAATGTCAACACATTTATGTTTGCAATTTTATACGGAGGGAGTGCTTTTTATTTTTCAGTAAGAAATTTCGTAAATTTAAAAGATAATTATGTAAGCAAAAATATTATTCCTTAGCAATCACTATGCCAGGAACGTGCTCGCACTTCCTTTTTTCTTAGAATTTTTTCTCCGAAATTGCCCTTAATTACATTGCCGCACAATTTATGACCTTTTCAATATGTAATTTTTCACTTGAAACCATTTTCTCTAAAAAATAAATATCTTCACATTTCACAAGTTCCACGCCAGATGATATTCTAAATGACTACACACATCAAAACGTGTACCAATTGCAGAAAATACACACAATTTGACTATTTCTCAGGTTCCACTTCGCTAAAAAGTTGAAGTGAGTGGAACTCGTTTTCGTACTGGCGCAAATAAACTGATTGGTTTGTCAAGGGGAGGTGAGGGACTGAAAACGTGGCTACTTGGGACAGTAACTTCGCTTGTGTGAACTATACTTCACGAGTGAGCTGATGATATCGAATGTAGCTGACCTATAGATTCGGACTCCGGCTGCACATACACATATGCAATTATCACTTAGCTGAGATGGATTGAGCGTAAAATGGTAAGGTTACTTGAAATCAAAACTCTTTTATTATTTTGTTAAGTAAGGTATATAGGAAGTGTAGCCTTTTTGAAGGTAAAAGGAACCAAGCTTTAAATTACTACAAAACTATTTTCCTGTATGGATAGTAGTTTAAACTCTATAGCACTAAGTTTCGAACTTTTCCATAAGTACCAATATAGAACATTTTCGAGAATGGACTCCCAAAGCACACATATAGATTTCTGTTTCATGGCTTGGTAAAGTATTCTCGAGGATTTTGGTTAGCCGGTAGAAACTCATTGGTACACATTAAGCAGACGAAACGCGTAGGTTTTTACTCTTTTTTTAAATAAAATAATTGTGGAATCGGAGCAAGTGTTTTTTTTTCCTCAATCAAAAATGAAAGATTAGATTTACTAACTACTACCTAACAAAACGATACAGTATTGTTTTTGATATCAGAAGATTCTAAACTCTACCTCCCTTTCTTATTTACTAATAATTGGTAAACTCAATCCACAGATATCAGGTATTCCATTACCATCCCACTACAGATATGTGCTTACAAACTTTAGTTATATGCCAACCGATTTCGGAATAGAAATACAATAATGTTTGTTTTCGTTTAACTACAAATTTAAAACTCTTCCAAATTTGTAATCAAAAAATGTAACCATATAATCATGATTACGGTTACGATTGATCAATCATTAATCGCCAAAAATGATTACTTTTCTGATTAATATTATCAATCTGTAATCATGATTACAGATTACAGATTGTAATCGTAATCATTAATCATCAATCAGATCGCATTTTGCCCGACACTATTCAAGAGGAACCAAAATTTGGATTCATTTTGATTGCGACTGTATTATCATATTCAAAATTCACGATAATTAGCTGTAACGAGATAATTGTAATAAATAAATATAGATAAAAATTCTACTGTTTAGAAATAAATTATTTGCTTGTTGACATATTTTATTCATATTAATAGGAAACTAGAAATAATTTTGTTATTAAAATAATTATAAGAAAATCTAACTATACATATTATTAGTATACATACAATTCACTGAACTATGTCGGGTAAACCATAATGCCCAAGCTAATTATGAAACGCCTGACATTTTTGCTTATTTTTTTTTTTTTAAAGATTTATTCTTTTTTCTTATTTTCACACAAAACTATTTAAGAGGAAACAAAGGGTACTTTAACGTAGAGCTCAGCTGTAATACGAAATTCATAAATGCACTCTACTTGCATATCAGTAATTTATTTGCAGACATTTTCTCCTTTAATTCGCCTATCTTTATGTTAAAACAGCAGTAAGCAATAATTTGCAAAAATTGATAAAGTAAACGTTGCCCTTTTTCTAAATAGATTTTTTCCGGTGCTATTTAGTTTTTACTTTTACTATTGCCTAGTCTTGCTTTCTTTTTGCCTTGGCGAGCTCGAGTGACAACTAGCTGTCCTCTTGAAAGTTCTTCCATTTCAGCTCTTTTGGGAATATTCAGTTTACCAGTATGTGCACTATTTGATCTTATGACATTTGCTGATGAAGACATTGGCTTGGTCATTTTCATCCTTGCATTTGAATCTTTTCCTTTAAGGTGTTTTTTATCGAAAAGAAATTTTCGGCCAGATAGATCAAAAGAATTTGAGGAGGTAGTTGAATTAAAGAAAAACGGATCAATAGTCGTACGAATATCCAGCATAGCGATTAACTTTTTACTTTTCTTTTTGGAGAAATTCGCTGCTATAGGGCAAACATTAACTCTTTTGTGGGCTTCAATTCGATTCTGTTTTCCAGATTGGGGTGGATAAATCCATCTTATACCATCATCTGTGAAATCATCTTCAGTTTGAAAATCCGTAAAAGAACTATTATCGTCAATCATGTGGTTATCTTTGAAGCAATCGGAAAATACACAGGAATCATGAATAAGACATTGAGTCTTGGAAGGAACTTTACCTTTTTTTGCTTTAGTTATACAAAATTCTTGCGTAGTTGCAAGTCTCTTCATATTACTTTTATTTTGAAGAACACCTCCGGCTATTAATTTTGACCCACTTACTTTTTTTACATTTACACCATCCTTTTCGTTGATTTTTAGTGTAGTATTCCTATTATTATTAGACAACGACTTTGAAATCTTCCGGCCAAGCTTTGCTTTTTGATTGATCTTTGATTTTGTCTTTACAATTTTTGAATTCGATCCTCCTTTTTTATTGTACGAGTGCTTTTCGCCAGAGAAAGGCTCCTTTTGTTTACTACTTAGGTTTTTTGATAAGTTTCTATCAAGATTCGTGTCAGTTTTGTTATTGCCAATATCATGCTTGGAAATCTTTCTTAATTCTGCATCTTTCCAATCTATCGAGCTACATTCACTTTCAAATGTTGGCGCGTTATTATTGCAAATGGATTCGTCCTGTACCAGATTTCCTAGCTCATTACCTTGGACATTCTCTTCATTAACATTAACATTTCCATTCTCCTCTCTATTCTCTGCTTGTTTTTCGTCGGCTTTATCTTTTTTCTGGCGATGTTCGCAAAACCCTCCATTAGAAGATGGTATATCAGGAGTTTTTGACTTCGAATTGAATTTATGTCGGACTTTTTGATCCATTGTTTCATGAGGTACTCTATTTTTATTACCTTGCATCGTGCCGAAGTGAAATTTTTTATAAATATTCCTCTTTGCATCTTCATAGAACAATTTCATTTTTAAAAGTGCGTCCAAACTAAATAATAATTCACCAAAATTAATACTCAATAATTATTTAATTAATTAATACAAACTTAAAACTAGAAACTAAAATTCAACATATTTACCCATCTGCCATATTAGGGAAATCTCTAAATGAACAATGAAATTTGGATTGTATCTGTAAGACTGCTGCCGCTGCTAACGTACAATTTGGAATGCTATTCCCAGATGTCAATTCAAAATTATTTTCTATTTACAGCTAATATGTTTGTTGCTGTGATTTAAATTATTTTGGCGCAGCTTATACAGTAACCGTTTAACCTATAACCTTCCTAACGTAACCTTCCTATACATAGTTCTTAAAGGACTGGATTTAACCAAGCTTAGACTGATACTCTAGCTTTAATCCTCTTAGCAGTTCAAATGCAGAACTGTTTAAGCTTAAAGAGTTTTTAAGACCGAAAAAGCATTATAAATGACTATATTTTCCAAATTATCAAGGTAAAGCCACTCAAAATTAAATAATAATAATAGTTTCTTGGAAATAACAATTTAAGGTGTTTAGTTATTATGCTTACAATGTCCAAATAATGGCGGAGTTTTTTATTAATATAAAACGATTCAAAAAACGCTGTATATATTACATTCTCTACGTTAAATTTGGTGCCTCGTGAATTCGACCATCGCATCAACGTTTAGAAAAACTTTAAAGAGGAAAGCAAAAATTTTCAAAATAGAAATAGTAAGAATAAAGACTGTAATATTAAGAACCAAGGTAAGATCTGCTGTTGATGATGGTTCAAAACAAAAAGAGGTGCAATTAATCCACAACAAAACTATAAGAGTATTAAGAACGATATTACTTTTGGAAAGAGAAGCAAAAACTGCGAAAAAAGAGAAGCGACCCAAAATAGTTGTGGATAACAATCAAAGAGACAATAAGAAATACTTAGTAATTCGGAACGCAGGTAATTAAATTAAAAATAAACACCAAATTGCCAAGTACATAGACAAACACTTTGTGGATGTTGGCCTTTTACTAGTAAAAAAAAATTGGAGATAAGTGCAATTATCCTTGTGAACCAACTAAAAATGTGTCAAAGCCAAACGTGTATTATCAGACCTATCAACAATGCTGATGTAGAGGGAGTAATATCTCATTTGAGAGACTACACAGCATTGGGATCGGGACTCGTCGAAATAAGAGTAAAAGACTTCAAGGATATCTTTAAAGTTTGCCACAAATAATAATGAAAACCTACCAACATTTCTGGTAACCAAGTTAGTTAGCTAAGACGAAATGTTGTTATTTACAGAAAATTTTCCCAATGTTTAAGCACAGACCCAAGTTTCTATGTTTTACCAGAGCAAGGCAGAAATTGTTTAATCATAGAAAAACTAATGGCATACAAAAACCGGGGCCCTATTCTTGAATAACGAAGGCAGATTCTCAATACGTTAAGCTGTCAGTCAAAGCCATTCGAAATGAATGTGCATGTGCTATTCTTGATATTCGAATTCGTTATTTTCCTATGCAAACCATTCGTTATATAACGAATGGGGTGCTTTCCTCGAATATAAATTCGACGATGCCTCGACTTGCACTTGATGACGTAACCAAATGGTAAGCCAACAATGCGTCACTCCAATATAAAATCAACGTTGCCTCGACCCGATAAAGGAATAGCTACAATTTTTTCTTAGAAATTTCCTGGAAATATTTTCCTTAGAATTTATATGCATTATTTAAGGCCGACAACGGTAGCTTTGCTTGGGCCACTAACAAATCTTATGAGCGTAGAGCAAGGTGTATAGAATACAAGCTATTCTCATTAAAATATTGACACATTGCAGCTCATGTGCTGTGACATATTCGTGACTAATGTATATGTATACATTTTTATATGAAAGACAGAGAGAGGAGAAAGAGTATTGTGTTCTCTGTACCGTATTTTCCTATACATTTCACGATATTTCGTCACCTAGTGGTGGGTAGAAGGCGCTTCCTAATGAGAATACCTTGTCTTGTATTCTTTATACCTTGAGCGTAGAGTAGACGCCTAGCGAACATTAAGGCAGAAACACATCCAGGCCTCGAGGTTTCCTCGAGGTATTGTCAAAATTTCCAACACGGGTTTTTAAATGATGCAACACAAAACCAGGCCAGCAGCTAGCCTCAAGGCCTAGCCGCAAAGCGCGCTTTGCTCAATGTTCAAAATTGTCTCTCTCAGGCCTACTTCTGTCAACAAATGTACTAACAAAATTACAATAACAGTACCGAGCCCGGTGGTATCATTTTGTTTTCATTTCTCTGAGGCAAGCCTTGAGGCGAGCTGCGAGGAAGCCTGAGAGAGGCCAGGCCTGAGGCTTGCTTGGATGCGTTTCTGCCTTTAATTTTTATTCAGTCTGGGGCCGACTGGAGTTATTTTCAGATGTGTGCCGTTGTCGGCTCGCATGAAACTTCTAAAGAAAAATTTTCCAGTAAACTTCCAAGAAAAAATTGAGGGCTTCCCTACATCAGGCCGAGACATCGTGGATTTTATATTGGAGCAATACAACTTTTTCATTTCGTAGAGAAGTTTCTATTTTTGCTAGAAAAAACTTAGAAGAGCAAGGGTCTGTGATACATCTGAACCCATATACAATGGATTAGCAATAAGTAAAAATGCCACAAATCTGTGCAAGTTTGATGTTTGAAGTGGATTATAACCAATTTCATAGGATTTTATATTTTGAAGAGCTTTTCAGTACAATAAAAATGTCTAGGACTGATCGTTTTCACAGTATACGTAAAAGGAACCTAATTTTGTATGATAAAACCAAGAAGGGGTTGCCCGATTTAGTCCCATTTTTGAAATTGTATTTACTCTTTCTATAAAAACGCCGTGTACAAAATTTCAGTTCTTTATGTCGACGTGTTCTTAGGTAGTGTCCAAATCTAAGTTAAAATCGAAATTTTTGTATGGCAACCCTACGAAGGAGTTACCCGATTGGTTTCATTTTCAAACTCAAATCTACAATTTTTTTTTTTAAAAAGGCCGTGTGCAAAATTTCAGCTCTCTAACTGATCGAGCTCTCGAGTTATCGTGAGGACGGACGGACAGACAGGCATGCAAAAATCAACATAGCTCGCATGGGTGTCCAATGCATTTTTCTCTACTAATATTATGTCTATGCGTTTACAAACGGAATAATAAACTTAATATACCCTACAGATTTCGTCTAGGGTATAAAAATGAATAGTCAGACCAGGCTAAAGAGATGGAGAGAGTGGTGGAAAGGAGAATAGCTCTGTATTGTTTAAAAACTAGAGTCTCACTCTCATACATACACACACACACCAACCTAACAAGCTGACCTACATTTAATAAACCTTTAATTTTCTAAAAAAAAAAACCCCCCAATTGATTCTGACATCTTTTTCAGCTCAAAACCCTCCCCGGCAAAAAAAAGAATGAGTTTAAAGGATGCTACTCACCCGCCTGCAATGCTAGCCGGTCTTAATAGGCTTCGTCACGACAATGAGGTATTTTACATTCAGTAAATTGAGTTTAGTAAAAATACAAAAATTACCATAAAAATGTACCCCCAAGCTTTGTGATGTAGTCTTAAAGATAAGAAATACTGCAATACCGGCGCACAAAGTTGTATTGTCCGCAGGGAGTTGTTACTTCTCTGCAATGTTTAATGGTATCAAAAATAGTTGTCGGAATATCATCACCTTATACATATAATATAAATTTTCAAGGAAATTTCCCAGAGAGTAGCGAGAAGGAAATTGAAATACATGGCATCGATCGGAACTCATTTGCCATGCTGGTGGACTTTATTTACACAGGACATCTTGCTATCGACCATGATAACGTTCAAGATCTTCTAATTGCAGCAGGTTTTCTTCAAATTCAATGGGTGCTAGAAAAATGCTGCGAATATCTTGAAGGCCTAATTGATGGCAGCAATTGCTTGAGCATAAGAAACTTTGCTGGTAAGTGATTAGTGAAATTTTACCAGAATCCCTGGGACATATTTCTTTTTTTTACTATACATAAATATTTAAAAATTTTGCAGATAAGCACTCGTGTAAAATGTTATGTGATGCAGCTACAAAATATATTATTCAGAATTTTGAAGATGTATGTAGGAGTGGAGATTTTGTGGCTTTGGAAAGAACAGAGGTAAAGTAAACAGTTTTCCGTTGCTTGCTACAATCACTAATTTCACAGGTGGAGAATATTTTGCGAAACGAATCATTATACGATCATAATGAGGACTTAATACTCAATGCAATATTAAAGTGGGTTAATGCAGTTCCAAGTGATCGCACTTCATCTCTACCATTTCTTTTAGAATATATTAATCCCTTGCTAGTTAGCCAGAGTGTAATTAATGATTCCGACATCATTACAACACAGCCTGAGTGCGCTCTTTGGAGATTAAAAGCTAGTGGGAAAATATCAACATTCGATTGGAATGTTTTTATTTTAGACAAAACTGGGAAGGCTCAGAATTTTTCCATATACAATTTAAAAACGCAGAATTACATAGGACTCCCAAGCCTGCCAGAAAGACCTTTTGGTGCCAGCTTATGCGGTGAAAATTGTTTTCTCTATGCACAGGGTGGAGCCTTTGATCGTAAAAGTTCTAAGAACTGCTTTCGTTTTAATATATTCCGCCACAGATGGACGCCGTTTCAATCTCTTAGAGTTCCCCGATCACATCATTGTTCCCGAATTTTGAACGGTTCAATATATACAATAGGCGGAACTGGATTAGAAGGAGCTACAGATAGTGTGGAACGCTTAGACTTAGCATCAGGACAACAAGAAATAGTTGCGGAAATGAAAGAAGAACGATCTTCAATGGGTGCTGTTGCATATGGTATTAATATATAAGCACGAATCATAAAATTAAACAAAAAATTCAAAATTGAATAAGAAGTTGTATCTTTCAGAAAATTGCCTATATGTGATGGGCGGAGAGAATGAAACAGAATGTCTGTATTCACTCGAACGTTTCGACCCAAGAGAAAGTGCTTGGCATAAGCTTGCCAGTATGGGGGAAGTCAACAGTTATTGCAGCAGTGCAATTATGAACAATAGTATATATTGTGCCAAAGGTCTAGGGTCATTTATGGAGCGTTATGATATTCGGACCAATAGCTGGGATCTCATCGCATTTAACGACGACAGGTAAGGTTATGTATGCATTTTAATTATACTCGGTAAAAATTTATAAAGTCGCTCAGTATTTTTTACATATACTTTTGCAAGATTGGTCCCATTATAAATAAACCGTCAAATCAAGAAAAATGAAGACCCTGTAGGCTCCTAGCTCACTCTACTACATTGAGTATGCACTTTTATTTAAGTTTCATTAACTTCCACGCTAAACAATAATATTAAACATCTGAAGGTACCCTTCCACATCATATAGCAGCTTCAAAGCATTCTGTTTTCTTGCAAATCTTGAGAAACATTCTGAAGATTCTGTCAAGCTTATTATGTTATATCATATAAATGAGTTTCCAAATTTCTGTACAGTTTTCTAGAAGTGAACCAAACGAACCTAACGATTTAAGCTCCGTTTAACAGACACCACTTCAAAATCTTGGATTAAATGTTATTCATAATCGAAAGTAACTTGCATTTAATCGCCTATATTAATCATTTATTTAATTTTTCACATTCCAAAGTTCCATGGACCTAACCTGCCTGAGCTTAAGCTCGCTTTATAAAGCCACAGTAAGTCCCTTGTTAATTTTTCGCTGTGGTTTACTGGCTTACGAATGAACATGACATTTTCTTCTTGCAAACTTTAAATCTTACCTTACTTACCTGAATTACTCTTTATACAGTTAAACGGATATATTCCATACTCCCCTGGACTTTTGTGAAGTTAAAAGGAATATTTTATCGATTGACTTCCTTCTTTTGTGATAACAAAAATATAAAAATTAACTAAAATATAAAATTTTTTTGTAGAGAGTTTTATGAGCTCATGGCTGTGGAAAATGATTTATACGGATTATCAGGAGAAGGACTTTTTAAATTTAATGGCTTAAATAATTGGAGCATTGTTTTTGATTTTCCTGGGGTACATGAATGGGATACGGCCGTTCCAATCAATGTAGAAAATGTGTACTCCTGAAATAGACAACATGAAATCGAAATTGTATAATGTTTAAATTCTCCACAAACTATAATCTGGCTATCCTAAAGGGGATAAATATAAGTAATAACACATTAAAATGTTAGCCCGGGAGCCAGTAAATATTTTTTTTGTATAATTAATTACCTGTTAAATCATATCACGGAAAAACACCTGAATAAAGGAGAAGGTTTTTCGATTAGACGTCCTGGGTTTGCGATAAAAGCTGACATCATTATTCAACATGATAAGTATTCATCCGCTCATACCTCATTTTGGTGTGCATCTTATGATAATAATTTGGCATCAATAAAGCATGGATTATTGGAACCTGCACAACGAACAAATAATATACTCATAGACCCAAGATCACTACATCAAAGTTCTTCTAGTACGAAATTCTTAGAGCGTCCGGAGGAAAGCAATAAGTACGCGCGTTCCAACTAGGAAAAAAGTACTTACCGTAATTCGATAGAGAAAAACGATATAATTTTCAATAAAATTTTCACTTAAAACTGAAATAGAGTAGTAATTGCTCATTACATTCTCAAAACATATGGGTATAACTAGTTGACGATAAGACTTAGAACAATTTAGGCGATTAATGCAGAGAAAATCGTTGGGATAAATCGTACGCATTTGTTATTAATACATTGTCACCATAATGAATGAAGTGTGTAATTCGGATGAGGTATTTAATTCACAATAAGGTGACTTAAAGAAAACTGTACTGGTGACTTCATCGATGGAATAGAGCGGCAGTATTTATTTTTTTATTTATGTGCTAGAAGAATCATCAAAAAAGGAGAAATGAATTTTTCGTAAGAGAATTCCGCCAAGTACATTAAATTTATTGTAAAACGAAGGTTAAATAATTATTTCAGTATTAAGGAATCAATATTTTTTTTTCAACTCAATATTCTTACGGCTTTTTAATATATAAGAAATGTCTAGCTGTCATTAACAATATTTACATAAACAAGGAATAACAAACAAAGTTACGGATATCTAAACAATAGAAAACGTTTGAGACATTATTAAGCATTAATTTGCACAGGAACACCAGTTAAATAATTTGTGTACGGGTAGACATGTCGATACGTTTGCCATTGTCCACTTTCAGTCAAATATTTACAAATTCGTTTATCAAATATTCCAAGCAGCTGATTGTCCAACGTAAATATTTCCCGGGGATACCTGAAATAAAAATTAAATAATTTTGACTGCACCAAAATTTGTATAAAAAAAACTTCTTACTTATCAAGCATAGTTTTAATAAAAGTCCACTGATTAGCTTTGACATCGAAACGTTCCATGGCTCCCCCTCGACCAACACAACAATAAATATTGCCTTCAAAAATAGAGCAGGAAGATTCTCCCCGACTATAGAGTTCACTGGACAACGTCTGCCAAACTCCTTCCCGAGGATCATATCGCTCCACAGAGGATAAGAATACTTCTTTATCATTACCGCCTATCACATAGATACAATTTTCTGTAACAACGAAACAAATCAACATTATTTTTACTCATATTCTATTTTATTTTCAAAATCACCATATGAAACTAAACCGAACGATGAGCGTGCCCTTTGTAAAGTATTGCACGAAATATATTGGCCAGTAATCAAATCAAGACGCTCGACTATATCTAAAGAAGTTAGATTAACTGAACCGCCTATAGAGTACAAGGAACCACCAAGGACACAACTACGATGATTTGAGCGAAGAACGGTTAAAGGAATGAATTTAGTCCATTTATCTTTGTATGCATTATAAGCATAAGATCGAGGTGAATATCCCCCAAAAACTGTTGGCAATGATATCCAACCACCCTGAACATAAATCGTACTCCCCTGTGCAGCTAAGCTAAATTGACAAAGTTCTTCTGGTAATCGATTAAGGCGTACACTATCTTTTGATGTGTTTTCAACTTTTTCAACTCCATAATAACCCAATCTATTAAAGAAGTAAATATACCAATCACTTGGGGTACTTTTTCGACTTTCGATCAACCAATCTTCGCAAGATGTGTTCTTCTGCAATAATTCTGATTCTTGTATAAATTCTTTTGTGACATGAACTGGATTGACATAAACAAGTAACTCTGAAAGATATTTCAGGCGATCTTTAGGTGCATGATTAATCCATTTGTGAATTGCAGCTAGAATTGTATCGTCAGCAAAGTCGCTAAGTTCATCCTCTTGCAAAAACGTATCAATCTAAAATTTTAACATTTAAAAAATTGTATTCATACACTTTTGCTCATATTGTCTCACCTCGTCGAAATCTAATAACAAAAATTCATCTTTGGATACAATTTGACAAAAATGTTTAGCAGCACATTTCGTAGCATTTTTAAGCAATGATTTGAGAGAGCGCTTATCTGACAGTAAAAGAATACAATATTATTTCGGGAATCTGACATAGTATTGTTAATTACTTGCATATTCCATAAATTCCAAGCAGTTGGCTTCATTGATTTCACGTTCCAACATTTCACAGCAAATTTCTTGTGCAGAGTTTATTTGAAGAAAGTTGGCAACATCGAGAACTCTACGCACGTTTGCAGGAGTTACATATAAATTTCCAGTGTAAATGAAATTAATAACTAATTTCAGGTACGTTCCATCCATTTCTTCCATAACAATCAGTTCTTTATCCTTTTCTGTAAACCGACCTATAAAAAAATATTTAAGAAAATTGGCACGGAAATATGAACAACTGAAATCGTTGGCTCACCACTGAACATTGCACTGAAGTATGGGCTACAAGCGCATAGCACAATTTTATGGGCAGGAATTAAAACATCGCCAGCTTTCAGTGTTATATCACAGAACTAAACGAGAAAAATTTATCTTGGGTTTCAGAAGATTACAAAGTACATATAAAATTCTACCATTTCCGATTCTCTAAATTGATTTAGACCTTCAAGGAGCTCGTGTGCAATATCTGTAGCTCGTTTCTTATGAAATAAAAAAAAATTTAAATTAATACATTTATTAGAACTTTCAATTAAAACGTAAAATTAATAAATTAACAAAACTTTAACTTTCATGTAAGTACTAGTAAATAAAGTACAACTAGACAACACTCTTTTGAAGATTTGGGTCGGCGATCTCAAATCAAGCTATACAGGACGATCTGAACCAACAATATCGATAGGGAAAAAATGAATGGGATAGAAAGGATAAAATTCCGTTTGATTTTTATCAATCAACTTATAAAACCTGAACCGATCATAAACCTTATGATGATTTCCCCTTCTCGCCTCCATTTTGAAATTTGGTTCAAATTTTCGAAATTAAGTGAAAATGATTGAAGTGATTCACTTTTATAGAAATGTGATTTTTCTAATAAGGTGATTCACTTCACTTAACTCACCTTCGATTTTGCGGTGAATGGAAGTGAAAACATCGAGCAGCGATTTTATTTTAGAAATGGCAAGAACATATAATTATTAATTATCACCAATAAATTGTAACTCGCCATTTACTAGAAAATTCTATTTGATGGACTAAAACAAATTTATAATGTATTAGAGGGGAAGCTTGTTAGTGAATAAGGACCCCAATGCAAAGAAAAAGTATAGGAAGAGATAGCGGAAAAATTAAGTCCTTGTGGTATATTTAGTCTGTTCAGAGCAACGCGCTCTTTGCGTTCAGAGCAGCCAAAAAGTAACTTTTTTCTCCCTCGCTTTTGACAGAAAAATGTGTTTAGAGCGGATGCTATAGTCACTATTGAAGCCACTTTTCTTGATAGCACTTGGGACTGCTATCAAAATAGTCACTTCAGGTTTCAATGTGTGAATCGTCAAAGCCATGTAAAATTGAAAGTAAATATGTGAATAAAACTAAAATGGACGTAAGGAAGAAAATTATTTTATTGCTGTTTATAGTCTTAATTTATATAAGTCCGTCCCAATTTACGGGAAAAAAAAACCTGAGTTTGTTTTCTGAACGTATATATATGTGCACATTAATATGAATATTTTCTTTCAAAACGCTTTTGCTCGTTTAGAGCAACCAAGTTGCTTTTTACGCTATCGTCAAATTCACAGTCACATTATATTCCTCATCATCCGCATAAAATGTCAAGAGGATAATAATTCGCAGCCGCGTTTATTTTCATACATAAGATCGCCAAAAAGCTGTGCAAATAACGTTCGAAGTTAATTTTCGAAACTACTCACTTCACTTTTGAAAAGGAATCATTTTATTTTTAGAAGTGAGTGAAAGAACACACGAGTATTCTTGATGCACTATGCAAACCCGTTTTTTAGGGAAGAGGTGAAAAGAGGCACCTCTTTCCTAAAAAAACCGGTTTGCATACTGCATCAAGAATACTCGTGTGGGATGGCCATATGAAGTTAAACACTCACCAATTAGCTGAATCTCGGTACAGTTTTTCATATCGAACTTAAGATGCCCATGCATGCATCATTATAAAGCCTAGAGCAAGGAATTTTTCCACTTATTCCACTTATTTCTTAAAGTAAAAATCACATTAGGTTAAGAAAATTTTGACAATTTTGTGTATCTCAGAATAAATAAAGAAATTATAAAGAAAACAAAGAAATTTATAATTCCCAATTGTATGTAATTTGACCATTGCGTAATGAATTATATCGAAAATTTTATTATATCTGTTATTTTTGCACAACAATGTACATGAAAATTGTGGAATTTATTATAAGCGCATCAACCGTGAGTTCAGGTGTCACACACCAATGTGCTTTGAAGCGTTGTGATGTGCATGTCACGTGACTTGAAAAGTAGGGTTACACACCGCACACCAAATTATCAACTACCGTGCGTTCAGCCGCACGCAGAATGTCACATAATGTCACATTTTTACACACCATGTCGTTCAAGTGACCGAAGCGTGGTCATTTCCCCAGCACATTGGTATGCACATTTTTACGCTACAGTCTGGTAGCGTAGTGTCTCTGTGCGCTTAGTAGTTTTGACGTTTAGCGTAGTTTTATTCTTAAAGAACTTTCTAAATTGACATTTCGAATCGAAGTGCACACCAACCGTTCAGGTGCTATCCCTACTTTTTCAATGATGTGATGTGCTGAAAAGCACATCGGTGTGTAGACCTGAACGGCTGGTGTGCACTTCGATCCGAAATGTCACTTTTGAAAGTTGTCAGTGTAATTTAAAGTGAAGATTTTGCAAATAAAAAAGGAAATGAATAATAAAGTTGCATTACTTGGTCAAAGTTTACCTAATAATAAGTTAAGAAGCTGTAGAGCAAAATGGGCAAATTTCTGGTGTTTTTTAGAATAAAACAAGTAATTTTATATACTTTCGTCTTTTGCATGAATGGGGGAAAAGAACTTGTCTATGCACTATTGTAGTGCAACTGAGACAACGAGTTAAAAACAAAAATCGAGGATTACCCAAACGACAAAATCTTATTAAATCCCTCAAAATCCTTTCAACCTATTCATAATAATGTACTTCGGGCCACACTGCCTCCCATTTTTAAGAAAAAGATAAATTTCGGTTTGGCCCAGATGCTGAAAGGAGATGTAAAATTCCTCTCAAATAAAATTCTCATTCAATTCCCGAAAATATCAGTGAATCCAGCATGAGTTCTCCCACTTAATCTCTTCATAGCAAAACGTATGTAAACAGAAACAAGTGCTGTTCAAATATCATAGGATTACATGTGTCCTTTTAGACCTTTTACAACAACAACATGTGTCCTAACTATCAATATTTCATGAAAACCGGTTTTCACAAAAGCGCGGGAGCAATTTATGAGAGTAAAACGTGAAAACTCCGCCCCTTCTCATTTATTTACGAAAATGAATCATTTGCCATTCTGTTTCGGTGCATGCAACTTCCGCTTTCACATTTTTTATCTTTATTCATAAAATTTTTGAAGAGAGTTTGATTTTTTTCGATTTTTTTCTTTCTTTCTTCCTTTTCTTGCCGTGTGCATTTTAAATGTAAAACACTCGGATATCTCACCAGCTTCTTAACTTATTATTAGGTAAACTTTGACTCGGTGCAATTGAAACCTCAAATGAGTTTTTGAAACGGATTGCCTCTTTTCAGGTATGGTAATATTTACGAACTCATTCATGTAAATAATAAATTTGTAAAATTACAAAGGCATCTGCTATTCCACTTGACGACGATGATGATAATGATGTTATTATGAAAGCAGGAATTGATTCTTTACAAAGAACTGAACCCAATAGGATAGAGACTGATTTGGATGAAAACGATTTTGTTATCTGAAATAAATTATTTTATTAAAGAATTATGTTTTTACTAAATTAAGGAATTTTTACCATCATTCAAAACAGCAACCGTGTTTTCCTTTTGTAAAAAGGAATTATCTTCGTTTAAAACAAAGTTATAAATTTGTTCCATTTTTAATTTGCATTCAATTGAATTCAATTTGTATATTCGCGCTAAATGTCACTTCTGAAAGCATAAAACTACGGTAAAAGCCAAAACTACACAAACGCACGGAGACACTACCCTAAAGGGGGCCATACACCATCAGTTTTGCCGTGGTTTTAAAAACCACGTTTTAGTCGAGATAAGAACCTAAAACGTGGGCGAAAAAAAGCCCCACACACCATCCGTCTTGACCACATTTTGCCATCATAGGTTACAGCAACAACATGTGACCAAACATTGTGATTATTTCATGAAAACCGGTTTTCACAGAAGCGGGAATATTTTATGAGAGTAAAACGTGAAAACTCCGCCACTTCTCATTTATTTACGAAAACGAAATATTTTCCATTCTATTTCGTTGCATGCAATTTGCGCTTTCACATTTTTTATCTTTATTCATAAAAATTTTAAAGAGAGTTTGATTTTTTTTTTATTATTTTTTCTTTCTTTTTTCCTTTTCTTCCCGTGTACATTTAAATGTAAAACACTCAGAAATCTCGCCTACTTCTTAGCTTATTATTAAGTTAACTTTGATTATGAACGAGCAATTCAGTAAAACCACGGCAAAACTGATGGTGTATGGCCTTGCCCACGTTTTGAGAAAGATATTTCTGACCTGAATTCTGGTTTTAGTAGATATCCGAACCTCAAAACGTGGGGTTCGCCATACACCATCAGTGGTTTTACTGTAAAACCACGGCCAAACTGATGGTGTATGGCCTGCTTAACAGACCGTGCACCGATGTGCACATTTTGGGCGGCTGAACGCTGCGATGTGCTGTGGAAATGACAACGCTTTGGTCGCCTGAACGACATGGTGTGTAAAAATGTGATATTATATGACATTCTGCTTGTGGCTGAACGCACGGCAAGTCTAGTACAAATTCGCCGTTCTTACCTTCAATTTTCCATATTATCCGTAAAAATGGTTTGTATCCAATTGAAAAATGAAGATTCACGGAACCCAATTTTTTCTCCTCCATTTGTCACTTTAAATTGATTTACCTCTTGCAAAATCGCCGTTCCTTCCTTCAATTTTTCAAATTATTACACAAACGTCAAAATTCCTCACTGAAATAAGTGTGATATTTATTTCACGAAGAAATATTGACATAATCCATTTATGTCGAAAAAGAATGGCATTTTTTTTTCTATTGAGAACTAGACTTTTATTGTTTATTTATTTATTTATTTATCTATCACTAGTTGTATTTTGTTTTAATTTCTTTTCTCTAGCATACTGTTCGAAGAAATCGGCACGGAAAAAGATTCGCTGAGCATTCGGTGACCTTTTTTTACACAGTTTTTGTATAGGAACAGTAATTTCCGCCCTTTAAACACAATTGTGACGGCCGATGGCAAACGATTAAAAAAGTTTGCTGTCAAACCGTGCGTTCAGCCGCATGCAGAATGTCACATAATGTCACATTTTTACATCATGACGTTCAGGCGAACGAAGCGTTGACATTTCCCCAGCACATCGGTGTGCACATTTTACGCTACGGTCTGGTACAAAACCTTCGAGAATACTTCACAAGCCATGAAACAGACTCCCTCCCTACCACATGCGAGGCCCAGCGTAGTCCTTACATTCTAAAATATTTGCAGTGTTCTAATGTAAAAGTGACAAAAGTTTGATTTGAATAGCTCCTCCGCCCCAAAATACTATTCATACAGAAAAATGGAGTTCTGATAATCTTAAGCTTGCTTTCTTATCTTCCGAACAGTAATAAAATTTTCATACCTTTCCTAACAAAATTATTTAAAAAAAATTTATCTTAACCAAATGACTAAGAGTTCTCAAACAAAAATTCTCAGCTGAGTAATCATTATAATGTCGCTGTGCCGTCATGGCATGCCGTGGGCTGATGATATCGAATGTAGCTGCCTACAGATTCGGACTACGGCTGCACATACACACATGCAATTATCACTCAGCTGAGAGGTATTGAGCGTAAAATGGTAAGGTTACTTTGTAATCAAAACTATTTTATTATTTTGTTAAGTAACGTATATAGGAAGCGTAGCCTTTGGGAAGGTAAGGAACCAAGCTTTAAATTAATACAAGGCTATTTTCCTTTATGGATAGTAGTTTAGGCTTTATGGCATATATAAAGCCAATATTCAATATAGAACATTTTAAAAAAAGGACTAAGCACGCACACATATAGATTTCTGTTTCATGGCTTGGGAAGTATTCTCGAGGGTTTTGTCTGGTACCGTAGTATCCCGGAGCGCGTCCATGTAGTCGGCTGCAGCTCCAGCCGAAGCCAGTCATAGCTATCTCGTAGCCAGGCATAGATGCGTGTAGCTGCTCCCGACTTTATGAACGATTTTAGCCATTGCCAGCTTCAGAAATGTCATCATTGGAGTATGTACATTTCATGTAAATATACAAAAAACAATTTATTACCTGCTTTGTCTATTAAATCAATGAATGGCTCCCCACGCTCATTCATATAAATGGTTACATTTTCCATTATTACAATAATATTTCTTTTCTTTTCTGTAATTTAAAAATAACAACAACAAAAAATGTCAAACGTAATGCGCTTGTGTTAGTTAGGTATGCTGCGTAGCACTCTTAAGTCGGTACCGGCTGCAGTCGACTACGAGCCCGGCTACTATGATTTCCGAACGCTAGAAACTATCATTTAGCCAAGTAAAAAAACTGGCTATTGCATTTCCGAACGACGATAGCCACATCTACAGCTGCCATAGCCGGTTGCAGCCTACTTTATGAACGTGCTCCCGGTGCACTTAGTAGTTTTTACGTTTAGCGTAGTTTTAAGCGGCCCACAGACGATACAACTGTTGGTCCAACTGTTGTACCAAAATGTGTTGGCATACAACCGTTGTATGGTGTGTGGGCCAATTGTACGAAGCATCCAACGATCGCAAGCTCGGTTGGATGGTTGGATGTGCATGCAGGTAAACCGCTGTTGTATATGCGACCGTTGTATAGTGTGTGCGCTTGTTGTTCAACCGTTGATCCGATTTCATTAAATGTGAATTTTTTTATTGTAATTGCATTGTAAAAAACAAACCAAAGTGGTATCTATTAAGTATAAGGACTTCTGGGAAGAGTTTATTGATTCTTTTTTTTTGACAACCGATGACATTATTTCGTAATACTCAGTATGAAAAGTTACACAAGACTGACAGCTGAAAAAATCGGTCCAACCGTTGTATCGTGTGTACAACTGTTGGTCCAACGGTTGTTCAACAGCCGTTGGACCAACAGTTGTAAAGTGCACACCGTTCAGGTGCTATCCCTACTTTTTAATGATGTGATCTGCCGTGCGTTCGTATTGTCACCCTTCTGTGCAAGTTTGATTTTTTAAGTGGTTTTTCGCATAATTTTCTAGAACGGTTTGTCGGACAGAAAACATGATTATAACCAATTTTATAGGATTTCGTATTCTGAAGAAGTTTTTAGTACAATAAAAATGTCTTTGACCGCTTTCACGGTATACGTAAGAAACCTAAATTTTTATATGCAACAACAACAAGGAGCTGTCCAGACCTGTAAAGTACTTAAGTACATTGGTACTTAAGTACTAGTAACAGTACCAGTACCTGGACTTGTACTTGAAAAAATTTAAAGTACCAGTACCGGGACTTGTACTTGAAATTTTTTTAAGTACCAGTACCGGGACTTGTACTTGTACTTAAAATATTTCAAGTCCAGGTACAGGTACTGTACTGGTACTTGTACTTGGAATTTTACATGTACAGACCTGTAAAGTACTTAAGTACATTGGTACTTAAGTACTAGTAACAGTACCAGTACCTGGATTTGTACTTGAAAAATTTTAAAGTACCAGTACCGGGACTTGTACTTGAAAGTGTTTTTAAGTACCAGTACCGGGACTTGTACTTGAAAAATTTTAAAGTACCAGTACCGGGACTTGTACTTGAAATTTTTTTAAGTACAAGTACCGGGACTTGTACTTAAAATATTTCAAGTCCAGGTACTGGTATTGTACTGGTACTTGTACTTGGAATTTTACAGATCTGGAGCTGTCCGATTTAGTCCATTTTAAAATTTTATTTGCTAGTACAATGAAAACACCATGTACCGAATTTCAGCTCTCTACGTCGCCGCGCTCTCAGGCAGTGCCCAAATATATAGTGGGAAACGAAATTTTTGTATGGCAACCCCACGAAGGAGTTGCTCGATTTATCTCATTTTCAAAATTAATTTTACTCTTTTTTAAGTCAGCTCTCTAAGTATACGCGTTCTCGAGTTATCGTGCGCACAGACGGACGGACATGCAAAGATCAAAATAACTTTTAATATTATGAGTGGGTGTCCAACCCATTTTGCTCTACCATCATTATTTCGAGGTGTTACAAACGGAATTACAGACTTAGGGCCTGTCCGGATCCAAGTCTTCGTCTTCGTCTTGTTATTACAGCTAGTGACGTAACACAGCAAGCTCAGCTATTATAATAGTTAGACGAAGACTAGGCTAACCTGTCCGAATTCGGGCATTTGCTTAGCTTGATTTCACAGACAGCAAACAAACATAACCTCACAATACGTTGTCTATTTAAATTAAGTCAACTCGAACCTTGACTCGATATCAAGCTCGAAGTTCGTCACTAGCTGTAGTAACAAGACGAAGACTTGGATCCGGACAGGCACTTAGGACCTATCCGAATCCATGTCTTCGTCTTATTATTACAGCTAATGACGTAACACAACAAGCTCAGCTATTATAATAGGTCGAAGACGAAGCTAACCCGTCCGAATTCCTGTGCTTAGCTCGATATTTGATGTTTTGTTAAAAGCATGTGCTGTTTTAAGCGTGAATTAAGGCTGAAACAGATTACACTTTAGTGCGCGGCGCGACATCGCGGCAAAATGAACGGTGAAATTGTTCCGCCGCGCTGTGTCACAGATTGCAATAAGAGCGCAGCAGTGTAGATACAGCCCTCTTATATTGGTACTACAGATTTTCATGAGAAGTTGCCTACCCCAAACATAATTTTTTTGTTGGTACCACTGAAAGTGAGCAGCAAATTTAGGATTAGAAATGACTACGCGGCAAAAATTTTCGCCGCGCTGTCGCGCCGCGTTCAATGCGTGATGCACAATAGGAAACACATGTTCTCTAACATTTTGCCGCGTTGTCGCGCCGCGCACTAAAGTGTAATCTGTTTCAGCCTTTACAATTACGACTGATCTGTCTACTGCGACTTGAATTTAAGTCGAAGTCGAAGCTGAGGTGAAATTTGTAATTAAATTAAAGCTTCAACTGCTTGAACAAACCAGAAGTCCCGACTTCTGCGATTGAACTGAAGTTGGCCGCAGCGAACACCAACTTTGCACTTTGAGCAAAGTTTAATTTCAGTCGGAGTCCCAGTCGAAGTTGCAATTGTATATTGTGACATGTATTTACCATTTGAGCAAAGTCGAAGTCGTAATTGTAATTCGCGCTTTACTTGATGCTTGTACTTATACCTCCCGCCGTGCATTAATCAACTTGAAAGCAAGTTCTCTTGTCTATGAAATGCTAAATAAGTTAGAGTTATATTTATAAGGCAGTCATATATTTCTTGACCTTCATAAATGCAGTCAAATTTTTGGCGACATGATTTATATTGTATCTACTTACTACGATAAGCTATAATTCAAGAAATCAAGATTAATTTTATTAACCAGAAAAAATTACTGCTTTATGAACGCTCATTTCCATTAATAATTTTGTTTTTAAAGGAATTAAAACAGTAAAATGCCTGCGCAATATTTTTGCTTCATTTTATCAGTGTTCGCCATTTTTCCATCATGCTCAAGACGAAGCTAACCAGTCCGAATAGCTTGATCTCGACAACCAGCGAATAAACATAACCGCAAATTATGTTGTCTATTTAAAATAGTCAACTCGAACCTTGACTCGATGATCCTAACCAGATATCTAAACTGTTATACAAAGTAGCAAAGCTCGGTGGCATAGACATGGATTCGGAGAGCTTGACTCGATGTTAAGTCACTAGCTGTAATAACAAGACGAAGACGAAGACTTGGACTCGGACAGGACCTTAGTATATCCTATAGATTTCATCTAGGGTATAATTATAAGGATGATGAAATGGTCAATTGCAGATCTGATTCGTGATTCTGCTTGCTGCTCTGATAAGATCATTGCTTCTGATCCTGTTTAGAGCTTTATTAAGAGCTAATACCAAAGCATTTTTAATAAGAAAATGAAAACAAGAAACTTAGATTATTGAAGAGTAATTGGGAGTATGATTCTATGATAAATCTACATTATATACATTTTACACCGTATATAATGTAGATTAATCATTATTGCATAGTATTTTCTTAATGTAGTTACCCCAATGCTGCTCTCTGATGTGATATCATCTTCATCATATTGCGAATTCATACTCTCATACCCCCAAAAGGAGCCTGCTTCTCCATCATCACTTGAACTTTCTGGGCTTTCCATTTCCTATATTATTCTGTTTCTTGTGTTGCCTAACGTCTTCCTAAGAGATTTATTTTATTAGAAAATTTCATTCAAGAAGTTCAACATATTTTCAGCCTTACATTTAGTTTTTAACAGCCACCAGGTTTTCAGCAATTTTACCATTCAGATTAATGTTTCATATAAATGTCACCTAATCATTGCAAATACAGTCAGCCAGAATAAACTACTTAGAATATATAGCTATACATTCTAAGATAAACTACCAAATGTAATCACAGCAACACAACCAAAAGCATGACTCTAACGGTTTATAACGGTAATACAATTAATAAATTGGGGATACCGACTCGTTGTTATGAATGCCCAGTATAATCTCGTACATATGAGATTGAGAACCCACAACAGCATAAAACATCCAAAAATCCTAGGACTTGCAAGGAAGGAATATAAAAATCACGATCACGAATGACTCAAGTTTGAAGTGACGTAACAATTTAACGTCAAATGTCAAAAGACATTTGCTTCTTTTTCTAAAGGGCCTTCCCACACGAGAAGTTTTTAAGGAAGGAAGGAATTACTTCCCTTGTGCTAAAGCCCGGTACTAGAGCCAAGGAATTTTTGTTCCTATACAAAAACTATGTAAAAAAAGTGTCTTTTTTTCTTGACCGATTCCTTGAGGTAGTACGCTAGAGAAAAGTAATTCGAACAGAAAATCTCTACTTCCCGATTGACAAAAAGATGTCGCTCTTTTACGAAAAATCCATTTATGTCAATATTTCTTGAAGAAATAAGTACCGATGCACTTATTTCTGTAAGGAATTTTAACGGTGGTGGAATAATTGAAAAATTGAACGAAGGAACGGCGATTTTGCAAGAGGTGTATCAATTTTAAAATGACAAATGGACGAATAAAAATTGTTTTACGTGTATCTACATTTTTCATTGGTAATTACCCATTTCTTCACTTTCTTTATTATTTCTTTATTGTCAGAAATATCACACAATTGACAAATCCAAATTGTCAAAAATTCCTTGACCTAAGTCAAATTTTCTTTAAGAAATAAGTGGAAAAATTCCTTGACCTAATTCCTTGGCTCTAGCGTACCGCCCTTAAAAGCCCGGTACGCTAGAGCCAATTTTTGACAATTGTCAATTGTGTGATATTTCTGACAATAAAGAAATAATAAAGAAAGTGAAGAAATGGATAATTACCAATGAAAAATGAGGATACACATAAAATAATTTTTATTCGTCCATTTGTCATTTTAAAATTGATACACCTCTTGCAAAATCGCCGTTCCTTCGTTCAATTTTTCAATTATTCCACCACCGTCAAAATTCCTTACAGAAATAAGTGCATCTGTACTTATTTCTTCAAGAAATATTGACATAAATGGATTTTTCGTAAAAGAGCGACATCTTTTTGTCATTCGGGAAGTAGAGTTTTTCTGTTCGAATTACTTTTGTCTAGCGTGCTACCTCAAGGAATCGGCCAAGAAAAAAATTCCTTGAGCATTCCATGACACTTTTTTTACATAGTTTTTGTATAGGAACAAAAATTCCTTAGCTCTAGCGTACCGGGCTAAAACATGCAAGCACAATGATGTTGCTCCGCTAAGTTCCAAAATTCAAAGTTAATTAAGTCACAGTTTTTGATATAAACAATAACTGTATCACAAATTCACAACACGTAATGACTTATTATATTATCACCTCAAATTGCATATAAACATCTGTACAGCCGTCCGATCAGAAATTTCGCACTTTCGAAATGAGCGGAGCTAATTTGCTTGCAGTAGGATTTATGCTGCCCGTACTCCCCACCGAAACTTGTTGCAAAGTATATAGAAGACAAGTATTCCCATCTAAATGTTGACACATTACAGCTGATAGCCTGTAACGTAATTCTGCGACTAATGTACCTCACTGACTTATAACAATGGACTGAGCGATTTGCAATTTCATGTGGCACAAAAAATATTGTGTTTCTGTATATCACCGTTAGAGCACCCTTTAAAACGATTACATAAAAAACATGTAAAACTCGACCAATCAGATGAAATTTTACATCCGAAAAACGAATTAAATAAAAAAAATATATTTTCTTGTGCCCAAGTGATATTTTAATCGCTTATAAGGAATTAAACTCATTCCGGCTTTAATTTTCAAAAGTTATTCTTAACTGAATCCTGCTTATGGGCAAGAGAGACGGAGCATGGTAAACACTAGGTTTGTTCGATGAAAACACCGGGTAAGCCCCGGGCTACAACGAGCTGTACTATCTTATTTTTTGAAAACCTTGGGCTTACACGGGGTTACAGAAACTTGTTCGATGAAAGCCCGGTGTTTCTGATTTCGTGCCCCGAACTTGCATTAAAAATTTCTAGGGGTAAACGTTTGACATTTGTCATTTGTGAACTGTCACATGGAATTTGTTCGGTGATTGCTGTTGAGTGCTGTATACCTTAGAATATATAGCAAACAGGAATGGTTGAATCGTGTAAAATTCGTGTACATGAGCGTAATTTGTCAAGAACAGGAGACTATACGTAGGAGTAAGTGAGATGCTGGATAGAGAAGTTGTCAAAGCTCTAGATTAATTGTCAAATGTGCTTTTGTTTTGTGAATAGATTTGGTCAACTTAAAATTCTTTTGTGAAATTTAACAGAAATACCGAATCAATTCTTTTCAAAACTATTTATCTTTGAACTTTATTTAGTGGAAAGTTTTAGTGCCACTAGTGCCTGCATATCAATTAAAAAAACAGAAATGAAATGTTCGGTCAGTGCTTGCAAATATAAATTGGATTATAAACTAGGGAATCCTGTTTGAGGTAACTGCACTACCTAAATTATCTTTTTTGTTAATAGAAGCAAAGATTTATATAAGTTAATTATGTGAATTGTTTCAAAATAAAGTAGAAAAAGAACATTTTTTTCCACAGATGCTCCGCACAAATCCTTTGTTTACTTTTTGCAAATTGACAAGTTGTTTAGAATAGGGATGGCGTGTAAATACATGTAAAAATGGACTACCAACACAACCAGGAATTCATTACGCAAAATCTGCCTTATCACGATTCCTGTTTGCTCTATATTCTAAGCTGTATGTAAAAGTGAAAAAATCGTGCAGCTCATACCAAATTCAGATTATATAAGGAAGTTGGATAAGAAATTAGATGACACAATACCCATCGATAATATGCACATAGGTAATTCGAATGAAAATTATAAGGAAATATTTGAGGAGGCGATTAAGGTCGAAGAACATGGATGAAATCTTAAGATCTGCCTTTTTAGTAAGAAATTTGATCGTAAAAATGTTTCTTTGCCATTATTAACAAGTAATTTTTATAGAGCACGTTATCCCTGCAGCTACCAAGCAAGTAGGTTTGAAGCAAACAGCATATAAGAAATTCTCTAAATTCTTAAATGAGATGTCAGGAAAGGGTTTAATACTGGCTCGAAAAGAAGCCACTGGGATAGAGAAAATCATTTCTGTTGATTTTGATCATCCAAACAGTAATTTTATATCTAGTGACAAAACATCTGATGATAAAAGTGAAAATAGTGCAGCACAATTGTTTTTTTGCAGAAATGATGGAGCCATATCTGGCCACAGATGAACCAATTGTCATTTTTTCAAAGTAAAGTTACAGAAAAGGCGATAATATCGTGTAAAAAAGCTAATAAAAGAATATGTAATTAAGAAAAAACTGGGAAATATTTTTTGTGCATTTTAATATTTATTTATTCTTAAATTTTTAATTATTTCACCTATTTTATAAATAAATTTTCACAAATCCCTGGAAATTAGAAGTTAAATTATGCTCAGGAGAACTGTCAGAGAAATGGCATTTCATTAGATTTACCCGGTGTTTTAAAAACTTATTCGATGAATGCACAAAACCCTGGGTAAATTTGGGGAAAATTGTAGGGGAAGATTTACACGGTATTTTCATCGAACAAACCTTATAGGGAATAGTAAGAAAACCAGTTTAACATTCCGCTCCGTTTCGTTGCGTCCATTGTAATTCAGCATTAAGCGCGACTTCGGCTTTGAATTTGTTCAATTGGTAAATACATGTCGCAAGATACAATTGCAACTTCGACTTCGACTGCGACTCCGACTGAAATTAAACTTCACTCAAAGTGCAAAGTTGGTGTTTGCTGCGGCCAACTTCAGTTCAATCGCAGAAGTCGGGACTTCTAGTTTGTTCAAGCAGTTGAAGCTGTAATTTAATTACAAATTTCACCTCAGCGTCGACTCCGACTTAAAATCATGTCACAGTACAGATTAGCCGTAATTGTATTTCACGTAAGCGTGAATCTGCACAGTTATCTATCGCAGGAACGAGATAAGCAATTTGTTAACGGAAATTTTAGGTTATTCATCCGCTTAGTTGCGTTAATTTCAGATTTTATCAAACTTGTTACGTACGGCTGCGACTGACTCCGTCCATTGAAAAGCATGCAAAGAAAACCGCTTTGACATTTCTCTTCGTTCCGCTGCGTGCATTGTAACCACTGACATATAATAAGAATGGACTGAGCGTAACCCCCGGAATATAATACAAGCCATGAAGTCTCCGAAGGCACCGACACATTAAAAGGCCTTAACGTGCCGGGTACAGCATGCAGTAAGAGCTCACTCTCACGGCATTTTGTATACTCGTCATGGAGGAAAAAATAAAATTTCATCTTAAACAGGTCCTAAAGCCCAAAACTGTCGCTCCCACAGCAAAATAGGGTTAAAACAAATTGCAGCCAAATATGTTTTCTTTCTAATAGTTTAAAAAAAATAGCATCTAGAACAAATTTATGGATATTATAGTGTTTAAACAAAATACAAGCAACTTTTATATGAAAAACTCCTTCAGTAAGACAAGGCAAGAAGACTGTGGATGTCGCCTGCTGACCGGCCCGCTGCTCTCTTTTTTCGACTTTGTTCATGGCTTGTATCTTGCGGGGGTTACGGACTGAGCCATCCTATCTAATTCCTATAGTCAAAAATGGCACAAATTTTTGCTAAAATCTATTTGTCTCTTTCAAGCTCAAAATGTACACTGAACTGTAACCAATTTTGAAAGCAGTACGGCTGTATTAATTGGAATGCATTGGAATTGACATACAAATTGAGACAAATATATTGTTTTTATACGTCTATCTCTTACAAGCTCAAGGAAATTCGACAAAAAATCTGCAGAGGAGCACATTTTTCAGTAATATTACAAATGTGTTTTTGGGTTAATTAAAACAAGTTTAACTTTCTAAATAATTTTAATTTAATGCAATACTATTTTATAACATCTTTAGTGTTTCCAATCGACAAATAATAATAAATTATGAATCGGTGTGCAATTGTACGAAATAAAGGGTTTTCACAGCCTGTTCAATATTTGTGCCATTTTTGAAGCAAGAACGCTCAGTCCATTCTTATTATATGTCAGTGATTGTAACTGAGTCTTTACACACACAGCACGATCTAATGAATCATTAGCACTTATTCATTAAGATATGGTGTGTCATATAGTATTTATAATTATGTATAGAAAAACAGGTCATAATGCATACTAGCGGCGTTTTTTCCTTCATTAGAGCACTAATAAAGAAAATTTACTAAAACTGAATGTATTTTGTAATATAATATAAAGCTCAGCTGTGCATCCGAAAATTTGAAACATAGGAAGAAGAAATGCAAGGCACAAGCTCACGGTACACAATACCTGTACCGGCACTATGTTCAATTTAATTTTTACATTGCACTTTTTAATCATTTAATAACAATTTAATTGTTTGACACATCACGTCCTTACGGAATGAGCGATTCTTACCGCATCTTTACTGACTGCAATGTGACATTTAAACTTAACGAAAGCTCCCCTCTGAAGGCTGAACTACAATAGATGTAAATAACTTTACGAAATTAAACGAGACTGAGACTTACTTCCGAAAAATTGATACTTTTAGCCTAAATATATATCTCGTACGGAATGAGTTATTATCTTGATATTTAATGTTTTCAATTTGGAAAAGTGGTAAAAGTGAAAAAACTAACAAATGGAAGTTGATGTAATTGAAGATTTGTGCATTCTATTAATTCGCAGTGCCCGAATGACATTTTATGTGTTAAATTTTAAAAGGTGGTAAAAGTATAAAAAATTAACAATTTGAAGTTGATTTAATTGAAGATTTGTGCTTTCTATCAATTCACAGTACCATTTTTATTCCATTTTAAGTTTTACATTGCACTTTTAATCATTTAGTATAAATTAAATGTTTGACACATCGCGTTCTTACCGAATGAGCGGAATGAGCGATTCTTACCGCACCTTTACTGACTGCAATTTGACTTTTAAATTTAACGAATGTTCCCCTCACACGAGTTAAAGTTAATTTGTGTACGCCTGTTAAATTAAAGGGCGCGTTCGCTTTACGTAAGTAAATGTACTTACGTTTACTTCTATTGTGGTTCAGCCTTAATTCGCAGTGCCTTAATGACATTTTACGTGTTAAATTTTAAAAAGTGGTACAAGTGAAAAAATTAACAAATGGAACTTGATTTAATCGAAGATTTGTGCTTTCTATTAATTCGCAGTACCATTTTTACTGCATTTTAATTTTTACATTGCACTTTTAATCATTTAGTAATAATTTATTTGTTTGAACACATCGCGTTCTTACCGAATCAGCGATTCTTAGCGCACTATACTTACGGAAAATTGGATATTTAAACTTAACGAAAGTTCCCCTTACAAGAGTTAAAGTTAATTCACAGATTAGATATATATATATATTAATTTGTGTACGCCTGTTAAATTAAAGGGCGCTTTACGTAAGTAAATTTCCTTACGTATACTTCTTTTGTAGTTCAGCTTTGAGCCTTAAAGTTAATTTGTGTACGTCTGTTAAATTGGAAGGGCGCCTTCGCCACATTTAAGTAAATTTACTTACCAATACGGCAGCCTAATGAGCGAAGAAACCTTTGATTATATCAAAGAAATAACCTATAAAAATATGCCGATTATCAGAGTTAGCGCGCTCGCGAAAACAAATGAAAAATTTCATTGAGTCAAACCACACGCTGCAGCATACTGCACATGCATTTTGCTACACTTTTGTGCCTAGACATGTCTTCAATAATTTTGCTACGCTTCTTAAATGAGTACCGAGGTTAGTTGTGTGCGTCTTTAATTAAGCTAAAATTATTTATATAAATAATAATTGCATCACAAATTCACATTGCATTCAAGTCCCAGGGAAAGAACTACACAGCCGTCCGATAAGAAATTTCACAACTTCAAAACGGTCGAAACTATTTGACTGCATTAGTATTGATATGCTGCTGGTGCTGTAGGTTGAAACGTGGCATCACGGAATTTTTCGTCCCCCCGAATGTCTCTCATCTACGAAAACTGAAGTATATTGCAGCGTTTGTTCCATAGCATTCTTCAGCAAGCTACCTCGAGGTGTCTCACCACACCACGCGCTGCCACAGCGTTGTTTTGAATCTTAAAGGCCTTTCACATCGAAACCGAAAACCGATAAGTTCTACACCGAAAATTCGCATTTGCTTTTACATCAAAAACCGAAAACTTTTTTTCGGTTAAATAGAAGTAACATTTAATTATCATAAAAATTGTATGATGAGAGCTCATACATAAAACTTATTTTAATTTTACTTCGACATCCCTATCCATATTATAATAATAAAATAAAATAATATAATTTTCAATGTAAACACAAAAGTGAGGTTTAGTACGGCCGAAAAAATTTTTCGTCCCGAAACGTTCCACATGTCGAAACCGAAAAGAAATTGACGACAGAAGCAACCGAAATTTCGTTTTTCGGCCGAAAAAAGATAAAAGTTGTGTTTTTCTTAAAAATCTGAGATAAATAATCTATTTTATTAGTAAAATTATTAGTTTATCTTATTTCCCATGATTTTATTAATCATTGGAGCAAAAAACTTGTGTTAAAGTGGAATAAATTGAGTTTTTCGGTTTTGATGTGAAAGTGCCTTTAGGATTAGCATACAATCACTTTATCCCTTACTCTTGACGACTTGCGAGGAAGCCTTGTGCCGTAACCCCCGTAACAAGCCATGAACAAAGTCGAAAAAAGAGAGCAGCGGGCCGGTCAGCAGGCGACGTTCACAGTCTTCTTGCCTTGTCTTACTGCAGGAGTTTTTCATATAAAAGTTGCTTGTATTTTGTTCAAACGCTATAATTTCCATAAATTTGTTCTAGAAGCTACTTTTTTTTTTAACTATTAGAAAGAAAAAATAATTGGCTGCAATTCGTTTTAACTTCATTTTGCTGTGGGAGCGACAGTTTTGGGGTTTAGGACCTGTTTAAGATGAAATCTATGTTTTTCCTCCATGACGAATATACAAAAAACAATGAGAGAGCTCTGACTGCATGCTGTACCCGGCACGTTAAGGCCTTTTAATGTGTCGGTGCCTTCGCCGACTTCATGGCTTGTATTATATTCCGGGGGTTACGCTTGTGCTCGTACCCTAAAATATTCTTGCATTGATAAGGGCTATAAACTTATCGGTAGCAGTGAATTTTTACATCCAGTCACACTCAAAGCACTCGAATCTAAACAGTGATATCAAATCTAGTAGCAGGAATAATATTATTCATATATCAAGAGAGCTTGTTGATCCAATTGTAGAACCTCATGAAAATTGACTTGAATTTATTTTATATGTACAAATTTATACAATAGATCCAATAGAAGGTTTTGTAAACTTTTGATGTTCTTACTTAATATCTATGAATGTAATTCAATAAATTCATATATTTATGATACGTCACGTTTTCACTGATACCCTCCCTCTTTCTCATCAAGCACTGTACCCTCCCCCATTCTCGGCAAACGTTGTACCTTCCCCCCTGCATTGCGCACGTATTTTATAGACAGCCCGCATGATGAACGCTCTTAACAAAACTAGGAAAAGTACAAAATTTCAACATCAATAAATATTTATATTTTATGCTTATTTTCCGTTAACATTTTTTATAGATCTATTACACTATATTTGCGAATAACAATACGTTTATAGATTTTCTAAAAATGTATAGCCAAGCAAGTAAATCGATGATATATAAATCCAAGAAGAATTAATAGTTTTATTATATATAATGATTAAAGAATCTATCGAAAACTGAAAACCTTCGTAATTTAACTTTTTAAAGAATGTTTGAATAGCAATATAATGCCGAGTGGTCGCGACTGTCGTTTGTTAAATCTTTCATAGATGATAGATAGGTGAATATTTCAATATTATTCTCTTAATATTTAGCGAGTAATACCTATACTGTTGAATTTGGAGCATATTTCATTCCATAAATTTTAAAACTTCCAAATTTGACCAATTAGTACCTACAATGTCCAACTTTGTTCCATCTAATGGATGTTAACAAAACGGCAATTGCCATCACTTTATATTTTCATACATAGTGGTAGTACGATTTTTATTATTTATTACATCAATAGAGTAAACGTACGAAGCAGTAACATTATTAAGAGATTTGTCTGTTTTCTCAAATTTTTTAGGCTTTTACCTCCGATTAATCTCGGCTACAAGAAACTGAGCTTGTGACGATATCACACGCTTGTGGCAAAATTCGACATTAATAGGGGGTATTATCTTCAAGAGTGGAATATGGAATTGAAATGGTAGTTATGAGTAATTAAATATTTAAAACGAACCTGAAAAATTCAAAAAACGCCTAGAAGAACGCAATATTAGACTTACAGCTTAACTTACAAATACTCTGACTGAACCGTAATTTGTGTTCTGATCATATCATTATTCATTTGGTATTCATTCATATATATACTTCCAGATTTAAATGCATTTAATTTCTGACGATAATGTGTTTTGGGCTCATATATATATTCATTCATGCAAATTCTATTACTTAGGCAGTATAAGACCTTTTAACATATCGAAACTATTACCGTCTGGATGGACTGATTCAGTCTGACCATTGCTCATTTGCACTTTTAAGAATCCAAATTCATCGATTCCAACTATGTCAGCATTTTTTTCCTTACCATTTTTCTCCAGAATTGTAACCTCTTGATCACTAAAATGCAGAGATAATTTTCATCTATTTAAAAATGTTTTATACTTTTGAGAAAAATTAAATTAATTTTGTGATCATGAACAGGAATAAGTCAATGGAATGAAAGGTGGTGGCCTAATCGAACGCGGTGCGAAAATAACAGTAGTCTATTCGAATGGCATTGTCAGCTCCATCAAGCGACATTTTCTGGCGCAGCATTCTAATCGGTGTAGCTCCGGGTACCATAGTTGTAGGTTTGTTTGAAAAAATGCGTAAGGAACGGGTTTTATACATTTTTTAAATCTCGGTATTGCTCCACCTTTCCCACATTACTAAAATCTATTTTACTTACCTATGCAACCAGTACTTGTAGTAGAGGTTATAAAGCTCAGTAACTCCATTCAATTGAACATTTTCAATGAGATTCTCAATTTCAGTAAATATTATGGCGAGAGTTTTTTCATATCGAAGTGGTGGGAGATTCCTTCCATAGTTCTTGTTGTGATCTCTCACAATATCGTTAACACAAATGGTTGGATATGAATTATTTAAATTAATGCCAGCACCTATATTACATATCGCAGTTGTTTGATTTATGTGCGTTGTTATAACTAGTCCTCCTATTTTAGACACTCCATTTGCATAGATATCATTGGGCCATTTTAATCGAATATCAATGTTCTGAAAAAAGGAAATATATATATTATATTCGTGCAGCATTCTATAAATATTTAGTCACAAATAAGAAAAATACAGATAACCAGCCACCGTACTTAAAACTGACACCAATTATTGCGGCTAACCGACAACGTCTAACCGACAAACATGTGCTTAAAGCTTTTTTCTCACAAGCCATCTACCAAACTCTCATTTTTGGAGAGAGATGTAAAGATAAAATTGAAACGGAAGGCTGTGAGAGAGTTCAAAAACGATCAAGTTTAAACATCGATCGTACGGTACAGTGTTGCAGGGAGAAACATGTAACCATTGAGGCGCACCACGCATGCAGACAGAGTAAGTAAATATTACGCAAGAGGTAACAGTAGGAGCGGCGCGGCGCGGTGCATTGGCAAATGGTGAAATAGAGTGTTCACGACGGGTGCGGAGGATTTTATCCAAATGTAGTCTAGTTCCGATTAAGAAGCTCTGTTATTAGTAGCTCTGGTTGAAGAAAAACAGATAAAAGTGATGAGGCTGGCTTACGAATACTTTAGAATGCCAAAAGCCTCATTTAAAAATTGGACTATTATGGATCGTGTATTACATAGGAATCTGCAGAGTCAGTGTCTGACGACCAATCCATTGAATTTAACCAGTTGCGACGACCAGATGGCCGACGACTATTGCAGTCATAGGCACAATTTTCTCTAGGAACGTTTTACGCAGTATATATTGGAAAGGAACCTGCACTGACCGGCGGCCGCTCTATTCGTCGGAATTGTGTTTAAGCCTTAATGCCTTATACTGAGGACACATATGGTATTAATACCATGCCATTGATACTAGGTTAAAGCTATATCACGTAGTATAGTCGACCCCGACACACTTTTGTTAATAAATTAATTTCATGTTAGGTATATGAATAATTTATTATTAACAAATTTGCTATAGAGGTCAAACGCGCAGCTAAAGTTATGAGCAATTAAGAGCAAAAGAGCAGCAGCTCTTTATAGAAAAGTGTATATTTTAAATAATTCGTGGAGGGTCAATCAAAGGGTGTGGACAAAGGTAATCCCTAGCTTTGAACTATAATATACCTACAATATCTATGCTATATTTTTTACCCTTGAGCCTAGTACGGAGTTCGAGTAAATCAGTACGGAGTTCAGGTAAAGAGTGACATTTCCATACAAATTTTACCGCTGGTAAAATCTCAAGCAAAAATTTTACTGAGGTAATACGGAGTTCGTTGGAAAAAAAGGGCCATATTTTCCATTACTTGATAGATGGGCTTTTTGTAAGTCTCCACTCATTTTACTGACCATTTTAATGTGCGGAACATTAAAATACAGGTAAAACTTTGAGATTTCTTTGACTGTTCAAAAAGCGAGTTTATTTGGCTTTTCGCGTGAATTATCTTGACGACGATACACACTTAGACCTGCCGCAGCAACAATCTCGTCGGTGATATGATGATTTATATCCTTTATAAATAATAATCATTTAACATTTTTAAAAATATTTCCAATTAATTGTGATTTTAACAGCTATCACTTCGTTTTCTCCACATAATACTTACGTCAACTTTTTACCAGCGTTAAAATGTTATTGTGTGGAGACCGCGTTAAATTTTACCAATACCCGAACTCCATACTAAGCTTTAAGTTCAAAATTTCATAATATTGGGAAAACGATGTGATTTGCTTCGCCAAACTTCGAATACTTTTGCAGTCTCGCTGCTCGACAAAATTTTCCTCCTTTTATTAAAACTTACACTCTCCATTTTTAACACACATTTTTGATAGAATTAAAAATGGCTTGTAAAAAAATGCAAAATTTTGTTGTAACTTTTTCCCGCTATGTAGTAATCCTAACAATTTCCGAGATAATGGGGCTTAAAGATATTTGGGTATGTTTTTATAGATTACTCTGTAATTTCATCATTTAGTAATAATTTAATTGTCTGACACATCGCGTTCTTGCGAAATGAGTGATTCTTACCAGCGTGAAACACAACGCTGGCTTTTCCAACCACCAACTTTGACAGTTCTGTAGAATAAATGAGATCAGCAGTGCGTTCAGCCGTACGCAGAATGTCACATTTTTACACACCATGTCGTTCAGGCGACCGAAGCGTTGTCATTTCCCAAGCACTTCGGTGTGCACATTTTTACGCTACGGTCTGGTTGCGTAGTGTCTCTGTGCGCTTAGTAGTTTTGACGTTTAGCGTAGTTTTATTCTTAAAGAACTTTCAAAATTGACATTTCGAATCGTAGTGCACAACAACCGCTCAGTTGCTATCCCAACTTTTTCAATCATGTGATGTGCACACCGATGTGCTGAAACGCACAGTGGTGTGTACACCTGAACGCGCGGTAGGTATATCAAGAATCTTGGCCTCCTTATGGACCCCAACTTACATGGCGGCCTCATGTGAGCAAAATTTGCTCAAGAATCTACTACGGCCTCCGGTCTCTATACGCGGTCTCACACCAGCTCAAGTAGCAAAATGCTCTCACGTCACAATGGTTGAGCTAAAGCTTTGTTACATTCTCTCTCATATTTCATATTTCACCTGCTGCATACCGAAATGTCTCGGCCCGGGTGTCAGGTGATAGTATGCTAACTGGTTTAGCGGCTGTGATTTAAGATTTTGTGCATATACGTAGCCCCCAGAATATACAACCCACGAACGAATTCGAAAAAAGAGAGCAGGCGACATCCACAGACTTCTTGCCTTGTCTTACTGCAGAAGTTTTTCATATAAAAGTTGCTTGTATTTTATTCAAATGCTATAATTTCCATAAATTTCTTCTACATGCTATTTTGTTTTTTAAATTATTAGAAAGAAAACATATTTGGCTGCAATTTGTTTTAACTTCATTTTGCTGTGGGAGCGACAGTTTTGGGCTTTGGGACCTGTTTAAGATGAAATTTTAGTTTTTCCTCCAGGACGAGTATACAAAAAGCAGTGAGAGTGAGCTCTTCTGCATGCTGTACCCGGCATGTTAAGGCCTTTTAATGTGTGCGTTCGGCGACTTCATGGCTTGTATTTTATTCCGGGGGTTACGGCATATACCATATTCTATCATATTTTATATGTATCGCATGCCCATCCCACGCCAACCACGCATGCGGAAATGGTTCGTTTCTGGTACTGTGCTGAGTTGCACTGCACTGGTGCCTGTTGAATTTGTGTATCCTGGTTATTGAAGTTATTATTTTCTCTGTGGTTATACCACTGACATATATAATATGGACTGCTTAACTTTCTATTTCATGTGGGCTCAATTGCTTGTGTCAATATAAGTTCTTACGCCGGTGCCAACATTAAAAAAATCATTGGCGGGAAGTTGAAAAAATAAGCGCGCAGCTCGAAAAGTGATTATAATAAAACGTTTCGAACTTCTGCTTCATATTTTATGAATATATTGCCTTTTGTAAAACAATTTTATCAGTAATAACCCTAAATAATTAATTTAAAAACATATATTTCGACAGACCCATTTATTTCTTTGTTGTTTACAGTTCTCCTCAGTTGGCACTTGGTGCTTAGACCGAAAGAGTCAGCAATATAGAAGTGAGCCCACTTTTTGCAGAGCGTTTCCATTAACATAGTCAGTCCATATTATATATGTCAGTGGGTTATACTTAGGTCGAGGTTGGAAAAGCTAGCACTGTGTTTCTCGAATCACTGTCTGTAATTTAACAATTAAACTTAACGAAGTCCCCCTCTGACACCTAAAGGTAGTGTTAGATTGAAATTTTGGACGCAAGACTAGCGTCGCGTGCGACGAGTTGCAAACAAAATATATGCTGTCAGATTGAACGCGTTGACATTTTTTCAAATTACACAATAAACATTTCTCTAATTCCTTTTTTGCCTGCAGAAAAAAAAACAATTTAAAACAAATCAGGCAGCAGTACAATTTCCCAAGTGTTAAATTGAACGCGTATACGACGAAAAGTAGAAACTCATGACCGTCGCGTGCGGTGGTAATCTTCTTCTTCTAACACTCCCTATACAGCAAGCGTACATTCGACATTACCTGTCAACGCGTGCTACACGAGTTAAAGACTGCTGCAGCTTAAGGCACTTTCACATCGAAACCGAAAACCGACGAAAATTCGCTTTTGCTTTCACATCAAAAACCGAAAACTTTTTTTCGGTTAAATAGAAGTAACATTTAATTATCATAAAAGGTGTATGATGAGAGCTCATACGAAAAAGCGTATTTTAATTTTACTTCGAAGACAAATAAAATGTGATCTAGTTATTTTTCTATTTCTTTTCTTCTAATTTTTGTTCATTTTTGATCAAGAAGTAATTTATATGCCCCAGTCAGCAACAAATTGCAAGTGACAAATGTCAAACCATTACCCCAAGAAAATTTTAGTGTAAGCTCGGGGTAGCCCAGGTTTTTCAAAACACAAGATAGTCTAACCCGGTGTAGCCCTAGGTTTACCCAGGGTTCTAATCGAACAGACCTATAATAAATTTTCGTTAATTGCTTAATGGCTGGATTACATTAAAACGCCGACGCCGGCGCGGTCGTCGTCGTCAAACGCCGAACAAAACGCCGGGCAAGTTACATTAACACTGGGCGGCAGCGCCATATCTTAATTTCCCTTACATTTTACAGTTGAGTTATTTGCTTGTAATCTCTGCCGGTTTGCAATAAAATTTTAAATAATAATAAAAAATATACTTTCTTTTCCTTCAAGTCCACATTTTTTTAATATAAAATCATTTATTTTCAGAAATTTAAATATCGTTTCATTTTGTCATGTTTTTTCATAATAGATTTAGATTTGGCATATTGGCAGCAATGGAGCGCCAGCGTTAAATTTAGGATTAGAGATGGGTCGACGACCACGCCGACGACACCGGCGTGGGTAATGTAATGCATTTCATACATGCAGTACTGTCTCTAAATATTTTTGACATAAAACGACGACCACGCCGACGTCGGCGTTGTTAATGTAATCCGGCCATTTGGCTGAATTACAATGGACGCAACGCAACAGAACGGAGAGAAATGTCAAACTGGTTTTCTTTGTATGGGCCTTCCCACACTAGAAAGTTTTAGGAAGGAAGGAATTTCCTTCCCTTGTGCTAAGACGTGAAAGCACAATAACGTTGCTCCCGTAGTTCGAAATTAATTATATGCATATTGAATGAAGTAACAGCTTTTGATACAAACAATAACTGTATCACAAATTCACAGCAAGAAATGATTATTAAATTAATATATTATCACCTCAAACCGCAGGTAAACATCTGTACAGATATCCGATCAGAAATTTCAGAAATTTCAAAATGAACGGACCTAATTTTCTTGCCTGCTGCCCGTGCTTCCGATCGAAACTTGGTGCACGGAATTTTTCCTACCCCCGAATAACTCCTCACCTGTAAAACTGCCTAAAAACTTCCGCGTGTGGGCTATGTCTATATTTCTCAAATGGAGCTCCACACAGTGGACGGAGGAAGTCGAAGTCCAAGGTATATAGAAGACAAGTTATTCCCATTAAAATTTTTACACATTACTGCTGATAAACTGTGACGTAATTCTGTGACTAATGTATATACATTTTTAAAGGAATGACAGAGAGAGGAGAGAGAGTATTGTGTTCTTTGTATAGTATTTTCGTATACATTTGACGATATTACGTCACCTAATGGTGGAACATCGTTCGTAATGGGAATACATGTACACTCAGTTCTCGAGTTACGACCACCTCCACTTACGACCGTTCGTACTTACGACGAAAAAATTTCTTAAAAAGTTACAAACATGTATCAATTTTCTATAGTTTTCGCCAAATATATATCATATACAATTATATATCTTGAACGCTTCTGGTGATTGATGTAGTAAACAATTAAAAATCAGAAAAAAGCTATTAATTTTGATGTACATATGTATGTCTATTATAATTATATGGTTTATTTTTGTATGAAATTCGACTTACGTTCGAAATTGCGGAACCGAACCCCGTCGTAAATCGAGAGCTGACTGTATTCTATATACCGTGGTCGCAGTCGTACGCAACAAGTTTGATAAAATCTGAAATTTACGCAACAGAACGAATAAACATAACCTAAACTTTGCGTTAATGGATTGCTTATCTCGCTCCTGCGATAGATAAATATGCTGCGTTGATCATTCTCTTTCATGTTCCTGAAGACAATGTTTTAATATCCGGTGGCGTTTCTATTATAAATAGCAAAACTCTTAATTTTCTTCATATTTTTCGACCCAAGTTTTTTTAAGCACTTAGCGTTCACCTCAGTTTTGCTGCGTAAAGGCACTTTCACATCGAAACCGAAAACAGAAAACCTATAAGCTCTACACCGAAAATTCGCTTTTGCTTTCACATCGAAAACCGAAAACTTTTTTCGGTGAAGCCCGGTATGCTAGAGCCAAGGAATTTTTGTTCCTATACAAGAACTATGTAAAAAAAAGTCATGGAATGCTCAAGGAACTTTTTTCTTTGCCGATTCCTTGAAGTAGTATGCTAGAGACAAGAAATTCGAACAGAAATACTCTACTTCTCGATTGACAAAAAGAAATCGTTCTTGTCGAAAAATCCATTTATGTCAAGAATTCTTGAAGAAATAAGTACCGATACACTTATTTCTGTAAGGAATTTTGACATTGGTGGAATAATTGAAAAATTGATGGAAGGAACAGCGATTTTCCAAGAGATGAATCAATTTTAAAATGACAAATGGAGGAAAAAAATTGTTTTAGGTGTATCTTCATTTTTAATTGGGAATTATCCATTTCTTCACTTTCTTTATTATTTCTTTATTGTCAGAAATATCACACAATTGACAAATCCAAATTGTCAAAAATTCCTTTACCTAATGTCAATTTTACTTTAAGAAATAAGTGGAAAAATTCCTTGACCGAATTCCTTGGCTCTAGCATACCGCACTTTATATAGAAGCAACATTTAATTATCATAAAAGTTGTATGATAAGAGCTCATAAGAAAAAGCGTATTTTAATTTTACTTCGAAATCCTTATCCATATTATAAATTTTACCTCATTTTCATCGTTAAGTTAATTCATTTGACTAATTGAAAAATATCTCCATATTTTTCCAATTCTTGCAACAGTTCCTATAATCTTTTCTCCCTCGCACATCTCAAATTTTGTTCCCTTAAACCACAAGAATACCGCACTTACAAAGCCAAATATTTGACACAGCCAAACTTTTCATTTAAAATTAATACATAGCGACACGTGCGGCGAAAATATTTATTTTTTCACCTTCTTAAAGTGACTAGGATAAAGGAATGTTACAATAATTTTGCTAAAAGTCAATATTTAAAATATTTATTTTATAACCCACCTTTTCTTTGATATTAATCCAAATAAGTGTTTAGAACGACAAAATTAACAGGAAATTAGTTAAATTAACTTAACGATGAAAATGAGGCATAATACCTTATTTTCATCGTTAAGTTAATTCATTGACTAATTATCCTCTTATGAAAGAGAAAGTAGGTTATAAAGGAAATATTTTTAAATATTGACTCTTAGCAACATTATCGTAAAATTCCTCTATCCTAGTCATTTTAAGAAGATAAATGAATATAATTTTCGCAGCACGTTTTTCTAAAGCCCGGTACGCTAGAGCCAAGGAATTTTTGTTCCTATACAAGAACTATGTAAAAAAAAGTGTCATGGAATGCTCAAGGAATTTTTTTCTTGGCCGATTCCTTGAGGTAGTACGCTAGAGAAAAGTAATTCGAACAGAAAAACTCTACTTCCCGATTGACAAAAAGATGTCGCTCTTTTACGAAAAATCCATTTATGTCAATATTTCTTGAAGAAATAAGTACCGATGCACTTATTTCTGTAAGGAATTTTGACGGTGGTGGAATAATTGAAAAATTGAACGAAGGAACGGCGATTTTGCAAGAGGTGTATCAATTTTAAAATGACAAATGGACGAATAAAAATTGTTTTACGTGTATCTTCATTTTTCATTGGAAATTATCTATTTCTTCACTTTCTTTTTTATTTCTTCATTGTCAGAAATATCACACAATTGACAAATCCAAATTGTCAAAAATTCCTTGACCTAATGTCAAATTTTCTTTAAGAAATAAGTGGAAAAATTCCTTGACCTAATTCCTTGGCTCTAGCGTACCGCCCTTAATGTGTTAATTTTAAATTAAAAGTTTGGCTGTGTCAAATATTTGGCTTTGTAAGTGCGGTATTCTTGTGGTTTAACTGAACAAAATTTGATATGTGCGAGGGAGAAAATATTATAGGAACTATTGCAAGAATTAGAAAAAGATGTATATATTTTTCTATTAGTCATATGAATTAACTTAAGGATGAAAATGAGGCATAATTTTCAATGTGAAGACAAAAGTGAGGTTTAGTACAACCGAAAAAGTTTTTCGTCCCGAAACGTTCCACATGTGGAAACCGAAAAGAAATTGGCAGATGCAACCGAAATTTCGTGTTTTGGCCGAAAAAAGATAAAAGTTGTGTTTTTCTTAAAAATCTGAGATAAACATACTATTTTATTGGTAAAAATATTAGTTTATCCTATTTCCTAAGATTTTGTTAATCATTGGAGCAAAAATCTTGTTTTAAAGTGGAATAAATTGGTTTTGCCGTTTACATTTTTTGGTTCTCGTGTTTGATGTGAAAGTGCCTTAAATTTGACATCTTTCTCCGTTCCGTTGCGTCCATTGTATTTCAGCATTTAAGCAACATACGTCTGAACGCATCCATACCCATGGAAGCAGAATAAAAGAAAGAAGTAAAAATGGCGACTTGTTAGGAAAGTGTGATGACAGCTGCCGTCGGTCTGATTGATTTTTCTTCTTTTCCTTTAAGGGTGAACGGAACGGGATTGTCGCATTAAATAATTGTGAATTTGCGGTTCGGACAGAATAAACCAAATAAAATAAAAATGTTAGTATAAACCTGTTAACTAACTTTATGTTACGTAAATCTGAGCACAAATGTACCAAAATCTGTTTGTGGGTTGTCTTTCAGGTGGAAAATCGATTTTATTTGAAGACTTGTGATTTGAAGTGACTTCTGTTTAATATTTACGTTTATAATATCTGCTTGTTTGCTATTATTTAGTATTGGGAGCCAATGCTGAAGGCAAGTCCGGTAAGATAATTCCGAAATAGTTTTGCGGCGGAAATTAAAAGATGTTTTCTTTTATCAAATTCTTGACAGATGATGGAGACGTCAACGTCGGAAGCAAATGGTTTGGATGTCATTCAAAGCATGATTGATATATCTGCGGATCGATTGGAAGGTTTAAGGACACAGTGTGCCACTAGTGCTTCTCTAACTCAACAGGAAATTCGCTCCTTAGAGACCAAACTAGTGAAAATGTTCTCAGAGCTATTATTGACCAAAGCTAGACTTCCAGAAAGAGTACCAAGCAGTGGGCTTTCTGCTTCCAGTGCTGAGTTAAGGCAGTGGTTAAGGGTGGTTGGGCTAAGTCAAGACTCTCTTAATGTTTGCCTTTTGCGGTTGAATACATTAGAACAATTGCTGGAAAAATCCGACTTAGAACTAAAAGACCTCTTATCTAATAACTCTAATCTAAGGGAGGAGGAAGTAAGAAGGTTGACTTGTGCAATGCAAAATCTAAGAAAATGTCGGGATACATTAAGAGAAGGAAATAGAGAACCAGAAAGCTTATTTTGGGATTCCTGGGATAGACATCATCATGTTCACCATAGAAGCGGATTGAATGCAAATAGCTCTGCTGTTACAGCATCACCACGATCACACCGCGTAATTAAACAGGGTCATAAAACACGGCAATCACCGGTAAGTGCAAGCGGTGAATGTGCGGTTCAATCTCCTTCAGCTACAACCACCCCGGAGGATAGCAATTTGGGCTCTATTCATACACTAACTCCGTCACCATCACCACCTAACTCTCCCTGCGTACAAAGTTTTGGAAGCAGTGGATCGAACACCATTCAAAAATTAGGTCATCGTAAATCTGGAACTCCACCCCCAAAGAAAAAACACCAAACAATGCTGCATCATCCCTCAACACCATCTCACGTTCCATCTACAGCAAGTTCAACGACAGTATCGGGAAGTACAGCTGCATCTAATCAGGACGCTCTAGCAACTTTACCGAAATCGACTTCTCATGAGTCACAACTAATGCAAGATAATCCTTCACACACTCCTGTTGTTAACACTCAAAAGGTAATTACTACACAACACCTACCCCAACATGTCATACCTAGAACTCGACTGCATACTGAGCCGGGGCCAGATTTACCCTCTCAGTATAATACTGATGTGATTATAGAGAACACAAACAATTTGACAGTTCCTCGATCTCCCTGTACACCAATTGTATCACTAGGCATGGGTCATATGATAGCTCACCGCTTTACAAAAGTTTTTAAGGTGATGTCTACTTGTGACCTCTGCCAAAAGCAAATGTTCTTTGGTCTTAAATGCAAGGAGTGCAAATATAGATGTCATAAAGACTGTGAACCGAACGTGCCCCCTTCTTGTGGCCTACCCCGAGAATTTGTTGATGAATTCAAAAAGACTTTGCATCAATCTAG
The DNA here is from genome assembly GCA_963930735.1 of Dioctria linearis. Taxonomy (NCBI): domain Eukaryota; kingdom Metazoa; phylum Arthropoda; class Insecta; order Diptera; family Asilidae; genus Dioctria; species Dioctria linearis. The sequence continues at coordinate 29,368,842 of OZ005741.1, forward strand.
TGATGTTTTCCTACCAAACACATCGCCAAGCTTAGGCAGTCGAACTGGCTTCTTGACCGCAGGAAGAAGGCAAAAGGCGAATATTACACCTTATCACGCCCCAGACAGCAGTTCGCCTGGCTCTAGTTGTAATAGCTCATCTCCTTCAAGTCCTGCACTTTTTAATATGAATGCAGGAAACTATCCTCACTGTAGTTACAGCAGTGGTAGTAGCACCACCAATCAATTATCAACACCATCTTCGGCACAAAAACACACCAGTCAGTTCAATTTTCCTGATGTAAAAATTACATCTAGCCAATCAAATATCCAATCTCAGCTTTTTGTTGGTGTGTGCGAAAACCCCCCTTTGAGTAACATCAGTATTAGCAGTTCCAATTGCAGTAGCGTTTACGTCAGCTCGAACTTATCTAGTATAGGACAATATTCTAATTCAAAAGGGCAGAAAAGTATTTTAAGCAATCAGATGCGACCGCCGCTTTCGGAGCTGGCTGACACCCATAAAAGCAATGATAGTGATAAAACAGTTTCGCTTTCTGGAAGCACGAGTGCCAGCACTGATTCGGATCGAACACCTGTAAGGCTAGATTCAACTGAAGAAGGTGATTCCGGCAACTGGCCTCGTCAAAATTCCCTGTCACTGAAAGAATGGGACATTCCTTACGATGATCTCCATTTGTTAGAGGAGATTGGTAAAGGCAGGTTTGGTACAGTCCATCGTGCTTTATGGTACGGGGATGTTGCTGTGAAACTCCTTAAGGAGGATTATTTGGATGATGAGCGTACTTTAGAAGCATTTAAATTAGATGTAGCAAATTTTAAAAAAACTCGTCATGAAAATTTAGTACTATTTATGGGTGCATGCATGAATCCACCGTACTTAGCAATTGTAACATCATTGTGTAAGGGTAATACGCTCTACACTTACATTCATTTACGTCGTGATAAGTTTAATCTAAATCGCACCACACTGGTTGCTCAGCAAATTTCTCAGGGAATGGGTTATTTGCACGCACGTGGAATTTTCCACAAAGACCTGAGGACTAAAAATATATTTCTGGAGAATGGTAAAGTTATAATAACTGATTTTGGTTTGTTCAGCTCAACAAAATTACTGTACTGTGATTTAGGTTTAGGAATTCCGAATGGATGGCTTTGTTACTTGGCACCGGAACTGATGCGTGCTCTAACTTCATACAGACCATCCGATGAAATTTTGCCGTTTTCACGAGCATCTGATGTATATTCATTTGGTACTGTTTGGTATGAACTCTTATGCGGAGAATTTCCTTTTAAATTCCAACCGCCCGAGGCTGTTATCTGGCAAGTTGGTCGAGGAATGAAACAAACTTTAGCTAATTTACAAACATCACGTGATGTCAAAGACATTCTAATGCTATGTTGGTCTTTTCAAGCAGATGATAGGCCTGATTTCCCGAAATTATTGTCATTACTTGAAAGGTTGCCTAAAAAACGTTTGGCAAGAAGCCCATCACACCCTGTACAGTTATCACGTTCGGCTGAATCCGTTTTCTAGACATGTTGAAATTAAATTGTTTTTAATCCATAAAAAGTAGCAAATACAAGAATTATCTTGAAAACTTTGCTTTCACCCACTCAAAGCATTCACCTTTTTAGAATATTAAAAGATTAAATCCTTTAAATGGTGCTTTGGTTACATGCTGTACATTATTTCTGAGATATTGACTATGTAATCGCATTTTAAATACAAACAAAAACGAACAATTTCTGATATGCATACGAAAATTCAGATCATTCCTTAGCACTGTAAGAACCACTTAAGTGAAATATTGTGTTGAATAGTATATTTTAATTTCAACTAAACTAAGCATTAAGCATAGAAAATATGTGAAATTCTGTGACAGTTGTTCTGTTCCTTTTTTCTATGATTTTTTTTATTCTGTAAAGAATATTATAATTATTGAATAATAAATACAAAATTGTCTAATTTTAGTGTAAATGATAAAAGAAAAAATAAATTATCATTATTGCTATTGAATTTATTGTTAATATTTACTCGAATCGAAAGAAAAATCTGGAATAACAGCGGAATGGCTTGGCGACAGATAATTTGGAAACTAAATTTATACTCGTAAATGAACTAAAATAATCAAAAGATAATCATGCATGAAGAGAATATGCACGCATATAAAAACTATCATTGATAAAAACACAATTTATAATTGAACCAGACAAAGTCAAAAAGGCGATCGCGAGACCAAGTTTAAGACTATTAAATTCATTTCTGTAAACCCTAGTTTAGTTAAGTAAAATCTTTGGTTTAACCATTGACAAATATAAAATGGCAAAATGTATTTCCTTTCTCAGCATTTTTCCCTGACATTGTTCTGGGGAAAAAGAATAAAAAAAAAAACGGCCAAGTGCGAGTCGGACTTGCACACGAAGGGTTCCGTACCATCGTACAAAATTTAACATTATGTAGACGCAAAAAATCACGTTTCTTGTATGGGGCCTCCTTTAATTTTTAATTTAATTTTATTTTTATTATTTGTTGTTATAGCTGCAATAAAAATACACACTCTGTGAAAATTTCAACTGTCTACCTATTACGATTCATGAAATACAGCCCATGACGGGCGGACGGACATCGGAGGCTTAGTAATAGGGTTCCCGTTTTTACCCTTTGGGTACGGAACCCTAAAAAAGAAAACGTATTTATGTATATGTATTTTAATCAATATTAATAAAACTACACAAAACTGAGAAAGCATTAACGCGAAATAATTGAAAAATTATTTTTGATCAGGGAGCAGCAGAACAGAAAATAATTTGTGACTTTAGGGCCGTATTCACTAAGCTGTAATAACTTGTGATTATTATAAAAATATACTTTTTGATTATTTCAATATTATGTCGTCATTGTGCTTGTGATTTTTGATTCATATAACCCAAAATTACTCATTTTAGGGTTGAATTTGAATTCTCTTATAACCGTCTGAATCGGTCCTTAAAGCCTTTCAAATGCTTTAAAGGATAAGCAGCCCATATACAACTAACTTTGACTATAATTGTTTTGAATATAATCGGAAATTGCAGGTAGAAATACAATGAATTGATTAGCAAATAAAGAATTATATTTGTCTAAATATCTATAGAGAGGCTCCTAACATTTTACTGCTCCTTAGAGAATAAAAAGGGTAGCTAAATAGAAACTGATAAAAACTCCTTAGCAATGAAAGGAACATTTAGTTAAATTCATAACTCTTTATTGCCATATCGATACAAAATGTATACATCGTCAAATTGTAATAACCTGAATTGTGAATTAATGTGTTTTGGGTTCCATCAAAGTTGCAGCTATCACGAAAAATTGTAGAGAGAATAAGCAAATTAAGCAACTCTAATATTGAATTCAATTCATAGAAATATACATTAAAATTGGAGGGGAAAAGTAGCAAATGATAAAATCAAGCTGTGAACTTTAAATTGTCGAGTATTTGTGGATTTTGTTGCATTATAAGCTGTGCTCTTTATTTTCTGATTTCAACTGCTTCAGCTTAACTTCGGCAACCTATAAATTTTTGTTTGTTTTTTACTGTTTGTATCAGTGTTTTCCAACATATTATTTGGAATTTATTTGCTTTCGCCTTTTTTTTAGTCAGACCGGGAATTTATTGTTCAACTCGTGGCTATAGCTTTCTTATCAAAATTGGTCTGTGCACGCGAGGTGAAGCGAAAGTAGCTTTATGTTTACTTATTTACTTCTTGGCAGATGTGCAAGAGACAAAAAAGACTGAAATATACTAAGGTTTAGATAGATTAAAATGGGAGAGTTGTTTTCGAAAATAGTGTTCCTTTATTTACTGATAATGGAAGTTAAACTAATTATGTATTTTATTTATCGATATACCGTTGGACAAACAAGAGTTTTAGTTAAGGTCATTCGTATTTAACCGGGTAGAGACCTATTAGACACAATTCTTGTAACCTGCTCCCCCGGCGGACCTTTCATGGCTGGCAAGGCAACTAAAAGCAATCAAATTTATTGATCTTATCCTTATTTATGCCATTTTGAAATTGTCAGATCTCAGTTGCCTACAGTTTTGCCATTTTAAAGATCTTAGCTGGCTTTTAATACTTAAAACAAAACATAAATTGAAATTATGGATTGTTCTCTTTCCTCATCCAATGGCCCTTTTAGGTAAAACAACTTCAAAAAAATGTCCCAAATAGAGAAAGAAGTAGGTAAGGTTAGGTAAGAAGGGTACCGCTAAAAGAAGCCTGCATCACTTAGACATCCAGTGGGTCCATTGTGCCCATTGAACTCATGGGATAGCCTTAAGACGGCCCTAGACCCATTCTGCGTCCCTTAGGAATCTCAGGATACATCTGAACTCTTTACTTTGCAGCTCCGCCAGGCTTGAAAAGAAGTAGCTACCCAATCTCCCAATCTGCTGATTTACAGGTTTTGAGTCCCCCAAAGATTTGGAAACAATATAAAATCAGAAGATTGAAAAGGCACAGAATATAAAGGAATTGTCGCAAATACTATCAAAATTACAATGAAATCACCGAGCCCGATGTCATTTTGTTTTCAATTCTCTGAGACATGCTTTGAAGCGATCTGCGAGGAGGCCTGAGGCTTGAGATACATCTGAAAATCTTTAATTATATTATTTTTTATTGTTATTTTGCTGCACCATATTAGATCTAATAATAAACAAAGATACCGGATGTAAAGTAGTAGATCAATGTAACAATATTTAAAAATTTGTAATTTTTTGTAAAACAATTTTTTTAATTTGTAATAATCACTAAAAGAAATAATGGGTAATAGGTAATATCAAATGGGATGTGTTCATTCAAAGGTTTTTGCGCAGCGATTAGGACATTTTACTGCTTTTGCATTCCAAATAAATTGAAGAATACATTTTAAAAAATGCAAAGAAAATATATATTATAACAATTTTTGTCTATTATAGAGCCACGACTCTTCAAGTAATTTTCTATTTTGAAAGCTCGCCGGACGCCTAATATTCCGCAATATTGTAAGCATCTTCGATCAACAATATGTCTTTTGTTTTGTCCTTCCTAGAGACAACCAAACGAGGTACACAATTTGAGTCGAAATTTTTTTTGAGAAGTTACGAAGCTTTTAGGTTCACATCATATTTGTAATTTCTGCTAATGGTTAACCCACAAACGAACGGTATGATACAAAGACTCCACCTGTAACTTAAACATCACAACAAATCAATTCTTTTGAGAGAAAATTTCTCTATGGGAACCACATCACAGGAACTCTTATAGGCAGATTTGCTCGATATATGTTCATCTGACATAAGTTTTAGCTTTACTTCAGGGTAAGTCTCGAAATTCTCTACATATTCGATATGATACCAAAAGAGACCAAGGATACCATTCCACCATAAAGTACATATGTAGAAGATAAGTCTCATTTAACATTCAATATGGAAAAAAAAGTCCCGTTCGCGCAAGTCGGCGTTGAACCAACACGGAATTTTAAATGCATCTTTTCTCTCCGCGAATTAATCGCGACACTACATAATTTTAAAAAAAATATTAACTTACCTCATATCCATTAATGGATACAATACTATGAACAATCGCCACCCCGATAAGATGTTGCATAAGAGATATTCGCTGCCCAAGAAATGTATCAAGAGGAATATGTAATTGCAATGAAAACATAGCGCAACCTTCAGGGCTGAGCCACTAAAAAAAAAATCGTAAGAAAATTATTTGGAAGAAAGCTCTAACTCTCATACCTGATTGTTATTCCTGCCACTACCGCTGGTTTGCTGCCTTGGAATGACTGCAATTCCATGTGTTAGTATTAATTCGTTTACAACATACATAGAACTTGTGATAAGAGGCACATAAATCACAAGACGTCCAACCACATTGGAACGAAGATTCTGAAAGTGCATACCCTATTAATATAAAGATTGTCCACATAGCAATAGACTTACATCGAAATAATCAACTGTTGAAAAGTCTTCAGGGCATGAATGCACAAGAATTGGTAGCAGATCTTCTTTTGCTGGAGGTACAGTTTCACCTTTACCGCAAAATCTAACTGAAAGCGCTTTGTTTTTCATTAAGTTGTTCGGTTCTATTTTCGATTTAAGTTTTTCCAGGAGCTCGAATTTTGACTGTAGTATACATTTTAAAATATTTTACTCAAAATTTATTTTTTAATAATAGCAGACTTATTTTACCTCATGTCTTCCCAAAAAATATCCATTTTGATAAGTGAGTTTAGAGCCATCTTTATCCATCAATTTTCGTACGCCAATATCCAAATATTTTTTAAGGATATCGGCCAAAATTTCAAGACGAGCTTTATTGCTTTGCTGAAGCGCCGAGTATTTTGCTTCATCAGATTCAAACTGACTTGGATCAGCTTCCAAATGAACCTAATAGGAGTATATCAATTATTTTCAGCTATTCAATGTAAATATTATTGTAAAGAAAAAGAAATAATAAATTAACGGTCTGCAAGCATACAAACACAAAAATATCTATTTCATAAAAAAAATTTTAATTTGGTTTTGGATATTGTGTACAAGATTGTCGTGCCTAAAAATTGGTCTCATTTTCAGTTCATTTCTATAGGAATGTGCAAACTGCGGCGTCTATCATTCAATACTACTCGGAGAGTATAAGGTTGCATGCAATGTTTCAACAAAACACTTTAGAAAGAAAGCCAACAATTGTTGTAACAGTTTTAAATTGTATAAGAAAGAAAAGAAATCAAATATATCATCCAAGCCGGCGAGCGTATATTTAAAGAGAAATATCTCTCCAAATTTTGAAAGAATTAAGAAAATTGAGCATGTGTGTGACAAAGAGAAATATACATTTTTTTTCTGAAGGAGGAATGTTTACATCCTTCAATACCAAGCACGTTGATTTTTACACACTGGTGAATAAGGGTGTAGTGGTTTACTGTTATTCTTTACACACTGGCGAATAAGGGTGAATTAAACAGTTGTTGAGAAGGGATATCTCTTGTTAGTATACGCTCGCCGATCCGAGCTTTGATTCGGTTTAATCAGATGACTGATCTAACCACTTTTTGGCAGTAAGGTCCCGAATTCAATTATCGGATGAGGCATTGATATTTTCTTCTGTATATTATTTAGAATCTTTATAACAAGTATTAGTTTTCTTTCTATTAAAAAGTTCGTTCCGAAATACTATTAAAAACATTTGTTCATACAATCAGAACTCAAATTCAAATTAGTTGCACTTCAGAAATGTATGGGTGTACCAATGCAAACTTCTAGTTAATACCCACAAGGCGTGTGATAAATTACCTTACCATATTGTTTCCTTCGTACTCTTAAGGACCGTCGTACACGCTGCATTTGTTGCTGATGGGACATTCGGGGAGAGGAAATTTTCCTCCCCCACATGCGCCTACAGTATGCGACAAGGTCTACGACGGCCCTTACATATTTTTATACTGGACTGCATTTTCCACTAGAATAAACCGATCTATTGTAAATTTGGAAATATTGCGAAATTTAATTGAGAGGCAAGCTAATTTCAAAACTTGTTTTCTGATCTTTTGACTTTGTGCCGTATTTTAACGTTCATGATAGTATTTTTATAATGATAAAGTATCGTGGTGCCCTCGTAATACTAGGAAACACATAAAACCTTCATATCGGATATCACATGGAAAGTATTTACTCTCCTCAACAAAGATTCGATATCTTACGCGAAAAATTGTATAGTGTAACGTAAAAAAAACTTATTTGACCCACGCAAACCTCATTCTTTCGATGTTTATTGATCTAAAAACTGTAAGGCACTGATAGTGATTGTTAATCTTAATAATCGGAGTTATTAAAAACAGTTTTTAACGAATCGTCATCAAGTACCAGCGCTCTGGGCAGACGATATCGGGTGCTTGAACCGATTTCATAACCCATTCAACCGATTGGCCCGCAGTATACCACATAACTACTAAACTCTCAAAAGTCGACTACTTTTGACAACATAATTTTGCAAGATTGTCGACTGATGGGACAAATGTACATTTTGGAATATATAAAGTAGATTTTTCATTTGATGTTCCCAACGTACGGTGAACATGTACAACCACGGTATACAACCAATTTGTATTTAGGTTGTGACGATTTGGCTTGTATCAGAGTCCTTTCCAAGGTTTTCCGCGCAGTAATATGGTCATATTCAAAGCTTGTCACTTGAGAGTCGAAGAAATTTTGTACTCGGTGTGTTTTGAATTACGTGGCCCTCCACAGCTCCTCGCTGGATTTGCGTTAATCTGTATTTCTTTCAGTTTTGCTGCCTCAAACCCTTAGTTCGCTCTGGGATCTCTCTTCTGTGGAAATTAATTACATTCCCCATATTTAAAGTTTTACTAATGTACCTACCATTAAAGCTTTTGACAAGTATCCATTTTTCAGTAACTCTGTTATCATATATCTATTTTTGTAACTTTTCATGGGCCAACAATTTAATAGCAAATTTGCGCAATTCAACTCTCGAATAGTTTTTTATTAAGGTTTTCTGGCCTTTGTAGATAAATTGAGATAAGGACTTTGAAGAGATGCTTCTCCCGCTATCTAAGGCTATTCATGGCGACATTGTTACAAGAGGCTGGACTCATGGTGTACAGAGTCTGGACAGATGGCTATAGTGAATGGGACTCTGAAAGTCTACGCACTATAACCAAAAGAATTGACGCAAATCCAATACTGGAATGTAAATGCCGACTTACTGGCCAAAAAAGAAGCATCTATGCCCCTTATAGGACCAGAACTCTTTTGCGGTATTTTCTACAATAGCGTGAAGCTTATCATGCAAAACTGGATCCAAAACCAAATGAACGAGAGATGGACTTCAATCACAGGATCCAGACAAGCCAAAAGATTCATCGACCTTCCTCAGAGCAGAGGCTAGATCTTTTACGGCTATCTAGAAATCAACACAGAATCATTACAGGAGTCCTAACCGGACACTGTAAACTTAACAAGCACATGCATCGGATAGGCATCTCACCCACTGATGTGTGTAGGCTATGTTTCAAAGAGGATGAAACATCGGAGCACGTCCTGTGTGAATGCGAGGGCTTTGCACAATGTAAATTCCAGGCTTTTGGCTCATACTTCTGCCATTTTCGAAGAAATCTCTTCCAAAAAAATACTGCTCTTCCTGGGAAGAGTGGGTTTGTTGGAGGAACTGTAATGCAAGTGGTGCACAATAAGCCAATGATGCTGCAGTGCATAGGCCACTCGCCCCCCCTATAAAATCTAATCTAAGGCTATTCCCGTGAGATTCTTAGTTATTTGGTATAGCATTCACTGGTTGGATGATTTGCTTTTAATGCAAAATTGCCACCTGGTATCTTGCCGATGATACTGTTTTCCATGTGAAATCGGAAATATTCTAATCGAATTATTGGTGTCGTTCTGGGGAAAATTTTCCGTGAGGTTTCACAACTTATTCATTTTTCTTAACCTCGTTGCGTATATCCTTTTTCTCTTATAATGTTACACTGTGTGCTCCTGTTTACCTACTCCTTACGAGACGGGGTTTTCGTAAAATTCTATTGTGTCTTGGACTCATACGCTGTTTTCCGATAGCAAAAGCTTGTGTTGTCAGGATTAATTTTCATACAACTCATTTAAAATAATATCACATGTAGGAATGAAATCTGTGGTTTCGGTGGGTTCGTACAGTGTACTACATGTCCCAAAAAGCCATACCAATAGAATTTAAAAATAAATTTCTAAATCGATAAAGCGTTGACCAATAAGGTTTTTAAGTAAACACTCATAATTTTGATATTATAAAAACGCAAGAAATTGAACATCGAGGATTTCTTAAAACAAATTAGATCTGACTGTTTATCTATTAGGTACCCGAAAGGACCGACAACAAAAGTATAAAATATATTAAAAAATATCTTTTTGCAATTACAGTAAATAATGCTAAAATAAAAGTTGTAATATTTCATGACAAATTTAAAATCAATTTACCTGAGAGAATACAGCTCTTCCTCCGCTTTTAACATTGTTGGCGCATAATATGCTCGGTGTATTCCATGTTTCTTCCGTTGCTAGCACTTTCACGTCCAAATTGTGAAGATCCCCTTGTAGGTCTTTCATCTCAACGGACCTTGGACACACTAGAGCTCTAAGCCGAGATCACCATGCGAAGTTTTCACACACGAGCAAAAACGTCGAGATAGAGACAAAAAAAGACATCGGCAGGCAGGCAAAGTGTTTTTTTATGTTTCCCCAAATCATTTTTACATGTTCCCGTACAAATAAATTAAAATATAAAAACAAAAGGATAAAAGGAATTTTAAGCATAAAATAATAAAATCAGGATAAACAGAAATCATATATGGTATTGGGATCAAAGCAAGAAGAAAACGAAAAGCGTATGGTTATGCGAGATAAGTAACAAAAAACAGTACAAAATTGAGGTTTTAAAAGAAAAAAGCTTTATTCTTCAATAACATAAGTACAACTATTGTAAAACAAACTAATCGGGATTTGGGTGAAACTTTTTTTTTTTTTTTGCTATTGCGGTATAGCGTGTTTGTGCTTTTCTAAATTAAATCTAAAATGAAATTCGATTCCAAGAGGGCAGATAATGTTTTGAAGGCTTAAAATTATATATTTTTTGTATTTTAATCATTTTCCTTTCATACAAGGCTCTGGGGCTTAAGATGACACTACATCTTAGATCTGTCTGTGTTTCTAACACATAAAATACATTTACTTGTATACGGTACATATTATTTTGGCAACTAAGAACACATCACAATTGACTATTTTCGCAACTACATACAACCGTTTCGTAAACAGAAATTTGTGAGCTTGTATTTTAGTAAAAGATGTTCAATGAATTAAAGAACTGCTTAAGAAATCAAAACTACTAATTTCTCTTTGGTTTATATTTCAAAAATTCTATTAGTAATATTACAGCAAAACCAAACGTCCAGGTTTACCTAAATGTCATTCTAAACAAATGTATTCTCGTTAAATATGCGAATAGCAACTGTATTTTACGTATAAAGCTCTTAACATATGTCATTTTGTAAGGTGAACTTGTACCATTACGGAAAATTCAGAATAAGTAATGGAACAGTTTCCTTAAACTTGCTTCGATTGCATTATATTACATAATTCCTAAAGTAAAGGGACAGTCCAAATTTCTGCACCTCGAGAAAAATTTGATAGTTGAATGCATTTCTCCTCTTGAGCATAAGTTAATATTTTTATTTTAATCTCAATACATAGAAAGGATGAATAAGTTTATTCTTTTATCCGGGTTGATTAAATCCAAACGGCATATTCAGAGTTTTTTCTTTGCAAGAAATTTTTTCAGAAAATTTAGTGGCGTCTCACATTTATTGAACTCATTTGAATATTGGACTGATTTTAAATTAATCAATGTGAGACAGAAAAATGTTACAAAATTAGTTAATATTTCTTAAATCCATTTAATTCAAAGATTGCTGGAATGGCTTCTTAAATTTCAAAATCTTTAACTTTTTTATTTTCGTGTTGATGCCGAATTCACACAACTTTATAATTTTAATTCTATTTTCATGGATGATTCATTTAGACCAAAACTCCCGTGGTCTAGTAGGTTTGTGTTTCCTTTTTAAATGAATTGGGTTGCGTACCATATTGCTATATATAACGTTACAGCAGACCAAATGTCCAAAACCCACGATTTTCTGTCAAGGTCATTTTGTGCGACCTATCCGGTAAACAGCTAACATAATAATATATTTTGTATTGTAAATTTTAAATACTTCTGATACTTAACATTATAGTACTATTGCATATGTTGAAAAGTAAAAAGTAATGATATGACGACACTACTAGCATTATCAAAAATTAATACAAAAATGAAGAAATAAAATAAAAATTAAAATAAAGAAAGGAAAGTTGGATCTAGAAAAAAGTGAACGACCAGAGATTACTTAATCTTTTCTGGCTGGCTCGATTTAAGAAATTCAAGGATAGCCTTTCTATCGTTTTTTTAAATTGCAAGTATTATTTTTTATAACGCCCGTGTTACCGATATTGTAGAAATGGCTTAAAGAAATTTTTTTTTAAAATATTTTCCCCACAACGGATTCAGATGTCTAGTTTATATTATGCTGAATGACAAGCGTGCTGAGTGCTGATGTTATTTGAGTTATACGTTTGAAAAATTCCAGGTTAGTACTGTTAGTAAGGATGTGCTTTTAAATGTCGTCTACACAAAATGTCAACTGAATTAGTATAGTAAGGTAACCGTAAGTTAAGTTGATCTACTTTGGAGACTTTTTGACATATGTATGTTATTCAAAGTCAGAAATAGCACCAATGAACCAAATTTCAGACCGTACATATGTAGTTACTTAGCACAATAACTTTCAAACTTGAACGTTTGATCTTGTTACATAATACCATAATGCAATAAAGTGCATATTGAAGATTTCAGAGGATTCTACTATTGCTCAGCATCTAAAATAGAACCTACAATAGAACTATTTTCAACCTTTAGATGTGTTTTAAATATGCCAATTTTAGTTCTGTATTAATATCCTACACTAAAGTTTTAACCTTATCATTTTCTTTCACATTATCATTTTCTAAGAATCGTATTTCATATTTAAGTACAGTAAAAATAGATAAGAAATAGAACAATTTTTATGCAAATAGTAAATAATAAATTGTGCAAATTTAGTGATTTCTATAAAGTAGCACTATAGAATGGCTTAAAAAGTTTTAATTTGGATGCCTTAATTTGAAATATTCAAAGAGCTACACATAGGGAAATGTATTTTTACATATTTTCGGGAAAATACAATTTTTATTTTTCAATTATGAAAAAATAATAACTTAATGAAGAATACGAATTATTCAATTGCATCTCGTTTTCTTTGATAACTAGACGAACCCCGATAGATACTAAATAGATATAAGTCAAAAGCCCTTAACCGCTAAGTCAATCAGAAGTTAAGAAATGAGTGAAGACAGCTGATCTTTCTCTTTTATATTTTTCACAAAAAGGTTTTCTATTCCAGGAAAAATATGAGCAGGCAATTTTAAGAACACCAAACATTAAATTAAAATATCGTCCAGGATGCCGCTGTTTTGATAATAATCAAACTGTAAGAGGAAAACTTCTCGAGATGTTGGATTTATTTTTCTTCATCTTAAAACCCCCGAATTTCGATTGTATGTATATATATTCTTTGGAGGTCACATTCGAAGATATGTACGATTAGCTGAAATGTTCTTTACTCTTACGAATAAGCTGCGAAATTATTTCTGAACTTTTACTGCACCAAGCTTCATAGAGGCTTCAGATTGTATACACAGCTCTTGACAGAAAAATAAATATTTGGTATAACGTAATTTAACGTCCCTCGTCCTCAGTAAAAGCAAACTATTCTGTTATATATTTGAATTGTAATAAGCTGATCCATTCTGATTCAGCTCAAACCGTGAAATTTTGTATAGTAAAAATAAGTAAACAATGAGAAATGCATTCTTGTTTTGAGGACTGGGTACAGAGCAATGTCTATCTTTTATCGCCTTTACTTTCATCTCATAAACACTTATTCATATTTAATTTAAAATCTTTTTCTCTGAAAAAGTTGTCACAACAAAAGCGAATAATATTAAAGTATACAAGTTTTCTAATGAAACTTATATTTAAAGGTAAAAAAATTAATTACGAACGAATGATCATCTTTTGCCGTCTTTTCTTTTCTTTTGTAGGAAGATTATAGCTAGAAAGGGCAACTATTTTTATGATTCAAAAAATCAAATGAATCACTCAATATTTCTAAGCTGAAGCAAAGAGGAGTAATAATATCTTGGAGGAATAAGAGTTAAACGATTAGACTTCTTTATATGTACATTTTTAAGCTGTATGGACAAATATCAATTGAAAGCAAACATCATGTGATAATTAAAAAAAATTGGTGAATATTTTGTTGAACCAACACGAGTGAATTGAATTGATAAATACTAACTAGGCGGCAGTTTTCAATTAAGAAAACTAATGTCTAATGGGAATATTTAAAAAATTTACATTCCTGTTAGAATTAATTTGATGCTCTTTATTACTTATGTCTGCAATGTTCTTTCAAACTACAAAACTTCTTACTGGAATTCACTAAGCTTTTGAAATACTCAAACGTTTTTCGAAACCCTCGGTTATGGATTTCTTGTCGAATTGCAAATTGACCATTTTTTGTGCTCTCTCAGATTCAGTCATGCGAGTAGAGTCCGACAAATTATCTTAACATAAGTATTTATGTTAGCTACCGCATGTTTCATAACAATTGATATTTTAGTCCAAGTGACTTATATACTTAACTTATGGAACCAAAAATTTGCCAGGGACCTATTAGGTATAAGACAAAAAAGCTATTATGTCTAACTAAAAAGTAAAGAAATTTTATAAATGGTTATCTGCGCTTTAGTTAGAGCGAAAACCGAACAACACCACTAAATTAGATAATTTTTAAAATATAGGATTTAAAAAAATACCCAAAATGTTTGCAGTAATTTTTTATTCCATCAGCTTGGTAACATAGGCGCTTATATTTCTAGTCATTTTTTAATTCCGTTAATGAAATAAATGATCGTGACAGTCGTCTGAACCAGTTGCGTTCACATCAAAGCACATCCGTGAAGGACTTGAATTAGGGCGAAAATTGAGTAATCCTTTTCTACGAAATGACCCGAATGCTGAACGAGCGCTCCTATTTCAGCGAGATATTAATAAACGCTTAACTCAATATGAGGAAGTCTATAAAGTTTATAGAGGCTCGATTAACTAAGCGCATCCAAAATGCCGCACTCTGAACGTAACCAGTACTAAGCAATTTCCATCTCATTAGCACACCGACACAGAAGAAAACCAATTGTCGACACACGAGAGTGCAACGTAAAACGCGCATAAAAAACGATTAAGTCTAGCAGACACGAGCTTCAGAACAAGTCGTGGTTTTACTTGTGCGATCAATTGGCTAAGTTAAAGCTAATCAGTTTTTGTCTAAAATAGTAGTTATATTAAGAGCTTTATGTAATAATAAAATCTATAAAAATCTAAAAGTTTCGGGCGTTATAGATTCCTCCGTATTTCGTCCAACATAAAATCCTCAAAGGAAACGGTAGTGTGAGCCTCACACGGGAGTCCCCAGGGCTACTACAAGTTTTGACCAAATACCAAACACAATTGTTAATTACGGATTTCATTACCAAGGTTCGCCGATCTGAAATTGTTTATAATTCATGTAACATCGAACTTGAATTACATCAAGTACTATCGAGTGATGAAAGTGACATCATACCAATCAGGAAGATAAGATTAATAGTCTACGAAGGTGATAACAGTAATTAAATTTTTGGTTAAATTTTTTAATTAATATTTCTTATTTTTCCCTGACGGGAATCGAACCCACACTTGTTAGAATCGGTTAAAGATAGAGAATAGAAGAATTTTAAGAACTTTTATTTTTAAGGATTCTAAATTAAATCATAAATACAAGAGGAAAAAACAACCGCCTCGTCCGGGGTTTGAAACCGGGACCTTCCGCTTGTCGGGCGACTGCTCTTACCACTGAGCTAACGAGACAGATGATTTTCCCTCTTGCATTTATCAATTTGTAATTAGCCTACTATACCACGTTTTGCTTTGAGCTGGCATTAACCAGTAACGATGAAAGCGCACAAATAAATTTTTGTAAACTTATAGTTAGTCTATCAAAAATTTTAGATCATACTTTGAATCTTTAAGCTAAATGCTGCTAGACTCCCATTTTTTTTTCTTATTTCTATAATTGTCACGTAGAAGGGAGTGGAAAAAATACCTCAACGAATTTAAAACTCATCATATTTAGCTGCTCTCTTTATTTCTTCAGGCAAAGCTTTGCCTTGACTAAGATATCTCTGTAGATCCATATTTGGGCTAGCTGATAAAAGATGCCGTTCGATTTGTTTTTAGGTGAACTAACGTACTTCTCTGTAACGTGAGTTTCGATAATTACGCTCGGTGATGCTCTACTCGTGCCTTCCGCTTGCCGGGCGACTACTCTTACCACTGAGCTGATTTGTTGTTTTTTCCTCTTGTATTTATGATTAAATCTAGAATCGTTAAAAATAAAAGTTCTTAAAATTATTCTATTCTCTATCTTTGACAGATTCTAACAAGTATGGGCTCTGGGCTCAATTCCCGACAGGCCAAAATAAAATTGAATTTACAAAATTTATTTGTGCGCTTTCATAGTTACTGATTAATGCCAGCTGAAAGCAACACGTGGCTTAGTAGGCTAATTACAAATTGAGAAATGCAAGAGGGAAAATCATCTGTCTCATTAGCTCAGTGGTAAGAACAGTCGCCCGGCAAGCGGAAGGTCCCGGTTTCAAACCCCGGACGAGGCGGTTGTTTTTTCCTCTTGTATTTATGATTTAATTTAGAATTCTTAAAAATAAAAGTTCTTAAAATTCTTCTATTCTCTAATATTTCTTGTTCCTATATGTAAAATGAATTACCTTTATATTTTTGTCATTTTTTGAATAGGCCGTTATTTTTATGTTTTTTAAGATACAGTTTTATTTTACATTGAAATAAATGACTGAATTACGTACATATTAGTTTGTTTTCGATTTATGCGGTTTTACGTATAAAAATCTACGATTTCGATTTACACCGTTTTTTAAGGAACCTATCGGGTGATAGGTGTATTAGGTACTTTTGTTGTAAGACTGATTTTTTAGGCGTTATAAGGACAAAAATCACAATTTGTTCCCTCTATCAACAAATGATAAAAATTGTGGTCTTATCTATTTTTTCAGATTCCAAATTATGAAGGAGTAATGATTAAAAATAAAATTTTTAAGGACAAACAAGCAAGTCTATCTATATAGTGATATACAAAACAAGTAAATATTTTTTTAGTTTAAGGCTTAAGCTATAATCTACTTATTCTAAAATGCATTCTAAGCATATTAGTTGAGTAGCCAAGCCATGTAAGACCATCACTGATCCATTTGCATTAGTTAAAGCACACAACAATCTAAACTAGCCAAAAATGGGGAAAAATATCCTACAATCGATGTTAATCTTTTAATTTTTCATTTCATGATCACGGTCCTGCCTTACAATATTTAAAAAAAAAAAAAAAAAAAAAAAATCAAACGTTTCTGTTCTTTTTAAGCCATTATCTCATGCTCGTGTGAATTTGTTAGTAAAATCAAAAATGCTCTTTACGAGTAAAATTTTTGCACATCAAGAAAATTACAGATTTATTAAAGAAATAAAACAACTTACGGTTTTTTAGTCAGGACAGGCATTGGATCTTCTCCTTCGTAAGAAAAATGTTTCTTTACTGGAGACGGTTGATAGCAGAAGATATGATGCATCATTTTAACTTTTTGCCATTTATCATAAGAAAATTGCACCAGTTCGTGTTCACGTACCTGTTAAATATCGACAAATGATTTAAAGACAAAAAAACAATCAGTAAAAATATAATAACCTCTGCCGTACGATAAGTTGGTAAAACAATATGTAGCACATCTGAACATAAAGAAAATATTTTTCCACCCCTTAGAAAATATTCCAGAAGACATTTTCCAACCTCAGGCTCTACAGATCCACAAATAACGAGGAGGGTAGTATTGTCGATCCAAATTTTTTTATGTACTTGTTGTGACATAAGTGGGTAAATAGTGTATCTAAAAGAGAAAACTATAAACATCTACACAACACTATCTCTACATAGAATTCTGAAACTTACGAGTCTTTTTCTAAGATATCCTTAAGCACAGAAATAACAGCATCTCTTATAGTAGTACTCTCAGAGTAGACTAGAACATTCGGAGGTTTACAAGCAGTTAAGCTGCCCTTATTTCGAACTAAACTTGGGCGTTTGGCGTAATTACTACTCGTTGATACTTTGTCTAATGGTGTAGACGAGGAACTAATTTCTTCTTTTTTTGCTGCAGTACTGGCAAATAGCTCGGTATTAGGCTTAATTCTAGCAATTGAGTCTATTTTATCATTTTTTAGTTTGATTTTTTCAATATCGCCTTGTTTTCCAGGTATTCCATTTTTAACAGGAGATTTAGAATTTGTCGAGGTATATAACTTTTCTGGCGATTTTGATGGTTTTACTGGAGATTCACTTTCATTTTCAATTTTTTTCGAATCAAAATGTCTCATTGGACTTATTTTAGCTTCTATTTTAACTGGACTTTGTTTCAGAGTTGCTTTTTTTCCTGAACTTAAGTTCTGCGGTTCCGTTTCCTCGACATTTTTTGATGGTATTAAATCCGGTTTAACAATACCAGTTTTTCCCTCTGTTCGATTTTTATTATATTCAAACTCTGTTGCTTGATTAGCAAATACACTAAGACTTCGCAACCCAGCCAAGTGTTTCTCCCATTCTGTAGGTGAAAGATGACGCATCGCACGGCTAATCAATTGCTTTCGCAAATGATTTTTAAGTAAATCGAATGGTTGTGGTGAGCCATCAAAATGAACAGCTATTGAAAAGCAAAAGAATAGATGATTGATATTAAAAGATATTAAAAAATTCGAAGAGCATCAATTCGCCTTACATTCAATTCGAATTAAAGGCAGTCTGTCATTTATTGTAAAATTATCTTGCATGAAAGTGGACATGATGAGTTTGGTAAAATGATTTATATCAGATTGAAGTAATATAGCAAAATGTGAATCTACCTTCCACGCAATCGGCTTACCAAAATTTTCGATCTGAAAATATATAAAAAGTTTTTATGAATACATATTTTGCTATCGAAATAGACGAAGAAAATTACATTAAAGACTGGCGGATATGGATAAATAACGAAATTGAATATCGGGAATATGTTATCACAAATATGAGACTAGAGCCTATTTACCAAAAATATTTTATAAATAGAAGAAATGAGGGCTTTTTAGCGTATGGATTGCATTCTAAGAATAACGTGGATATTTCATTCTAACCAGTTTTCACTTCCCCTTGTTGTTAACGACAACTTGCAGAGGCCTGATTCTAATTGAATTTTCTAGGGAAAGAGTGGACATAAAAAAAAAGGTATTGAGGTTATCCAGAAGAAAGTTAGAAAGCTCAACTTGAATAGACCAAGTCTGGTGTATTATTCTAAACATATTGTAAACTGAGGCCAGAAATAACTGAAGTACTCGTGAGTTGCTAATTATTTATTTTAATAAATATATTAAATAGAAGAGCATTTATTAACGAATCTCAGCTTACGCTACGTTACAACGTTAGGTACATCAAGTAAGAAATAGATAAATGATAATTATCGATTGAATAAAAATTGCTTGGAAAACTAACAAAAGTACAGTGAACAGACAGACTTATTGCACTCCCTAACTCCAATGTAAACATAAACATAAATGTATGCTTCTAATTTTAATTAATAACTTTATTATAGTTTTTATTTATTAGATGATATTTAGTCTATTTAACTTTAATCACCACGTATTCTATATAATTTTTATGCTAAAATTAAAAATCAGATCGAAAACCATAGCACTCTTACCATTATTTCGTTATCATCATCCCAATTTACACTAGGGACGATATCTGTTTCGAGCAAAAGATGAACCAAATTGTTTTCATCCAGTTTTACATCATCACTGGTACTTGTAAACTCAAAGGGAATTAGATTTGGAGGTTCAGGAAAGCTGACCCAAGGCCCCAAATGAAGATGTTGCACGGGCACAATGGAGCAACCTCTTTGATTCCCACGGAGCCAGAGTATATCAGAAATCCTAGCTTGAGATCGATTGGTGCACAGCTCAGAGGTGGCCAGTGTGGACTCTGTAATAGTCAAACAAAATACAAATAAACATTAGTCTTAAATCTTACCATTGCCGTCAAGCGGTAAACTATAGAATGCAACACTGGATTTTAATGCTAGTTTATCAGTAATTTGAGTGCAAATTTTCCGGATTCTCCACGACTGGAGGTAAGTCGCAACAATATAGTACAGTGTTAGGAACATCTTCTGGCGTAATTTCGAATTACAGTTGGTATTTTAGACTATGTTTTGTGATTTAGTAGAGTCGGAAGACTATACATTTACGTAAACATTCCGTTTCATACTGTCAATGCTCAAGTTACATCTGAAAAATTTATGGCAACATGCGCAATAAATACACTAGACAAAATTATTCTTTCCTCCGAAGGAACTCAATTAAATTTTACTGAATTTTGGCATATTTTCTAATACCCAGAGTTTAGTTTCATAACTCTGAAAAACTCCAGTACCAGCCAAACGGGTCAACGGCAGGGATGACACTCGAAAAATTAAAAGTGTAGCAGATTAGGTATAAAAAGTGGAGTAAACTATACAAAATTGAAGTAAATTAGGTACAAAATTGCAGCAAAGGAGGAGTAGGTAAATAGGTCTGTTCGATGAACGCCCCGGGTAAACCTAGGGCTACACCGGGCTAGACTATCTTGTTTTTTGAAAAATCTGGGCTATCCCGTGCTTACACTAATGTCGATTTCCATTGATATTTTAAGAAAAGTGCACGTCAATCGATGAAAAACGAGTTGACGCGATGAGAATGCGATAGTAGCTCATATCCGTGTAATTTGTCAGATTAAAATTTTGTAGGAACAATAACATCACGAATAACGTAAAATTTATGAAAATTGTAATTTAAAAGATTTTGGCGTGATTGCGGATGAATTTGGTAGAGTAGTAGTTGAAGATTCATATGTGATGCTCGACATTCAGTTGTGACATTTCTCAGATAAATGTGTGCGTATTCCGGTGTAACACCGCCGATTATTCGAGTGTAGCACCAGAGGCGTTTTGACGTACACCATTTCTAGCAGTGCAGGTCAATGGAACTATTTTGGTGTAACACTACAAGAAAAGTGTAACACTTCTGCTAGAAAACGTGATCAATGGAAATCGGTATAACTTTGAGATGTACCAAACGATACTAACGCCATGAGGATAACACAGAAAACACATAATAACAATGTTGCTTTTAATTCTTAACATGTACCGTCAATATTGTTGCAATGACTGCTACATGCTCACGGTATACATACTACATGCTGACCTGTCACCTGCCGTGAGTTGTGAGTTTTTTATTAACCTACCACTTTTGATTGGTAACCGAACCGCGCTTTTGGAAAGTTTCACTGCATTTCATTAATGTAGAGAGTTAGTAAAGTAGACAGCTTCAGTGAAGGCATCTACGTCTAAGAAATAGTTCATTTGTGTCGGGCCTTTGTTGCAAGTAGTTAAAAGTGGGATAAAATTTGATTTTTATTAAATTAAAAATTCAAGTTTAACTACAAATAAGGAATAAAATGGCAAAAGGGAAATCTACCACAACTTCTACTACAAGGGTCACTAGTAATGCGCCTTCTTTACTAATAAAACTTTATTTATTCGGTTACAATGCTGGCCAAGTTGTTGGGTAAGGCCTGCGTCAGCACTTTCTTGTGAACTTTATTTACATAAGCTTTCTATTTTAGGTGGTCCTATATGCTGTATCAGCTCGTGAATTACTACATAAGCGGTGTGTCCAAAACTCAAACGTTATGGGATTATATCGGATGGACTGTGATAATTTTTCAAAATGCAGCAGTCTTAGAGGTAAGAAATAACTTTGTTTTGAATAGGTATCTACCTGCTATTTGGATATTGAAAATATCGGCCTATCACGCTCTTCTGCACTCAAATTGAAACTCCAACTTACAGTTACGCTACAACTTGACTTAATTTAAATTGAATTAAACTGCTTAAAAAAAATGACTGAATGAGCACATTGAAAATAGCTAGATATACAAGTAGTTAGCTCATAATAAATTCCCAGGTTATCGCTTTTATGAAATTACGAATGTACTCCCAGTCTTCCTGGGCTGCTTTATGCAGAACTCTCTGCATTATTGCCAGTCTCATCCGGTGTGTTAGTCCCCTGAAGAGTGAGGCTTATTATATATTTGCCAACTCGTTTTTGCCTAGGATAATTGATGCTCAGACCGGCCTGTGGGTCAGTTGGTAACTGGTCATATAATAACTTTGTACGCCAGCTATTAAAGTTACGGGATAGAAAATTTGTAAAGTGGAATTTATTTGAGGGGTAAAGGAATTTGCGTGATGTTTCGTTAACAATTCAAAACGCTTCCATTCTCATCTATTTCTCTTTTATTACAGATATTAAACGCCGCATTTGGATTTGTCAAAAGCAATCCAGTTATAACAACCTTTCAAGTTCTCAGTCGTGTGATGGTTGTTTGTGGAGTTGTAATGGCTACACCAGACGGTAAAGTTTCACCTGGTCTTCCATTAGCCTTACTTGCATGGTCCATCACGGAAATTATACGCTATGGATACTATGCCCTAAATATCATAAATTTTGTACCATACTTTGTGATTTGGCTTCGATATACCACATTCATTGCCTTGTATCCAATCGGCGTTACAGGAGAACTTCTTTGCTTTTACTGGGCTCAAGATTATGCTAAGCGCAACACTGTTTGGACTATGGAAATGCCCAACAAATATAATGCTACATTTTCATATTTCTATTTATTATGGATTGTCATGCTGCTGTACATTCCACTGTTTCCTCAGATGTATTTGCACATGTTTTCGCAGAGGAGAAAAATTATTGGAAACGATGGATCAGAGGCAAAAAAGTCAAAACAAAAATCCAAATAGAATTGTTTTAAGGGTGGGTAATTTTAAATATATTTAGGGGTTTTGTATTTTGTTTTAATTTCGATCTTTTATAATAGTTGACTAAGCAATGAAAGGGTTGAGAGTGTACGAAAATAAATTTTGTATAAGACAATGGTAAACTGTACTCTTACTATTCAATCGTGTTAACCAGTAGGTACTTACCTGCGCACAGACAAATTCTTATTTCAGATATATAAGAGAAACAATGACAACATTAAATAAAACGATATTAATGTCCAGATATGTTGTAGGCGTAGGAGATATTACTGCAGACACAATGGGAAGGTTGAGAAGTTAAAAGCTAACCTCTAACTCAGCAGAAAACGAGAAATAAAGCATTTGTACTTATGTTGAGAAAGGGTAAGGACACGTCAGCCTTTCAGCATGGAACTTTACCTACGCAAATTCATCAAATATATCATCGCGTCTATATTCTTCTAAAAATAATCATCGCTACGACCTTGGTTTCAAGCGTAGACAAGCAAGGTAAGCTGTAGAAAAATATGGATAATGATAACAGAATATGTGAATTTTGCAAAATTTATACGCCTTAATAATCTCTGTACTCCACATTAAAAAAAACTGCGTTTCGTACTCATTTGTGTTCAATATTCAAACTCAAATTCATTTTATCCTGATAAAGTTGCATTTAATTCGAAAAGGGTAAAAGATAAATCTTCGAATTGATAACTGATCTTTCATTTATATTGTTATCATGTATTTAAAACAAATAAAATTGCCGTAATATGGAAGAACAACAAAATAACTTTATTTTCAACTATTCATGTCTGCTAATTCATCTGTTACTGAGTTTTGATCTTCCTGTTTGATACCTATAACATTAACATTCATATATCGTTCCATACATTGCTCCATATTCTGTTCATTTGTAAGAACCGTCAACATCGATGAATATTCATCTTCACTTGATCCAATTCCAGAATTGCTAGTGTTCACAATAATATTTGGAGGTGGTATTGGGCCCCTTATTCGATTTCGATTCTCTTGTTTTGCATGGGTATTAAGATGATTCTTCAGATGATGTTTTTTAGCAAATCGCTTTCCACATTTTTCACACCTGCTTAATTAGTAATAAAAATTAAGAAAAAAATATCTTTCATTTAAGCATTTACTCGAAAGGCTTTTCTCCCGTATGTGTAAGCATGTGACTTGTGAGACCATAAGAATATGCAAATGCTTTCCCACATGTTTCGCAGGCATATGGACGCTCTCCAGTATGAGTTCTACAATTTAATTGATATTTCTTTTATTAAAAACACAATACGACTTTACCTCTCATGTTTAATTCGACTTCCAAAATCTGAAAAACATCGTCCGCAAAAACGACAGGGATATGGTTTTTGTCCAGTGTGCGTTCTCATGTGACATTTTAATTCGACATTTAAAACAAAAGCACGTCCGCAAATCCTGTTATAAATACGTATTTGTATAATATATCAATTAATAATTTAAAAAAAGTTACTCGCAAGAAAATGGTTTTTCGTTTCGGTGTCGTCGCATATGCGTTTCCAGAGAGTGCCTATGCTTGTAGGAGTTTCCACATATCTCACAAATGTGCATCGGTTTTTCACTCCTTCCCTTTTGCCTAGGAATTGTGACTGGTGAAGACTTAGTTAAAGGTTTCAGTTTCGGCTTCAAGATGGAAAAATTTTTCTCGTGACTATTTATATTGGTGTTTGGCTTTATGATACTTTTTTCAGTTCCAGTATTCAATACAGTCATTGCCTCATTTTCGTTATCATCATCAACTTTAACTGTGTATATGTTCGTACCATCATCTATAACCATGTAATCCTGGCCAACAACCTTGAAAATTAAATTCAAACATATTTTTTTCAACTCAGCTCAATTTGCAATTGTATTTTACCAAATTATTATCATCACCATCTTGTGAATTTGTTTCGTCTTTGTCAGATTTTAAAGAAATTCCACATAATGAATTCTGCAAAAGGAATAGAAACACTGATAAAATGCGAACGAATTTCTTTTTTAATGAGACCTTGTTTGAAATTACCTGATCATCTCTGTGTGAAGAAATTGTCTCTATATTTTCACGCTCATCGAAGCTCTCATCACCTTCAGACATGTTTTCGGTAATTTCTATATTAACATTTTCATCAATCAGTGCCTTCTCGCTTTTTATTACTTGCTTTGGTATTCTTTTTACTTTTAAACCTTGAGGTGGTTTATATTTATATAATTCACCATTTGCAGAAATTACTAAGTCATTAACAATATTTCCCTTTGCAAATGATTGTAATACAGCATCAGAATTTTCGCAATTGCTACGAAATGTATAAGCAATTCTTAGGCTTTTTAAACATTTTTCACAAATATTTTCTGGAAGATTAACTCCACGTTCAATCTGTTTAGGAATTACTTGTACATTATTTCATTGTTTATTTATCCATAGTTAGCAAAAAAGTATACAACTTAAGACAAAGCAATATGAAGATAAAAAAAAAGTATTATAGGAATTGTAACATACAACAAGTATGTATGGGAGAATATTCTGATTAGTGTAATTGATAGATAACATCAATAAGATTTTTGAATTTTGAGTTCTTCTATAAAAACAGGGACAATTAAAGCATTTTTGATTATGCGTTACTGAGTTTTAACAACACAATTTATCATCTAACTGCTTCTCCAAGAGAACTCACTAGCGATATCAATAAGAAACTGAATATGCATTGACAGCTATGTCAAATATAAATAAAAGCATTTCCTTTGAAATCTATATGAAATAATTTCAAAATGAGTTCTTCTTGCAGAAATAGCAGTATCTTTTTACTTAAGTGAAAAATTACTGTTTATATTGCTCGTAGTTGGAATAATTTGCCAAATAGAGTGAGGAGTGCGGGTACAGTTGAAGAGTTCAGAACGCTGCTTTACTTCCATATACCTTAGTGGTGGTGGAATTGCTTCTGATAATTAGTAGGTAATATTGTTATTTTATTTTATATATTTTTTCCTCTTTCGATTGAACTGTTTTTTTAATTTTGAGCTCACGTTTTTCTCTTTTTATTTTCCAATTTATAATGTATTTAAAAAGATTAATAATCTTGTGTACCTACTTTCCGAAAATAAAATGAAATGAAAAATAGTATGTGTTATGTACCATTTTAAAAGCTACACTAGATAAACAGTTTTTAAGCCTAGTACGTCTGCTTTAAAGCATTACACGGTTAAAATTGGGCGAGAAAAATTCAAAAGACATAAAACTGAGAAAAAACATACGTTTGCTAACAAAGTTCTTCAATACAGCACAAAGCATCTACGTTGACCTGAGGTAAAGATTTTTACGAATTTCAAAAAAGTGCCTATCTCTCGAAAACAATGACACTTTTACTAAAAACAAATTCTGACTTTGACAGTACTCATATCTTAATATAAAGCGTAAATTTGCACTATTGACTCAATTGTAGCTGCTCTAATAGTTATAATAATGTCGTCTTAAAAACCAATATACCTACGTACTCAACGTCGTAACCTAGTTTCATGCTGAACCTAATAAATCGACTCCAAAAATATCGTTCACAAGAGCAAACTAATTGGTCTTAGGAGACAGTCGCTCAGACTGTTTATTAATGCATTCACTGGAAATGGTTATTTTTTGGAGAAAGATGTAAAACCCAACAGTGATGTGCCGACTTGAGAATAAGTCTCGAAGCATATCATATCTGGGGGTTCCGCGGTTGCAAATCACTGAAGATAAGCATCTCCAAATAAGGCAATAATAGAGCTCGTAAAAAGGCTAGATTTAGCCAACCCTTTAGGGAAAACAAAACACCAACTCTGGCCGCGATTTCCGCAGGCAACTAGTAGCCTCTACTCTTAATCTAACCTAGTTCAAAAGTAATAAATACAAGACAAAATGGAAATGTAATATATTACATTACAATTGGTGAGATCAAGGCAAATGCTCATATGTGGTACAGGTCTTTCAATGGGCACTACCTGATCTAGTCTAGATCATTATTTTATTTATTAAAGCGTTATGATTTGAACTAAAAACTGCGCCTTTAATCTTTGCTTTAAAAAATACGACTTTAAACCTAGATACAAAGTAAATTCTTTGAGTACACTCTCAAATAACAGTCATAAAAAGCAAACAGAGGGAATTAGTGAAATTTGAATGCAATGACCTATATTTAAAGAAAAAAAGGAAAACTAAAAAAACTTTTGCACTTTACCTTAACACTGGAGCAATGCATGATTTTGTCACTTATCAAAATATCTTCATCTTTTTCGAAAACGGAATGCATTTCGCCCTCTTGAAGACAAACCCTGCAAATTATATTCCACTCCATCGTGAACTCCATTTCTACAACACTCAATATTAAATGTTTTCATCCACTTTCCTCAACAAAAAGGCAAGTCGTTAAATTCAACGTAAAAGACTTCAATTCTTAGATTTTTGAAGTGCAAATTAATAGGAAATAATTGAAAACAAATCTTCTTAAATAAAGTGACAACTTCGCCAAGTGCTGCCAAAGTGCCAATATGGTGGTACAGTACAATTGTATAAATGCACTAATTCTGTTCAGCCGTCAGCCGTCTTTCCACAAAATATGCTGAATGCTGAATTAAACTTCAAACTTCAATCCATAATGGAATGAAATGAAAATGAAACACGAACGTTCAGATGTTATGCCTTTAATCTGAGTTGTTTAACATTTGTATGGTATTGTATTTAATTATTAATTAAAAAAATAATTATAATTCATTTGGCTATTATCATATTGACTACTTCTCTATACTTATTTTAATTAACGTTCATGCGAATATATTTTATTAATTTATTCTTAAAAACTCGAATTCTTGTTTCCAATTTTATTTCTGGTGGTATTCCATCTGGCGAGTCTAAAGTTGTCATTATGACGCAAGGTATATGTTTGGGCTTCTGTAACAGTTACAAGATTCTCTGGCAAATACTTAGGTAGTTATTTTCATTTTAAAAATAAACATCAATGCTTCAAAAGTAACACGTTGTCTAACATCAATCCACTGTAAGGTATCCAGCATAACTCGAATCGAAGAATATATAATGCCGTGTAGGGGAAATTCGCGATTGTGCTGAACACTACTTTGAGTATAATGTCAGCTAGTGTATAGACGTGCATTTAGTCATCTCCCGAAATTTGTTTTTGAAAACGTGGTAATGCCAGTTTAAAAAACCGCTTAGACGTGTAGTTAAACGCGTAATACGCTATAAAATTACTTAACATTGAATTTATTTTGTTAAATCGCCAATTTGGTTGAAAATTCTTCAAAAAGTATTGTAAGTGCACTTGTGTCAAGCTAGCGGTTCCTTCTTGTTGATCTCTGGTACTCGTTGGTAATTTCTCTTAGCTTACTGTGCAAAATACAATGGTTGGAAAAGGCCAGAAACACCATCTACGTCAGGTTGTGAGGAAACCAAAAATCCACAGCAGAACGTCACTTACAGCAGAGACGGATCGAGTGCAACGGAAATCTCTTCGTCTGCTCTTGAGAAGCCTTCGATCGCCGTCTTCAGCAGCTTGAAAGCCGTCTCTCAGCCAAAATTGATGATACCATTCTCCCTTTAGTGAGCAGAATAGTAGCTTGCGAAGGTGTTCTGATGGAGGTTAGCAAGGAGAATGCACTTTCAACGACAACAGCGTGTAAACGACGTAATTATAAGGGGAATACCTCGCTAGCAAGGCGAAAGTGCTGTTAGTGTACTCAAAAATATCGCTGGAGTGATCGGTCATTCACTATCGCCATACACAGATGCTTTTCGCATACAAAATAAATCTTCAGTCCAAAATAATCCTATTGTTGTGCGTTTCTACAGTCAGTTGGAGCAAAAGGCTTTCCTGTCGGCTTGTCGCAGGCGTAATGGTGTTCATCTTGCAGAGCTGGAGGGCTTCTCTTCAACTAGTCCTATCTTTATTAACGAGAGTATGACGTCGAAAAATAACTCTCTTTTGCGTGAGGCGCTAAAGTTTCGAAAATTGGGCAAAATCCATTCATCGCGAACAAGATACGGCTCACTTTACATCAGGAAAAGTGACGGGTAATGAAATAAAAATTGTCGATAGTGACCAACTACTAAGATTCGCTGCAGTGCAGAATGGCGTCTCTGATACCACCTAACCAGCAACAGCTGTAGCTAGTTTTACTGGAGCCGATACTATGTAGATTTGTATTACAAGCTTTTTTTTTTAAATAGGTATAATACGAATTAGCACACTTGTATTCTTTAATATTATTCTTTTTTAGTATCTCTGTTCACACGTGAACAATTATATTTTTTATCGTCATATTCATAAACCATAAAATACTTCAACATATTTCTATTTTTTCTTTTTTTCTTTAGCTAACATAAGCCTTTCTTTCTGCATGCAATTGACTTATAACATAAAAAGAAATTTAGTTCGATTATGTCTTGCAACATTTTCTGCTTCACAATTTGCTGACACAGCAAGTGCGCAATAAATGTTCGGGGTCAATTGCATTAAGCAATGACATGGCCGAGTATAACAGTTTTATCTGCGAATATGAAGAATTGGGACATATGACCCCAGTAAAACCTTTTGAAGGTGATCTAAAAAGAATCTTCTATCTACCACATCACGCTGTATTAAAAAAAGACAGCACCACCAACAAATTACGTGTAGTGTTCGATGCGGCATCTAGAACGACTTCTGGATTGAGTTTGAACGACCTATTGCACACTGGGTCAAGGCAAGGCTTCAGCAGGATCTCGCGCAAATATTGCTGCGTTGGCGAAGACATAGGTATGCCTACACAGCCGACATTGAAAAGATGTTCAGGCAGATCAAAATTTCTGAAGAAGATAAGAACTACCAGCGAATTTTATGGCGAAGAAAACCATCGGAACCCACTCAGGAGTATCAACTAAATACCGTCACATATGGCACCGCTCCAGCCACATATCTTGCAGTGAGAACTCTAAAACAGCTTGGTGAGGATGAAGGAGGCCATTTTCTTGTTGGAAAAAAGGTTCTTGTTAACGGTTTTTATGTTGATGATATGTTAACAGGAGCAGACACAAAAGCAGAAGCTAAGATACTACAACATGAAATAAAAGCCTTGCTAAACAAGGGCCATTTCAACCTCAGAAAGTGGACTTCGAATGATGAAGAGTTACTAGAAAACATTCCTGGGGCCGGATTCACTAACTCAGAGAGTTGTGGAGTTGTGGAGATGAGAGTTCTTTTGCCACTTAACTCTCCACTCGGAATTCTGTAACTCGTGGAATTTGTATTGAGATTTTGCCAAACTCTCTTATTCAACTCGGCAAAACTCTCGGCTGTGTTAGTTGTGGAGAAGTAAGAAAAATATTTCTCAACTGACAGTATTGTCTGCTTTTATTGTCCTTTGTGAAGGTACCAATGTACCTAGGCTTTTTAATTTGATTTATGTATTCATTGCATATCCTGGCTATATTTACAAAGGCAAATTATGGAAATCCTTGCAATACTTACAGAGAAATAAGGATTTTGGTGTCTCAAGGTACCCGCTAAAAAATGTAATTCACGCGATAATGGTCAATTTGGTCGTCTTCCAGTACAGAAGAGATGCTATAAAAATTTTAAATATGCACGATAAAGCTTGTATGTAGGATGGAATCGCATCTACATTTTGTCCCCTAATTAGATATGTAATTATTTTTTCAATCCAATAAATGGTTTTGGAGATAACTGCAAAAGAAGTGAATCAGTCCTTCTTAAGATGAAAAAATGGCCGTTTTCTGGTACAAAAATGGAAATATTTTCAACTCATCATTATGAAGAAATGGTAAGTCGTGGAAATTCACTTTCCATGAGAAAAATGTTCATAACAGAGTACTAATGGATGTGAAATAAAGAACGGTAGAAATATATGCAAAATATAGGAACTGGGGTGTATATGACCCAAGTGCAAAAAATCCGTCTTTCGGCGGTAAAAAGTCAGTTATGAAGTTAAAGTGATCACAAAAAATCTACACCACTCGATTACCCGTTTCTCCCTCTTTAATTTGATACCAAACATGACGTATTTTGGACAACCCCCAATGGGGGGTGATACTACCCGCCATCCCCAAAAGCCTCTTCCTCAGAAATTGTTCACCTATATTTTTGTACTCTAGACTCTAAATCCGTAGGAAAAAACCGCAATGCTCTACGACCCTCCCATACAGAGTTATCCGTCTTTCAATATTTCGATACTTCTCACGTTTTCTTTAACTCCTCAAGTATGTTGAGAATCTCGAATGGAGAATTAGGGAGTTTTAACCGGGGAAAACGAAAATTCTCATCTCCCAAACTCCCAAACTCTCCGAGTTAGTGAATCTGGCCCCTGGAGATATAAGAGAAAAAGGAATATTGGAGATAAAAGAACAAGACACAATAAAAAATCTGGGAATACATTGGAATCCCAAGAGAGATGAATTTCAGTTTAAGTTCAAGCCAGAAAAAATGGAATCAAGACTAACCAAACGACATCTCCTATCAAACATATCTACAATTTTCGATTCTCTGGGATGGCTAGCACCTGTATCATTTTCAGCCAAATTATTAATGCAATCTCTCTGGAAGACCGGTACAGATTGGGATCAACAACTTCCGTCAGAAATACTAAGTGCGTGGGAAAAACTCAGAAACGAGCTAACGAAGCTTGAAGATTTAAGAATTCCTAGATGGATCAATTATAGAGAGACTCAGGAGATACAAATCCATGGATTCTGTGATGCCTCAGAAAAGGGTTATGCAGCAGTAGTCTACTCAAGAACAGTAGATTCGTTCGAAAAAAGCCATACATCACTTCTTACGGCCAGAACAAAGGTGGCTCCACTAAGGTAAAAAATTACGCTTCCTCGTAAGAGCTTTGTGGAGCCCTCTTGTTGGCACAACTACTGAAGGCAACAGTCAACACTTTAAATTTAAAACCAACCGCTTTGACTGCTTGGTGTGACTCAGAAATTGCATTAGCCTGGATTGCAAAGGATCCCAATAAATGGAATTCATTTGTAGCTAATCGGATATCAGAGATACAAAATTTAACACCTAAAAACATATGGAGGCACGTATCTTCGCAAGAAAACCCTGCAGACATCGCATCCAGAGGATCAACTCCAACGGAGCTTATAGCAGATAATATATGGTGGAAGGGCCCATCATGGTTATCTCAGCCTCCGGAAGCATGGCCAACAAATAAATTCAATATACTAACAAATGAAGAAGTTAAGAAGACAGCGGTTACGCTAAATACAACCGGTCTTACAGGATCCTCCGAAATACTACATTGCTCAACATACACTCACCAAACAAGAGTAATAGCATATTGTAAAAGATTCGTACAAAACTGCAATCATCCACAATGTTATATACCTAAAACGTACCTGGTTTTCATTACTTCATTAAAATCTTTAAATTTAGATTATTATGGTAATGCAGTAATGTAGGAAGATGATTACAAACAAATGCAACCTAATGCAACATGGTGTTACATACCTAAAACATACCTGAAAAAAGGTAGAAAATAATTATTCAAAATCATTGAATTTTCATATAAGCTAATCATGCTTAAAAGCATAAGAGGCTTGTCAATTTAATCAGTGAAGAAAATTGCATCAGCAATTTTCTTCACATACCATTTAATTTTTACAAAAATGTTCCCATGAGAAATTTTGCCTTCAGCAAAATACATTATATGTATACGCGCGCCGCAATTTCAATCGTCGTAACGGTGGCTGATGATTATAAAAGCATGAAATTCCAAGCCTCCGTCCAACGAAAAATATTCTGGACTTGTTTAATCAAGTGCAGAATAAATGAAAATTTTCTCAGGGTAAAAATGCAACTATGCATTTTCTACTCTGAACGAGGGCTCTTGATCGCGACAAAAGTGATCAAGAGCCGAGTTGAATTCTGAATTTAATTAACGGCGGTTCGTAGAGCTAAAAAATCGGCAGTCGACTTTTAACAAAAGAAATAGAGTTGAATTTAATATTTTATTTTATTATTAAAGAGAAAAGTTGTGAGTTAAAATATTATATGCGGGGTTGAAGAACAAAAATAGAGTTGGTTTGAAGAGAAAACAAAAAGAACAACAATTGAAAAAGGTAGGTTCGCGGGCTATGTATATAGGTGTTATCGGAAAACAAAAAAAGTGTGCTCAGAAAATAATCTTTAATGCAAAGAAAAGTTATTAGAGTGAAAGTGTACCTAAAGGAGATTTAGAGGAGAATTAAAAAAGAAATAAAATATTAAAAAAAAAAGTGTTTTGGATAACTCTCCTGCCAGAGTCCCACAAAGGTACGTAACAATTGGCGCAGTATAAGCGCTCGAAAGCCCTCTATCCTACGAATCAAAAAAGGAGTTTAGGACGAGATCGAATACTGGGCATACTCCGCCTGAAGTTGAGTCTGGCTTCAGGCGTATTTCGATCTTGTCGGCTCCCAACGCTCGGGGTCGGACAGGTTTAACTACATCTGTTTGTAAAACACAGCAGCGGGCTTCATCCCAGCTCAGGATAAAAGAAGTCCACAACTAAAAGTACTAAATCTACACTTGAAGGAAGGAAGAATTCTCAACCGACAATCTGCGATCCGGAGTTGAAAGGGACTTCGAAGTAGGCAACGCGCCCCCCTTTCAGCTTTTATCCAGGGGAAATTAAGTTAGCCACGGGCCCCAAGGCCGCAACAGAACTTCAACCGAAAAACCAGCGATCCTGAATTGAGAGGGACCTCGAAGACGGCAATAAGCCCCCTTCTCAATTTGAACCAAGGGAATTAAGACGGCAGAAGCCCCCCTACCTGCAAATTTTACACACGGTGATCCATGAGCGAGGAAAGCTCCCACCAAGAGACGCCGCAGGAAATATTACCATCTCTACCACCTCCATAACAATCCTCACCGGGCGACGCACAGGAAGTTCCGTCCCGGAATGAAGGAGGCAACGAGGGAACAACATCCGCACCAGAGGGTGGAGTGCAAACACCCCCAACAATCTCAACAGTAAAAGGGCTAACACTCAGGAGTGGGACAATCCATACAGTTCTCCAACAAGTAAGATCTTCTAATTTAAATTTAGAAAATAATTTAAAGTATCTAGAGGGGAAAGTGCGGGACTCCTCCGAACTTTCTGTTATACTGTGCGATTCTATTGATAAACAGCTCATAAAGTCCCGTGAACGGCGGCTTGAGCAAATCGCGCAATTCAAGGAAAGTACGAAATTTAAAGAAAGCTTAAAGCAGTTTGAGGACCTCTCGCACTCTCTCGAAACAGAAATTAAAAATAATAGTGTAGAATTAAGAGAAGGTGCCATTGAAGACAGTGTCAGTGATTCCACCGCGAGTGAAATCCTTTTAAATTGGCTGCGCGACTCCCTTCTGGAAACCAGCATAGAAGAAAATAGTTCCCCAATAGTACCAAGATCAAAGTCAAAAATCCCCAATTTAAACATGGCAGATTACGCTAAAATCGCAAAGCTAACTGCCCAACTCGTTCTTCTATTTTCGGGAGA
This sequence comes from Dioctria linearis, assembly GCA_963930735.1. Lineage (NCBI taxonomy): Eukaryota > Metazoa > Arthropoda > Insecta > Diptera > Asilidae > Dioctria > Dioctria linearis. The sequence continues at coordinate 29,403,117 of OZ005741.1, forward strand.
ACAGCACCCAAAATTGAGCCTTGAGCTCCAAACTTTCCTAGGATGCTGCAGGCAAGTGATACAGTGCATTTCGGCGGATAAACTATCAGCATTTTTACAAATCTTTCCCACCAGACTTCGAGGCGAAGCTTACCAGCTTTTTGCCTCAAACATGCCAACTACTTTCAAAGAAGTAGAAGAACGGCTAAATCGCACATAGCTGCCTAGAGAAATTTACCAGGAACTGGTAAATAAATTAATCACCACTAGGCAGTATCCTTTGGAAAACCTCACAGCCTTCACGGCACGAGTAAAACAAATGCTGGCACTCTGCAACGAAGCAGCAGAATCCAAATACGGAGCCACAGCAGCACCATCTGTTAAAACGCAGCTGGAAGATTTTGCAAAAAACGCCCTAAAGACTGGAGTCAATAACCCTTATATGTGTCAGTACCTGTTGACAATAACCGACGGCACTGTAGATGAATTAATACAAAGAGCACTTGACATGGAACATCTCCAGCAAAGTGCTCTATTCCTGCAACCTTCAGGGCAATTGCAACAAAATGTGATACAAAATACACTACCCCATTCAATAAGTGCAATAACACCCAATAACGCACAATTTAGTGGAATTAATTCATCAGCTAATCACAGCGTATGTACTCCCGGCATAATGCCATTTGCTCAAGTTCCTCAGACCCCGCCAAACACAAATAGTCACATTCAGCAGCCGCAGTTCACACAGGCAAACACATCACCATACATCAAACAGGAGCCAAGATCTCCTAATAAAAATTATAATGTACAAAATAAAAATGATTATTTAAATAAAATCAGTTGTAGTTTTTGTAATTTAAGAGGCCATACATACGCCGATTGTTTGAAAGGTAAAAATACGCCGTACTGTGTGAACTGCAAAATGTATAATCATGACGTGCGTGACTGCAGGAGGAACAACAATAGTTTTCAAAGACCCCAAAACAGAGAAGCACCAAACCAACGTCCTAGAGAGCCGCAAAACCATAATAACAACCCCAGAGTCTATAATGTGCGTAAAAAGTGTGAGTTCTGTGGCCGTACTGGACATATAATAAGCGCATGTCAACAAAAACGTAAATGGGAAGCCCGGAGTCAGGGAAACGACGTACAGTCGACCCAAAACTTCCCGGCTCGACTATAAATCTCCCATCTAATAAAATAGGGTCTCCTCAGCAGCCCGATTCCAGTGTCACTACAGTAAAACTTCCTTTAGACATATCAATATCAAACACCACAAGAGACGGAACTGAGTGTCTAAAGCCTGCCAAAAAGGTGCATATAGCTCTTCCGTCCAAAATCCCGAATCATAAAACACTATTAAACAAACAATGGCCATATAAGAACGGTAGCAAGTCGCTAAAGCCTATATTAAAGGTGCATATTACTCCACCGTCACACAACACAAAAAATTCTACATGGTCAAAAAGCAATAGCATTGACGCGCATGAATATATCACACAACCTAAGGCAAAGACCACACAGGTGTACCAAACTCAGCCGTAAACATAGCAGGAAGCAAATACCCTGCAACGTGCTAAAAATAACAAAATAAAGCCTCAAAAGGAATCAAATAAGCCTCATCTACCTACAGGTAACAAGTTAAACAGGAAGAAAAAGTCAACCCAAACTTCAGCTGAAAAAACGGCAATATTACAACATGTACGATATCTATACCCGGATTATGAGATTCCGGACGACATAAAGCAATACCCGCGTATTTCTGGGCTAGAGCAAGAACTCAGCCTAGACCCTAATTTGACCGCGGAAGAAAAAATTTCGATATCAGACCTCTGCGAAGAGTATAACGATATCTTCTTCCTCAAAGGTGACAAACTCACCAATACAAATGCGATAACGCATAATATTCCATTGGTGCACGATCAAGCACCAATCAATCAAAAAATGTACCGCTTACCTGAAACACAGCGGAAAGTAATTAACGAGCAGTTAAAAGAAATGCTAGACAGCGGGATAGTCCAGTCTAGTAAAAGCCCTTGGAATTCACCTCTACTAGTTGTCCCCAAGAAAGCGGGACCTGACGGTGAAAACAGGTGGCTCGTCGTTGTCGACTTTCGTAAATTAAACGAAAAGAAAATCGACCAATTAGGTCACGCAAGGTATTTCACCACACTCGATTTGGCCAACGGCTATCACCAAGTTCTTGTCGACAAAAAAGATCGACATAAAACTGCGTTCAGCACAAGCTATGGGCGCTACGATTTCAAGCGTATGCCATTCGGGCTCAAAGGAGCCCCCGCCACATTTCAACGCCTAATGAATTTCGTCTTAACAGGCCTACAAGGCCTCGAATGTTTTGTCTACCTAGATGACATTGTCATCTATGGAAAAAATTTAAATGACCACAACGAAAAGTTGAGGAAAGTCTTCAATAAGTTGAGAGAGAACAATTTAAAACTGCGGCCAGAGAAGTGCCAGTTTCTACGAAGAGAAGTTGTTTACCTAGGACATAAATGTTCTAGCGAAGGAGCCCTACCAGACCCAAGTAAGACGGCCTGCGTCCAAACATTTCCTGTTCCAAGAACAGTAAGGCAAGTCCAGTAATTTTTAGGACTTGCCAATTACTACAGGAAATTCATTCCAGACTTCTCCAAAATTGTACGTCCAATCACAAATTTACTCCGAAAGGATGTAAAATTCACTTGGACAGGGAAATGCCAAGAAGCCTTTCAGAGCATAAAAAATGCTTTAATTTCCCCACCACTTTTGATTTACCCCGATTTTACAAAATCTTTTAATCTTACTACGGACGCAAGTAACGAGGCTCTAGGAGCTGTTCTTTCTCAAGGAGAAGTTGGAAAGGACCAGCCCATTGCCTATGCAAGCCGCACATTAAACAAAGCCGAAAGAAATTACTCTACTATAGAGAAAGAGTTATTGGCTATTGTCTGGGCTACCAAGAATTTCAGGTGCTATCTTCAAGGCCGGAAATTCACGGTCTATACTGACCATAAACCTCTCAAAGGTGTCTTCAATGTGAAAGACCCTACTTCCCGTTTGGTGAGATTTCACCACAAGTTATTTGAATTCGATTACAACATCGAATATAAACCAGGGAAGTACAACACTAATGCCGATGCACTAAGTCGCATCCCTCAAGCACTAAAGGAAGACAGCTTAGACAATACCTTAACGGTAAAAGCCCTAGTCCACCACACGATGGACTCAGATGTGGAGGAAGACGATTCCCCAAATAATTAAAAGAAAAATAAATCCGCTCATTGCTTCGTCGTGACTCGAGCTCAGAAGCAAAAGGCTCAAGAGACAACAAACAGCTCTAGTTTGGAGACAGAAGAGCACACGAAAGCGGACCAAAACGAAATTCAACTCACGTAGGCGGAAACACTAAACCCAGCATCGCTTGATCAAAAAGTAAGTACTGGTAAGACACCCGAAGTTATTACGAGCCCCACGGAGATCCAAACAATCTTAAAAGATTATCACGATTCTCCATTTGGTGGCCATCAAGGTATCATAAAGGCTTACAAACGCATAAGACGCAAGTATTGGTGGAGACACATGCTTAGCGACATCAAGAAATATATTAAAAAATGCCCAAAGTGCCAGACGATGAAAGCATCTCCACAATATAAAATGCCAATGGTTATCACGGACATCGCTGAACAACCGTTCGACAAAGTTTACCTCGATATTGTAGGTCCATTAGAAGAGACCACATCAGGTAACAAATATATCTTGACCTTCCAAGATAATTTAACAAAATTTGTCGACTGGTATGCAATACCTAATGCAGAAGCAGTCACAGTAGCGCAAGTTTTCTTTGATGAAATCGTTACGCGCTATCGCATACCCAAAAGAATACTCACCGATCAGGGAACAAATTTCCTGAGTGAATTATTCAAAAAAGTATGTAAGCTTCTAAAGGTAAAGAAGTTACAGACTTCAGCATACCACTCACAGTCTAATGGAGCACTAGAGCGTGCACATAGACCCCTGATAGAATACCTGCGAACAACCGTAGATGAAAATCCCAAAACATGGGACCAATACCTACGAACCGCTGCCTTCGTGTACAACAATAGTGTACACGAGGGTACTAAACTTACCCCAATGGACTGCCTATACGGCTTCACAGCGGATGTCCCATCAAATTTAAAACGGGATCGTTTAAAACCATATTTCGAGTAAAAGCATGTTGAACAAAAATGAACCAGGTTGACTTGAAATTCCTACTACAAGTGTCTATTAAACCTCATTTCAATACCTCCCCATAAACATTTGTGGTGGAGTCACTCCACTGCCCAGTTTAAAACGGCACAATGCAACTACAAATATACTTAAAGGATTGTTTTCTTCTTCCGAATTGTCCACAGACATGGCGCTAAAATTCATCATAGTTGCCCTCTTCATCCAGTACACAACTGGAGCAATCGCTGACAAGCCCTATGTAATGACCCAGCTAAATGACTCGGGTATACTTTTCGAGGACCTGGGAAATCTGATGGTATATCATGACACCTGGAATATCCTCACCGAGATAGACTTGGATGAGTTAGATACCCAGATACAGCTAGCAGAATATGCAGAGCACTTAGTGCATAAACTCTGCATAAATATAACAAACCCAGGAGATCTGTGTAACATACAACTGCATCACATACAGGAAAACGTAAAACTAGGTCATTGTTCGACGGAATAGGCAGCGCAATGCACTACCTATTTGGGACCATGGACAATAACAACGAAAAAGAAATTTACAGCAGGTTAGAAGAACTTGAATCGAATACACAAGCCCTAGCCGAGCTAGAGAAGCAACAAATTAGTGTTGTAAAAACTACCTTGGAAAAACCGCTGGCTATGTTAATAAACTGAAAACAAAAAATAGCACACCAGATAAACGTTCTCCAGCATGTGGCCGACGATTTAGCTAGGAGGCAACTAAGACAAGAGATTATATCAAGCTTATTGCTCCAAATCATCGAAGTCGAATATCGACAACAAGCCCTCCTGGATATAATAATGGCCAGTAGAACCAATCATATTCATCCACTCCTAATGTCTCCCAAAAATCTGTTGGAGATATACCGCAAGACGACCTCGAATTGCCCAAATGACCAAAATTGTCTATCTGTTCTATATCAGACAGCAGAACAAATTGGTGGTGAGAATTACTCTCCCAATTTTTAATCTGCCAAAAATGAGGCTACAACAGATTCAATGCTATCCTGTACCCAAGTCAGCAAATTATTCATTAATTCCAGACCCTGGTTATTCATACATAGCCAATAGCGCAAAAACTCAGGAATTTCTCTTATTAAAAGGAGAGGACATGAAAAGTTTCAAGAAAATAACAAGTAATTTGGAAGAAAACACGTATGTAGGCCGGCTGACCACGCCTATAATCAAAGCGACAACATCCAACGAATGTGCCATTAAATTGCTATACAACCCAAATGCAGGACCAGAGTACAAGCTCCCCAAAAAGACATGCTGATCAAACTAAGCAAGCCCAATACGTGGCTATTTTCATTTATTACCTCCACGGTGTTACATATCACATGTCCAGATCACTTTGTAATATCGAAACTAGAAGGACAAGGGATATTAGAGATAACGCAACCATGTCAAGTGCAAATAAGTGACAAAGTGCGTAAATACGAAGGTCAGAGTAAATATCCACTAAAAATTATTCAGCCGAATCAGTTTCCTGAGCTCAACCAGTCTCTACTCAAAGTAAACCTGACTGAAATTTTACAAGAAACTCAAAACCACAGTCTGGGGAAAATCGAGATTTCAATGGGAGACGATATCCATAAATCAATTTATACTGACACGCATTCGCTGGAAGAAATCCAAAGCAAAATTATTAAATACCAGGAAATCGAGCAGAAACTCCCATATCCTGTCCACCACCTCTATATGATTTACGAGCCTACTTGTTCTGGCCATAATGATTGTGGTGGCAGTAAAATGTCTACACCCTGTTGTCATCAAGATGAGACAACAGAGAAATCAACAACAAGGTAACCCCGAAATTTCATCGGAGGGAATCCCTTTAGAAGAACGAACTCCTGCTCCCCAACCCAGTTTAAGGCGAACTAGAAGCCTCGCTAAAACAAAATCAGTCCAAAACGTTTAAAAAATGGAACACGGACACTGTCAACATGGATCACCAAATCAATGTAAAATTGAAACAAAAGGAGTAGCCCTGGCACACTATATACAAGAAGTAAATAGAATTAAAAATAATTAGATGAGTAAAGCAGAAAAAAAAATTTTCGTTAGGATTAATGCTAAATAAATATGCAAATAAATAAAAAAAAAACACACAAAATTATATTAAAACTAACCAAGAACAAAATAAACTGTAATAGAAATAAAGAAAATAAAGATTAAGCAAACCAAACTAAAAATGGTTAAATAAACAAAAAAAAACAATGTATAAAGAAGATGCAGGACAGGCAGTAAGGCCGAAATAGGTTATGTACTACAGAAATACACATACGTATATAAAAATAAAGTGACATTAGAATTGAAGATTTATAAAAATAGAGTAAGGTACCAAAAATTAGCATTAACATTTCTTAAAAGTAGAAATAAAAAATAAATAAATAATTACATTATAATTAATTAAATTAATTAAATAAATAATTACATTATTAGAAGAACATGCTATAACAAAGATAAAGGCAAGAACCTTTCAAAACAAAAACAAAATGTAAAGCCTAGCCGAACCGACCTAGTTCAATACTAACACCCCAATAAAAGTAAATAAGGAAGGGAATATACTTAAATTACTCTAAACTAATAGTTAAAGAAACAAAAAACCAAAGCCGAAAATCTAATTAGTAAAAAAAAAGAAAAAAAAATTTTTTTTGGAAACATAAATACTCCTTCGAAAATTGTAATTTCGGAAACGCTAGCACATTGGATCATACAAAGTGAACTAAAGCCTAAGAGAAAAGGTACATAAAATAGTTTGCAACAACAATTCATTATAAGCAGGAATTGACCAAATTAAAATCATAATTCATCTTCAACGTCGTAGGCTTTAAATATAAACAGTCCTGAATCAAACGTCAGCGAATAAAGCCATTCCAGAATCTTCAGAAAGAACAGATTCGGCTCGTTCTTTGCTTATTATCGCCACCCCGAATAACCAATTAAAAACAAGCTCCCCGACCTCATCACTAACAAAACAACAAGAAACAAAAAACAAGAGAGGGAAATGGGAAGAAATAATAACACCTGAAGTAGGGATGAACCATTTTTTTTTATTTTTTTTTTATTTTATTTATTTTTTTTTACAAAAAAAAAAGAGTAGAAAAAATGCAATAGAAAAGGTGCCAGGCCTACTCATCCTCGGATGGTCCAGTTGATCCAGGATGGAGGGGGGCCATTACCTGGCGTATAATGGCCGTCAGCGGGTCATTAAAGACCGGGTAACAACCTTAGATCTAAGGAAACAACACGCGCACAGTCCGTGCCGCCCAGTAATATGGAATGTGGCACCTAAGAACAAAACACAAAGTTAAAATAAATAGGCTATTGAAAACGTGTACACAGAACTTACCAACGCCAACCCAGGCTTGACCCTGGTGAGGGTACAATGGCAGGTCCACCCAATACATCTTTCCAGCAACGGCCTCCACCCCCAACATGGTGAAGGGCTGCCGGCCGGTTCTATGCAGGACCAGTCGAACGGGTCCGCGCCAGTTGGGCATTACGTGGACCACGTATATAAGACTATCCACGCTAGTGAGACCCGGGGGACACTTGTACGGTATATTGTTAACAGTAGCAGTGAACAACATTTTTAAAAATAACTGTAAAATCGCGTGTAAAAAGGAACGAGGCCGACACTTCTGAATATCAGCGCCAATGATCCATTTGAAGCAAAATCACGACAATCTTGAAAGAATCAAACTGCAACAAAATATCCATTCAGCACATTTTCAATACAGAATCAAACTAAGAAATATGCAGTAATCGGATACCTCAGATAAGAACGCCAAAATAACACCCACAACAACTTCCCCTGAGAATTATTCCTCTTCAAAGAATAATTCTCTTTTTCTCAGGGTGAAGTATTGTTATATACCTAAAACATACCTGGTTTTCATTACTTCATTAAAATCTTTAAATTTAGATTTTTATGGTAATGCAGTAATGTAGGAATATGATTACAAACAAATGCAACCTAATGCAAAATGGTGTTACATACCTAAAACATACCTGAAAAAAGGTAGAAAATAATTATTCAAAATCATTGAATTTTCATATAAGCTAATCATGCTTAAAAGCATGAGTGGCTTGTCAATTTAATCAGTGAAGGAAATTGCTTCAGAAATTTTCTTCACATACCATTTCGTTTTTACAAAAATGTTCCCATGACAAATTTTGCCTTCAACAAAATTTGTCAGTAAAAATATTTAATGAAAAAAAAAAATAAAGCAAAAGACAATTTGTCGTGAAAATTACAATATGTATGTACGAATGTACATACATATAAAAAAAAAAGCTTTCACGCTCAGAAATGCGCGCCGCAAAAATACATTATATGTATACGCGCGCCACAATTTCAATCGTCGTAACGGTGGCTGATGTTTATAAAAGCATCAAATTCCAAGCCTCCGTCCAACGAAAAATATTCTGGACTTGTTTAATCAAGTGCAGAATAAATGAAAATTTTCTCAGGGTAAAAATGCAACTATGCATTTTCTACCCTGAACGAGGGCTCTTGATCGCGACAAAACTGATCAAGAGCCGAGTTGAATTCTGAATTTAATTAACGGCGGTTCGTAGAGCTAAAAAATCGGCAGTCGACTTTTAACAAAAGAAATAGAGTTGAATTTAATATTTTATTTTATTATTAAAGAGAAAAGTTGTGAGTTAAAATATTATATGCGGGGTTGAAGAACAAAAATAGAGTTGGTTTGAAGAGAAAACAAAAAGAACAACAATTGAAAAAGGTAGGTTCGCGGGCTATGTATATGTGTATCGGAAAACAAAGAAAGTGTGCACAGAAAATAATCTTTAATGCAAAGAAAAGTTATTAGAGTGAAAGTGTATCTGAAGGAGATTTAGAGGAGAATTAAAAAAGAAATAAAATATTTAAAAAAAAAAGTGTTTTGGATAACCCCCCTGCCAGAGTCCCACAAAGGTACGTAACAACAATCTGCTAGGAACATTGGTAGTCTAACATCAGACGAGTTACAAACGGCAAAGGACTGTGTTATCAGAATTGTCCAACAAGAAACATTCAGTGATGAACTAGAGGCGCTAAGAAAGCAAAAAGCCATTAAAAAATCGAGCAAAATTCTTTCGCTACATCCATTCTTGGACACCAGAGGCATCTTGCGTGTAGGTGGCAGAATAAGTAATTCGAACCTATCTGCAGACGCCAAACACCAAGTACTGTTGCCACAGAAACATCATATGAGAAACTTACTTATTGACCACGCTCATCGCCAAACTCTTCACGGAGGGACCCTGCTAACACTCAATTATATCAGAGCGAAATTCTGGATAATCAACGCCAAAACCATCATACAAAACAGGACCCGAAAATGTATAAAATGTCTCAGATACAGACAAAACTCAACATCACAATTAATGGATAACCGTCCGACAGTACGTATAACACCTTCACCTCCGTTTTCGCATTGTGGAGTTGACTATGCAGGGCCCTTTCTAACAAAAATCTCCAAGGGAAGAAGCACCAAGACAATGAAGGGCTACATAGCACTATTCATATTTATGATTACGAAAGCGATTCATTTAGAGCTTGTCAGTGACCTTACAACAGATGCCTTCTTGGCTGCCTACAAAAGGTTTGTGGCGCGCCGGGGAAACTGCAAGCTGATATATAGTGACAACGCAACCAACTTTGTCGGTGCACGGAACAAATTAGAAAAGGAATTAAAACGTGCCATAAATTACGCCACAAAACAGGCAGCAGAAATTATTGCGAATGAGGGAACAGGTTGGGAATTCATTCCTCCTGCCCTGCACGCATTGGAGGATTATGAGAGGCTGGCGTCAAATCAGTTAAGGGACATCTGAAACGTGTTTTAGAAGAAACGCTTCTCACATACGAAGAGTTTACTACAGTGTTGCACCAGGTAGAAGCATGTCTGAACGCACGTCGAATCGGTCAACAATCAAGCGATCCTAACGATCTAGAGCCCCTAACTCCTGGCCATTTTCTAATTGGGCGACCTCTAATAGCACCTCCTGAGCCTGATGTCAGCGAGAAACAAATACATCAGAGGTGGAAACTTCTCACGAGACTACAGCAAGACATTTGGAGGAGGTGGTCAAAGGAGTATTTATCACTCTTACAACAACGCACTAAATGGATGTATCAGAATGGAAACCCAAGAGTAGACGAGCTGGTAATTGTTAAAAACGACATTCTACCCCCTCAAAGATGATCTTTAGGACGGATTTAGGAAATCCATCCCGGATAAGATGGCGTTGTGCGAATAGTGTCTGTTAAAACCCAGAATGGTACCAAAAAGGTTCCCGTATATAAGCTCTGTCAACTTCCTATCAGCATCGCTAGTAACGAAAACCCTTCTACGGAATTTAATACAGTGGCAACGACAATAAAAGCAACTACCTCCAGAGCACTGAATAAAAATCATTCAGTTGCGAATTGCGAAGAAGAACTCTGGTCTAAGCCAGAACAATTCGACAGAATACAAGGGCAAAGTAGTAAAAGGTAGGCCAGCTCATCTCCAAATCGTCAACTAAAAAGGAATGCAAGAGTGGCGCCCTGCACTTGGGGGTTCCAATTTATTGAAATCAGTACTCGTTATATTATATTTCCTACAGTTGGCCTTTGCTCAGGACTACACTGTGCTACAGCCAAGGTCAGAACTTTACATAGAAAGCGTGGGTCATGCACGATTTAAGCGCGATCAGCTCCGGCTACAATTATCCTTCCCAATGGAGGAGATATTTGAAGATCAAAGAATGATCAACAACACGTGCAACCAGAACCAGCACATGTGTCAGCAAACAAAGAAGGTCACTCAAATCACTCATTGTGACGTGCTATTCAAGCATATGTTCTTAAGAAGAACCCATCTCCTAGACTGATGAAATCGTCCAAACGGTCAAACGCAAGGATAGGCCAAGAAGAGGTGTCTTAGGAAATTTACTAACTAGCATCTTCGGAGTGAATGACGAAGTATAAGCAGATTTGGAAACACTGCAGCATAATCAGCAAGCACTGCTCCATTCGTGCAATCAGCAAACGCTATTGTTCAATACGAAAATAAATCAATCAACAAGCATCACTTGGGAAAAGTTCACTTCAAAAGTTCATTACTTCACGTCATATCAATGAAATAGCGCAAAACACTTCACGCTCAAGGAAATTTGACAACAAATCTGCAGAGGAGCACATTTTTCAGTAATATTACAAATGAGTTTTTGGGTTCATTAAAACAAGTTTAACTTTCTAAATAATTTTTATTTAATGCAATACTATTTTATAACATCTTTAGTGTTTCCAATCGACAAATAATATTAAATTATGAATCGGTGTTCAATTGTACGAAATAAATTGTTTTCATTTTTGAAGCAAGAACGCTCAGTCCATTCTTATTATATGTCAGTGGTTATAGTTCAGTGTACATTTTGAGCTTGAAAGAGAGAAATAGATTTTATCCAAAATTTGTGCAATTTTTGACTATAGGAATAGAGCTGACGGACAGTCCTGATTTCGTCTGTCAAATTTACTGACAAAAAACGATTTGCGTTCTATCAATTGACCAGTCTGTTCATAATAAAATGTCGTCCCGCAGTGCAGACATTTCTCTTCTATATGCATATCAAACAATTTCTTCATTAATCCATCTTTATTCTCTACAAAATAAACAATAAAATGTATGTTAAACACTTTTCAGTCATTTCCCACTCAAAAGAGAGCAGATTAGGAATATAAACACAAATATCCACTAGCATCTACCCTTTATTTTCAATTTCCGCCATCTTAATTGTACGTTTGACAGTACTGACTCATCAGAAATCTTGTCAGTACAGACTGGTCAGTAGAGAAGAGTAGTCAGTAGGGGTTTACATGAGCCTGTGTAAGTGTCAATCGCTGTCAGAGTCAGTTCTACTGACTCGTGTAATCCCTTGAGCATTGTAAAAAAAGTGTCATGGAATGCTCAAGGATTTTTTTTCTTGACCGATTCCTTGAGGTAGTACGCTAGAGAAAAGTAATTCGAACAGAAAAACTCTACTTCCCGATTGACAAAAAGATGTCGCTCTTTACGAAAAATCCATTTATGTCAATATTTCTTGAAGAAATAAGTACCGATGCACTTATTTCTGTAAGGAATTTTGACGGTGGTGGAATAATTGAAAAATTGAACGAAGGAGCGGCGATTTTGCAAGAGGTGTATCAATTTTAAAATGACAAATGGACGAATAAAAATTGTTTTACGTGCATCTTCATTTTTCATTGGGAATTTTCCATTACTTCACTTTTTTTATTATTTCTTTATTGTCAGAAATATCACACAATTGACAAATCCAAATTGTCAGAAATTCCTTGACCTAATGTCAAATTTTCTTTAAGAAATAAGTGACAAAATTCCTTGACCTAATTCCTTGGCTCGAGCGTACTGGGCTTTAAAGTAAAGCCCGGTACGCTAGAGCCAAGGAATTCGGTCAAGGAATTGTTCCACTTATTTCTTAAAGTAAAATTGACATTAGGTCAAGGAATTTTTGACAATTTGGATTTGTCAATTGTGTGATATTTCTGACAATAAAGAAATGAAAAATGAAGATACACGTAAAACAATTTTTATTCGTCAATTCGTTCAATTTTTCAATTATTCCACCAACGTCAAAATTCCTTACAGAAATAAGTGCACCGGTACTTATTTCTTTAAGAAATATGGACATTAATGGATTTTTCGTAAAAGAGCGACATCTTTTTGTCAATCGGGAAGTAGAGCGAATTACTTTTCTCTAGCGTACTACCTCAAGGAATCGGCCAAGGAAAAAATTCCTTGAGCATGACACTTTTTTTACATAGTTTTTGTATAGGAACAAAAATTCCTCGACGTCCGTTTTACTGCGTAAATTTGACATTTCACACCGTTCTGTTGCGTTCCGTTGCGTCCATTGTAATTCAGCCTTTAAACACGTATATTCTATTGAACTGTCAAAGCGACGCGACGCCTGCCGCGTCAGGGATGTCAGTGGTCTATATTATACATTTCAGGGTAGGAATGTGCTAAAATGGTACATTTGGCCCTGGCAACGCTGCTGTATACTGGGTGAACAGTCATCAATTCTTTTCGTTGGTACTCTTTGACCTGGTCGGATGTGTTGATATATTGGCGCGGGTTTTTAAGAAAAGTACATAGTTTCGAAGCACATAATTTAATAAATTATCTTATACAGTTTAGAGAATATCTTACATTACTAGTTTATAAAAATGGTTGCACAAAAGAAACAGGTAGGTTGTGCACGTGGTGTTCAGTTATGAAACATAACCTAACATTTTTATTTCTTTTGTATTGACAGAAAAAGGCTTTAGAAAGCACTAATTCCCGTTTGGCTTTGGTTATGAAATCTGGAAAATATTGTTTGGGATACAAACAAACTTTAAAATCTCTCAGGCAGGGAAAAGCAAAATTGGTTCTTATTGCCAGCAATACCCCAGCGCTTAGGTGAGGCTATTGAGAAGTAGTTTTCCTTTATTCTTAATTTTGGAACCATATGGAGTCGCCAAGACTGAGAAGTATGTTTCTAAGGAAGAATTTGATAAAAGCAAATTTTTGTTATATCAAATTCATTTGGAAAACTATGGAGTAGTCGGGAGAATTCCATATAGATTCCAAGAGTAAGGTTAGTGTTAATTATGAACTAATTTGTCAAAAAAAATTTTGCTTGAACAGAATGAACGAAGTCTTAATTTAGTATGGCGAGTCTGTTCAGAGCAACACGCTATAGTGACGATAGAGTAATAAGAACTGTTGCTCTGAACTAGAAATAGCGTAAAAGCGTTTTGAAGGAAATATTCATATATGCGGTTAGAAAACAACCCGGTTTTTTCCCCTAAATTGGGGCTTCAATAAATTAAAACTATAAAGAGCAATAAAATAATTTTCTTACATCCATTTTAGATTTATTCACTTATTTACTTTCAATTTTACATGCTCTTTGACAATTCAAACACGAAAGTGACTAAAACATCCACTCTGAACACATTTTTCTGTCAAACGCGAGTGGAAAATAAGTTATTTTTTGGCTGCTCTGAACGCAAAAAGCGACTACAGTCGCTATAGCCTGTTGCTCTGAACAGACTGCATAAATTCAAATTCTAAGTAGAACAAAACAAGTGTGTTTTTGAATAAAATCCTAAATCTTGTGGCCCTTCTACAAAATGAGCAAGTAATAAATCATATTTCAAGCCTGCTACTTAATTTTCAACAAAAAACTTCTATATTAATACATGATGATAATTATTTCTGAATAATAGTGACGATAATTTAGAGACTCTTTCTGATAAAATTGTCTGCAAAATAGCAGCAAACAGGCTTTAGGACAAATAATATTTATGTAATTTCTAGGAAATCTGAGATTGAATACTATGCCATGCTAGCAAAGAGTGAAGTTCAACATTACAGTGGAACAAACATTGAGCTGGGAACTGCATGTGGTAAATACTTCCGTGTATGCACATTGGCAATTACTGATCCTGGCGATTCAGACATAATTCGTTCATTGCCAGAAAATCAATAATTTTTATCTATTATGCAATAAATGGAATTTTGAGAATTTTTTAATTTTTTTTTTGTAAGTTTGAAAAAATATATTACTGTCTACTTAAAGTTGTGTACAAAGTTGCTTTCATTCATAATTGGATAAGTTTGGAACTGGCCTAAGGAAAAATATAGTTTTACAATAGGTCTGTTCATGTACTTCTCGGGTGTGTCGTTCTTGGGCTTTTTTGTGTGAAAATGTGCAAGACTGGAAGCTATCAAAGTTGGAAAGTACGTGAACAACTTTTGTGTGCTCTTTCTTGCGCAGAATTTGAAAATAAAATGCCATCTATTCATTTTACTTGTTGATTTCGATGGAACTTCATTGCAACACCAGTGGGGTGATTCTGATCTCTTTGGCGTTCTATTTCGTCGTGAATTTTGACATATTTTGTCGATTTTTTTTCTGTTAACACAGTTCATTTTGTGTCCTCACTATTATATACCACAAATGAACTATAATGAATTTTCGATGAACAAACGTCAAAAACACGACTAAATAATCGACAAATTAGTCACCTGCTCCGAGGTTGTGACAAAAATTTTACACTGGTAAATGGAAATTCTACACCTAATTAGAGCAATTCAAGTGCTTAAATTCGAAATAATATTTTGAATTTGTAATGTGAAGTATCATTTTCTGTTCATTCTACGTCATGCAAGGCTTGCTGAGCTAAATAAAAACACGAAAAAATCAGGAGAAATGTTCATTTCATTTAGTCGATTATTTTGACATTCAAGATCGACAAAACACATAGAATCACCCTACAGTATTGCACTTTTTCTAGCAGTCCAACACTGAAAATGTTCGATGGGACAATTTTTATAGCAGAAGTGCAACACAAGGTTTGCACTCACTTCCCCTACTTTCACTGGATATTTTGTCGGTAGGTCTGTTCACGTACTTCTCGGGTGTTTTCGTTCTTGGGCTTTTTTGTGTGAAAATGTGCAGGAGGGGAAGCTATCAAATTTGGAAAGTACATGAACAACTTTTGTGTGTTCCAGGGCAGAAAGCGAAAGTGACAACTACAAACTGTCAAGCTAACAACTTTAATTTGTAAATAAAATGCCAAACATAACATATCCATTCATTTTACTTACTATTTTGTAAATTTTTATACGACCTGGGCAAACAGTGCACAATATTTGCAAATTCTGCTGTCTTTTCCATTTTTCCTTTGACAGTTTGAACTTCTGACAATTCTCGATTTCAAATTTTAATGTGTTTGACAGTTGTTACAAAAGTTACCCAGATTTTTTTTTGGCTGGTTTTGGGCTAAAACTTTATTGGAGGGGAAGTGTGACGTCTACATTTTTCCCCCATTTTCTGAGTACGGGAACAGAGTTTGGGTGCTTTTGGGTGAAAATGTGCTAATGCATTCACCCAAATTCGAGTACGAACAGACCTATTAAGTAGTGTTTCAAATACATATTCAAGTTGAATTGTCATCTGCTCTGTCAAAGTGTACTGTCGCGTTTATTTGTGAAATTTTGGAGTTATATGAATTAAAACATTTTATTGGGTAATTAGCATAAAGTTACGAAGAAATTTGTTTCTATATATCAATAAAAAACATTGATAACGTTTGATAATTGCGTGTATATAATACGTGTGCCCACAAATACAAGGAATTTGACAGAAATATAGGCTGAAACAGATTACACTTTAGTGCGCGGCGCGACATCGCGGCAAAATGAACGTTGAAATTGTTCCGCCGCGCTGTGTCACAGATTGCAATACGCAGCAGTGTAGATACAGCGCTCTTATATTGGTACTACAGATTTTCATGAGAAGTTGCCTACCCCAAACATAATTTTTTTGTTGGTACCACTGAAAGTGAGCAGCAAATTTAGGATTAGAAAGACTACGCCTCAAAAATTTTCGCCGCGCTGTCGCGCCGCGTTTAATGCGTGATGCACAATAGGAAACACATGTTCTCTAATATTCTGCCGCGTTTTCGCGCCGCGCACTAAAGTGTAATCTGTTTCAGCCTTATGTTCGATGGACTTCAGTGCTCCCAGTTCTCCGCTGAAAGAAAAAATTGCTACACTGAAATAGTCCCATCGAAATCGACATTAGTTACCCCGAGTTTTTTCTTGAGTGGATTTGGGCTAAATCTTTATTGAAGGGGAAGTGTGAGTTTGGGTGCTTTCGGGTGAAAATGTTATAATTGCCTTCACACAAATTCGAGTACGTGAACATGCCCAGTATACTAGAGCCACTGACATAATAAGAATGGACTGAGCGTTCTTGCTTCAAAAATGACACAAATATTGAACAAGTTGTGGAAACCCTTTATTTCGTACAATTGCACACTGATTTATAATTAATTATTATTTGTCGATTGGAGACACTAAAGATGTTGTAAAATAGTATTGCATTAAATGAAAATTGTTTAGGAAGTTAAACTCGTTTTAATTAACACAAAAATTAATTTTGAATATTACTGAAAAATGTGTTCATCTGCAGATTTGAAACTTATCTCCATCAAGTTCCTTAAAAACTTAGCTTTGGCCGGTCAGCTTTTACTTTTTTAATTGCACATGTCGATTGTTGGGCGTTTGTTGGCTTCATTTAAACGTTTGTTGGATAATACTTTTTTCGAAAATCTAAAAAGAAAATTCACCCGGAAAATTCTTATTTTTAATTAATTTTAATTTATAATCAGCTCAATCAATGCGTAATCGTTTGTTGGACTCGTTTTTATTAATAAAATCGTTTGTTGGTCCCTCAATTCTTCGCTAATTGCAAAAATAATTTACCTAAGCTACACATGAAGCTGTAGCTGATATTAGCCAAATACTAATTTTGTAGCTGAAGCTGCAGTAACACCAACATGATAACGTAGTAAACGTCACATATTTCATGCATTGACGCGTAACCCCCGCAAGATACAAGCCATGAACAAAGTCGAAAAAAGAGAGCAGCGGGCCGGTCAGCAGGCGACATTCGCAGTCTTCTTGCCTTGTCTTACTGCAGGAGTTTTTCATATAAAAGTTGCTTGCATTTTGTTCAAACGCTATAATTTCCATAAATTTGTTCTACACTCTATTTTTTTTTACAACCATTAGAAAGAAAACATATTTGGCTGCAATTTGTTTCAACTTCATTTTGCTGTGGGAGCAACAGTTTTGGGCTTTGGGACCTGTTTAAGATGAAATTTTAGTTTTTCCTCCATGACGAGTATACAAAAAGCAGTGAGAGTGAGCTCCTACTGCATGCTGTACCCGCCACCCGGCACGTTAAGGCTTGTTATTGTGTCGGTGCCTTCGGCGACTTCATGGCTTGTATTATATTCCGGGGTTACGATTGACGACAACAATCGATATGTGCAATAATACAGTAGGACGTGTTTTTAAAGTTGTCAAATGTGCACAAATAAGAGTTTTTTAAATCCTCTCTGCGATTCATTTGACGTCGCATTTGTCGTTTTTAAAGTCTGTGATGTGTAAAAGAGAGCGTCACACTTGCTGTTGCTGCACGAATATTTTTGAAATCGCTGCAATTCATGCACCGACTGATAACATCTGACGATTTGACATTTTAACTTGATGGCCCGCTCGGTATTGCTTTGTATTTGATGTTTTCCTTGTTCTTTTTTAATATAAACAGTTTTAATATCATTTATATAAAATGCCATACATATTATACATACATACGGTATTATTATTATTATGAAAATATAATGGTTTTTCATAGATAATTGTTTTGTTAAGAAAATCACATCTGCACAGAAATTCGTTTTTAAACTTCAATGCACAGACTGCACACGAGTATAAATGAGACGACTTTAAAAACACGCCCGTAGTTAGGTTGTCAATACATATTATATGACTTACTTCATTATCATTAATTTCAGCTATTGATGACTGAAATGCAACATTTATTTCACCCTTTGATTTACTGTTAACTTTTATATTTTTCTGCCTGTAGGCTAGCTTAGCAGTGGTCCAAAGCTTTGTTCCATCCGTATATATTTTAAATATCTTGTTACAACTATCAAATTGCCCCACAATTAACAATCTTGCCGTTAAAAGTGTGCCTACTGATTCTCAGTCTATTTGGCCGATTGGTCGGCAGTCTTCAACTTTCTGTTGTTCTGCTATAATATAAATCTTATACACTTTACCATGTATATATTTAGGGTCTGTCCGGATCCAAGTCTCCGACTTCGTCTTGTTATTACAGCTAGTGAAGTAATACAACAAGCTCAGCTATTATAATAGTTAGACGAAGACGAAGCTAACCTGCCCGAATTCGTTAGTTTGCTCAGCTTGATTTCACAGACAGCAAACAAACATAACCTCACAATACGTTGTCTATTTAGGGCCTGTCCGGATCCAAGTCTTCGTCTTCGTCTTGTTATTACAGCTAGTGATGTAGCATCGAGTCAAGCTCTATCCGAATCCATGTCTATGCCATCGAGCTTTGCTACTTTGTATAACAGTTTTGAAATCTGGTTAGCTTGTACACCGAGTCAAGGTTCGAGTTGACTTATTTAAATAGACAACGTATTGTGAGGTTATGTTTGTTTGCTGTCTGTGAAATCAAGCTGAGCAAACTAACGAATTCGGACAGGTTAGCTTCGTCTTCGTCTAACTATTATAATAGCTGAGCTTGTTGTGTTACGTCACTAGCTGTAATAACAAGACGAAGACGGAGACTTGGATCCGGACAGGCCCTTAAATAAGTCAACTCGAACCTTGACTCGGTGAACAAGCTAACCAGATTTCAAAACTGTTATACAAAGTAGCAAAGCTCGATGGCATAGACATGGATTCGGATAGAGCTTGACTCGATGCTACGTCACTAACTGTAAAAGAATACGAAGACGAACACGAAGACTTGGATCCGAACAGGCTCTTAGTGCTCACTACCTCTATCCTATTACTTGTTTGGCTAATGTTGAGGAATCCTCCTTTACCATACCATACTATAGTTATATTAAGCTCGCACTACTCCTATTCTTCTATTACTTATTTTGCTATAATGTAAATCTATGTAACTTGTATGATATGCTCAAATAAATAAATAAATGTTTATATTTATATTTTTATTTTCACAAATGTATGAAAAAAAGTTTAAAACTAATAAATACAATAATATTAGAATTCAAGAACACAGAAAATGATAATTCAGAGTGTTTTATTTTAATATATAAGATATGACAAAATACGTCTACCTGTTCTGATACAAGAACTCGAAGTGAAATTCGAACAAGAGGATGATAAGTATGACAGCTTAACTCTAGGTTTACATGATAGCTGAATTACAATTACGAGTGATCTGTCGATTGCGACTTTGCTCAAATGGTAAATACATGTAAATCAAAGTATTTATTTCAAAGCCCGTAGCCCCCGCAAGATACAAGCCATGAACAAAGTCGAAAAAAGAGAGCAGTGGGCCGGTCAGCAGGCGACATCCACAGTCTTCTTGCCTTGTCTTACTGAAGGAGTTTTTCATATAAAAGTTGCTTGTATTTTGTTCAAACGCTATAATTTCCGTAAATTTGTTCTACATACTATTTTTTTTTAAACTATTAGAAAGAAAACATATTTGGTTGCAATTTGTTTTAACTTCATTTTGCTGTGAGAGCGACAGATTTCGGCTTTAGGACCGGTTTAAGATGAAATTTTAGTTTTTCCTCCATGACGAGTATACAAAATGCCGTGAGAGTGAGCTCCTACTGCATGCTGTACCCGGCACGTTAAGGCCTTTTATTATGTCGGTGCCTTCGGAGACTTCATGGCTTGTATTATATTCCGGGGGTTACGCAAAGCCCCTTCTTAAAGCAACGTATAACGCTGGGCTCCACGACGATACATAGTTTACATTAAAACAAGTGAAAAAGCTAGAATTGGTCTCAAAGACCAATTCTTATGATACCCTAGATGAATGCCCGTAAGAAATTTCGTATGGGTACACATTTGAGCAATTTTGATTTTTGCAGTGGTTTTTCGCATATATTTCTAGAACGGTTCGAAAAAATGATCATAACCAATTTTATAGGATTTCATATTGTGAAGAAGTTTTTAGTACAATAAAAATGTCTTGGACTGATCGGTTTCACAGTATACATAAAAAACCTAAATTTTTATATGGCAACACCAAGAAAGGGTTGCCCGATTTAGTCCATTTTTGAAATTTTTTTTTGCTAGTACAATGAGAACAGCACGTACCAAATTTCAGGTCTCTACATCGACGCGTTCTCAGGCAGTCAAATATATCACGGCAAACGAAATTTTTGTATGGCAACCCCACGAAGGAGTTGCCCGATTTGTCTCATTTTCGAACTTAATTTTACTTTTTTTTTAAAGTCCATGTACAAAATTTCAGCCCTCTAAAGGCCGTGACACATTAAAAGCAGAAAGCAGCGACAGAAGCAGAGGCAGAAGCAGAAATTCTATATTTCTGCTTTGCCAACCACATTGAAAGCAGAAGCAGAAAACAGATACTTGTCAACTACAAATGTCAGGTGTTATAATTTTCACGAATTTGATGTTAATTGTGAATTAATTTGTTATATTTAACAAAATTAATTATTTTTTCCTCCATAGACACTTGAGATTTGATCAACTTTCAAGTTCTGCTTCTGCTGCTGCCGCTACCTCTGCTTTCAATTTGTTAGTGCTCGAACAGTTGCATGGTTTCAGAAAAAATTCTGCTTCTGTCGCTGCTTTCTGCTTTTAATGTGTCACGGCCTTAAGTATACGCGTTCTCGCGTTATCGTGCGCACATACAGACGGACGGACGGACGGACATCCAAAAATCAAAATAACTTTTAATATTATGCATGGGTGTCCAATTCATTTTGCTCTACCATCATTATTTCGAGGTGTTACAAACGGAATGACAAACTTAGTATACCCCTATAGATTTCATCTAGGGTATAAAAATGAATGATGAATCAATCAAATTTTGTGGCAAGATACAATTTCAACTTCGATTTCGACTGCGGCTACGACTGAAAGTAAACTGCTCAAAGTGCAAAGTTCAATCACAGTAGTCGGCACGGCATGGCACTTCTGGTTTGTTCAAGCCTTAGAATATAGAGCAAACAGGAAAGGTGATAAGCCAGATTTTGCGTAATGAATTCCTGGTTGTGTTGGTAGTCCATTTTTACATGTATTTACACGCCATCCCTATTCTAAACAACTTGTCAATTTGCAAAAAGTAAACAAAGGTTTTGTGCGGAGCATCTGTGGTAAAAAATGTTCTTTTTCTACTTTATTCTGAAACAATTCACATAATTAATTTATATAAATCTTTGCTTCTATTAACAAAAAAGATAATTTAGGTAGTGCAGTTGCCTCAAGCAGGATTCCCTAGTTTATAATCCAATTTATATTTGCAAGCACTGACCGAACATTTCATTTCTGTTTTTTTAATTGATATGCAGGCACTAGTGGCACTAAAACTTTCCACTAAATAAAGTTCAAAGATAAATAGTTTTGAAAAGAATTGATTCGGTATTTCTGTTAAATTTCACAAAAGAATTTTAAGTTAACCAAATCTGCTCACAAAACAAAAGCACATTTGACAATTAATCTACAGCTTTGACAATTTCTCTATCCAGCATCTCACTTACTCCTATGCATAGTCTCCTGCTCTTGAGAAATTACGCTCATGTACACGAATTTTACACCATTCCTGTTTGCTATATATTCTAAGGTTCAAGCCTAATTTAATTACAAATTTCACCTCAGCGTCGACTACGACTGAAAATCAAGTCGTAGTCGACAGATCAGTCGTAATTGTAATTCAGACCTAATACTAGGCTTACAATGATTGACGTTTCTATATTTTAACAAATGATCCCAGAAGATTTACACTTGCATATTTTCTTATAATTTTCCAATCTTCTAATCCTAACCTAATTAAGTTGCCATGTTATTGCTGTCCTTCCTTCTGTATCCATGGCTACAGACTTCGCCACATCTCACTATCCAAAATACGATAGGGAAAGGTAGCGCTCTACAAGTCAATCTCAGTGAACGTAAAAGAAAGTGAAATGAAGTGTTTTGGTAGCGTTTAACTGTCATTTCTCGCACGAAAGCGTTTGGTAGTGACAAAAAGTCACTTTTTGCACACTTTTTGTCTGTCCGTGAACGCACCCGTGCATACCAACCGTTCAGTTGCTATCCCTCTTTTACAATAATGTGACGTGCACACCGAACACACGCTAGTATAGAAATCGCAACAATCAGCTGTTTCATTCAGTGCTGTGTATAATGACGTGACAGCGAAGAAAGTTTTGTTCTCGGATATTTGTATGAATATAAACTTCTTTTCTCACAAAAATGAATAGTTTAGGGTGGGCAATTATCTTCAAAATGGGTTGCTTTTGTACAAGAGAAAGTATAAATGTAAATGGAACAAAATACATTGTGCGTGACCACATTGCTCAAGGGTACATTTTTTTGCACAATTCACAGCCAAAAGTTTAAAATTCGTTTTATATTCTTTGTATTGCAGAGGTTTCAGCCTGATTGACCTAGTAGAAAATAGCATCACTAAAAAAAGATATGCCTTAAAACGTATAACGTGTCACAGTATAGATGATCAGAATATTGGATTACGTGAAATAGAAATTTGTAAACAAATTAATCACGAAAATGTTATTAAAGTTATCGATTACATTTTAAAGGGCTCAGCTGATATCGTTGTAAACACAACTAGTCAATTATATATTGTATTACCTTATTATAAAAATGGCTCATTGCAAGATCA
Source organism: Dioctria linearis (assembly GCA_963930735.1). Taxonomy (NCBI): domain Eukaryota; kingdom Metazoa; phylum Arthropoda; class Insecta; order Diptera; family Asilidae; genus Dioctria; species Dioctria linearis. The sequence continues at coordinate 29,426,640 of OZ005741.1, forward strand.
CTTAAATGCGCGAGCTAAAACTCAAGATTATATGCCGGAGGCTCAGGTCCTACAAGTGTTCCTAGGAATCTGTGAAGGTGTTAAGGCTTTGCATGAAGCTAAACCAGAGCCTTTTGCTCACAGGGACTTAAAGACGGCAAATGTTTGCTTATCTGATTCATTTGAGCCCGTAATTGTTGACATGGGATCTGCTACAGAAGCACGCGTTCAAATCTGTGGACAACAGGATGCACAGAGATTACAGGAACTTGCAGAAGAGCGTTGTTCTATTGTTTACCGTGCACCAGAGCTGTTCACTGTCCAAAGTTATTGCATGATTGATGAAAGAACTGATATATGGGTAGTTTTTCATTTTTTAGTTTATAGTCTCAGGATTAAAATTTTGAATTTCAGAGCCTCGGCTGTGTTCTATATGCAACATGTTTTTTTAAATGTCCTTTCGATCATATATACGAAAAGGGTGATAGTGTAGCGTTAGCCGTTTTAAGTGGAAACATAATATTTCCCGAAAATTCTTTCTATACGCAGGTAAGACGGGTCACATTGTTACGAAATATTTTATAAAATATGTATATTGATTTAATTTCAGGATATGCATAACCTTGTATTGTATATGCTTCGACTGAATCCAATGGAACGTCCTTACATCTATAGCGTAATAGAAATGGCTCAAGACTTAGTTACTAAGCTGGAAAGTCGAGTTTAAACGAAGCAGCTAAGAATATATGTACTTCATTCCAGATTGTGCTTTTTAGAATTTTCAACTTTTTTATGAAATTTTATCAAAAATTATATTTTTGAGGTAAAATATAAATATTGTTATAACTTTTGATGTTCCAAGGTGGAATCCATTGAAGATCAGTCTCTAATATCTGCATTGGTATACAAAATAGCCGTAATTATTTATTGCTTAATTGGAGTAGTTTACAAGTGCCTAGATGAAAATCAGACAGCAGGCAAAACGGTTCTTTTTACTATACTGGATTGCTCAGTTCAGTCCATATCTTTAAAGGTAAATGGAGCGGTTTCGTTCATGTCGTTAATTTGCATTATATTACAGTGACGCTTTTATTTATTCTTTGCTGAGTTTTCTGAGCCTTGCGTCGAATATTTTTAACATTGTTAAATGTTCCCCTCGTATCGTATCATTGAGTAAATTACTAACAAGGAACCAGCACGGCATATCAAGTAAGTACAGTATACGTAAATAAGCAACTTACTGACGGTCAGATCTCGCTTAATAAGTGAGATTTTGAAGTTTCTGAAAGAAAAAGTTCGTGAAGTTCAGCGAATTTTTCAAGTTTATAAGTATTAATAAACATTAAAAATTTGTTGTTTCTAAAGCTTGAAATGTATATTTTCATTCAATTTTAGTGTTTTGCATTATTGCACACTAATTTTATGTCGTCACTCGGTAAGTTTTTACTCAATATGCTGCTCCTTATTAGTTATTACCTCTTCCAAGCTCAATTTTGTTTGATGGCAGGAGCGAATTTTTTAATAATAATAAAAATTAATTTTTGTGTTAATTAAAACATGTTTAACTTTCTAAACAATTGTCGTTTAATGCAATACTATTTTATAACATCTTTAGTGTTTCTAATCGACAAATAATAATAAATTATGAATCGGTGTACAATTGTTATAAATAAAGGGTTTTCACAGCCTGTTCAAAATTGTGCCATTTTTGAAGCAAGAACGCTCACAGTCAAACCCTCAAAAATACTTAACAAGCCATTAAACAGACTCCCTCACTACATGAGAGCCCCAACGGACATTCTAAAATATGCAGTGTTCTTATAATGACTACAATTCCTCAAACAAAAACTCTCAGCTGAGTAATTATTGTATATACCGCTATGCCGTCATGGCGTGCCGTGGGCTGATGATATTGAGTGTAGCTGCCTACAGATTCGGACTCCGGCTGTATATACATACATGTAATTATTACTCAGCTGAAAGTTGTTGAGCGTAAAATGGAAAGGTTACTTTGTAATCAAAACTATTTTATTATTTTGTTAAGTAAGGTATATAGGTTGTGTAGCCTTTTTGAAGGTAAGGAACTTAGCTTTAAATTACTAGAAGTATATTTTCCTGTATGGATAGTAGTTTAGGCTCTATAGCACTAAGTTTCGAACTTTTCAATAAGTATAAATATAGAACATTTTCGAGAACGTACTCTCAACGCACACATAGGTTTCTGTTTCATGGCTTGAGAAGTATTCTCGAGGGTTTTAACCACTGACATGTATAATATGGACTGACTACGTTAATGGAAATGCACTGCAAAACGTGGGCTCACTGCTATATTGCTCACTCTTTCGGTCTAAGCACCGAGTACCAACTGAGGAGAACTGTAAACCACAAATAAGTGAGTCCGTCGAAATAAATATTTTTAAATTAATTATTTAGGGTTATTACTGATAAAATTGTTTTACCAAAGGCAATATATGGAAAGATGTGCAGACGAAATTCGAAACATTTTAATATAATCGCTTTTCGAGCTACGTGCTCATTTTTTTAACTTCCCGCCAATGATTTTTTCCAATGTTGGCACCGGCGTAAGAACTTTTTTTGACATAAGCAACTGAGCTCACATGAAATAGAAAGTTAAGCAGTCCATATTATATATGTCAGTGGTTTTAACACAGTCCATTCGTATTATATGACATGTCAGTTGCCTCTTATATTTCATGTATGTATGTATTGATCATTGTGATTAGAAATTTGCAGACTGCAGGGAGGAGGTGGCAAGTGCATTTCTCGCCGATTTCACATGCACCAAAGCAGACCTCTTCGGTTGAGACTCCTTTCTCGGAAGGAGATTTTGTTAAGTAGAAACACGGAAAACAGAATGGATAATTCAGTAGCGATGTACAAAGATTACATCAGCAATATTACGACACTTTTCGAACTTAAACCATGCTTAAAATATGAAATTTATATATGTAGACTTTGTTTTTGTAATATAGTGAACGAAACGAATCCTCCCAAAGCTAGGAAAATCCACCGCTACTAAATGTTTTTTAAAAAAAAAATCTCAGCGGAGTTAAAAATACCTTTGAGTTGGATATAATAAACACTGGAGCGACCCCATCAGTAGCTATTGTGAAGTCGTCGGGAGCCCTACAATATGATTCATTCTTGTCATCTGAACGAGGCAAACATATTGAGTTTGATACGATGAGGCTTCGCACCGCATGGTATCTGGATAATTAAAAGTTTTTTCTTCATATTATTGAATTTGAATAAGATCCTAAGTCAGCGAACTCTATGGCTGAGTTGTTCCATATCCACCACAAGAAAAGTTGGTGATTTTAATATACATTATATTCTGTTTCCTTTATTCTTATAAAAAAAAAGCTACACTACAGCTAATCACTATCGACCTTTATTGAGTCTTGTTCATTATCTAACATAGCAATAATTGATTGCAGATTTGTATTTTCCTCTGCCTGATTTTTTCTTCTTCGAGCTGGCTTCTTTTGCTGGCCTTTCGACTGTTTATTTGGTTGAGGTGGGGAAGGATTACTTTGGTGAATTAAAGTATTCAGGTGCGCTTTGAGGTGATGCAATTGTGAAAATGCTTTTCCACACAGATCACAACTGAAATTGAAACAAATCTTTACTCCTCTAATTGCAATTAAAATCATTTCTTACTTATAGGGCTTCTCTCCAGTATGAACAGCCAAATGAACTTTAAGGACATGAGAATAATTGAAAGCTTTTCCACAAGTTTCACACTTAAATGGTCTCTCATTTGTATGTGTCCTTTAAATATAATTTTAGTTATTTATCTATTTCACAAAATTTTAGCAAGGTAAGAATTTAATTGTACCCTAACACATGAGTCTTCGACCAATTCTTTTGATACCCTAGATGAATGCCCGTATGATCACCTCTCTGTGCAAGTTAGAAGTGGTTTTTCTCATAAAAACCAATTTCATAGGATTTCATATTCTACAATAAAAATGTCTAGGACTGATTGTTTTCACAGTATACGTAAAAAACCACAATTTGTATGGCAACGCCAAAAAGGGGTTGCCCGAATTAGTCAATTTTTTTAATTTTATTTACTATTGCTATGAAAACACCCTACGAAGGAGTTGCCCGATTAATCCCCTTTTTACACTTAAATTTACTTTTTTTTTAAAAGCCCATGTGCAAGATTTCAGCGCTCTAAGTGAATGCGTTATCGTGCAGACGGATATACAAAAATCAAAATAATTTTTAATATTATGCCGTGGGTGTCCAATTCATTTTGCTCTAGCAGTATTATTTCTATGTGTTATAAGCGGAAGGATAAACTTAGTATACCGTATGATTTCATCTAGGGTATAAAAATATGATATGTATACAGGGTGATTCTGTTCAAGATACCTTCCGGTATACCACGCGATTCCTTGAGGTAAGCTGATCAAAAAAGTGTTCCACATACCCCCCCCCCCCCCCCCCCCCCCAGAAACCTTCCTTTAGGAGTGGTGGCCAGTTGAAGATTTCGCCAAACCCTGATGGGAATAAATGAGTATAACTTTTGAACCACACTATAGATTTTGGTTATTGTTGGCTTATTAAATAGCTAAGAATAGTAGCTGTCAAAAAGTGTATTACTCTGTATTTTTTAATTAAGCATCTTTAAATTATTCTCAAATATTTCCACAACATTGATTTTTTTTACACGCAAATTTCATAAATACCGTTATTTATTTCAAAAACTTTTGGGTGTAAAAAACTCAAAATTTTCGAAATATTTGAGAATAATTTAAAGATGCTTAATTAAAAAATACAGAGTAATACACATTTTGACAGCTACTATTCTTAGCTATTTAATAAGCCAACAATAACCAAAATCTATAGTGTGGTTCAAAAGTTATACTCATTTATTCCCATCAGGGTTTGGCGAAATCTTCAACTGGCCACCACTCCTAAAGGAAGGTTTCTAGGGGGGGTATGTGGAACAATTTTTTGATCAGTTTACCTCAAGGAATCGCGTGGTATACCGGAAGGTATCTTGATCAGAATCACCCTGTATATGGCGTAGACATTTGACGTAACTCAGCATTTCACGAAAAGTCTAGACACTTCATGGAGAGTAGGCAAATAGTGTAACGGTTTTGACTTAACCACTTTTTACATTACGTGTCTGAAATTTTTAGTCACTTCATCAAATGATAATTTACGCCGATAGTGTAATACCACCCGAAATAACCAAATACTAGGGGAGGGTGATGAATGGTGAAGGGGTAGGTCGCACCCAGGCCTGCGACACACACACACACACAAACACGCGCCGCAGGCCTGGGTGCGACCTACCCTTTCACCATTCATCACCCTCCCCTATTATTTGGTTATTTCGGGTGGTATTACACTATCGGCGTAAATGCTTTTATCATTTGATGAAGTGACTAAAAATTTCAGACACGTAATGTAAAAAGTGGCTAAGTCAAAACCGTTACACTATTTGTCTACTCTCCATGAAGTGTCTAGACTTTTCGTGAAATGCTGAGTTACGACATATATATATATATACATATTAACTAATAGAATTTCGTAAGTAAAATAAAATATAGGTAAATTGATTGCAAATTGACCTAGAAGACACGACTTTATCGACACAGTTTTGTCTTTATATAACGGTCAGAAGGGATTCCCTGGTCTAGTTCAAGTTGAATTAAGAATTCAAAATATTTTAAATCACCTTTGATGTTTGATGCATGTACTTAAATCTGAAAATTTTCGCCCGCAAAATTTACACTGGTATGGTTTTTGGCCAGTATGCGTCCTCATGTGGCGAGTAAGCTGAAAATTAATTATAAACCCTTTACCACATATCCTGCAAAACAGCAAAAGATCTATTAAATTAAAAACAAAAGTCTATTTAGCACAAAATTACTCGCACGCGTAAGGCTTCTCATCGCGATGCCATTTCATGTGATTATCCAAAGCAAATTTTTTCGTGTACTTATTTCCACAGACTTCACATATATGAAGCGGCGTCTCCTCAACAGGTTTAATTACAGCAGATCCATCCAAGCCTAAGGTTATTGTGTTTGTTGGTTTTCTTTTTGAATTTTTTCTTCTTGTCGGTTTCTTTTTCTTTTTCGACGATTGTTGTAGTTCTGATTCGCTACTAAAAGAATTTTCGGCTGCAAACCAATCATCAGTACCAACATCTTCGGCCTGTAATATGTTCGCTTTAGTTTTCGTTTTAATAGAAACAAAATAAGAATCCTTCTTTACCTGGACTTTCTGTTGTTCTTCATTGACCAAAATATCCTGCAAAAAATATGTTTAATATTTTACGATTAATGTGATTGTCATGCCGAATTAATCAACTCCTGTGTATGGAAATCAGAAAAGCAAAAGGGAAGCAGCAACTACACAAACAAGCTTCGCTTTTCACAGTGACTAGCTCTTGCTGCTCAATTTCATAAAAAATTTCCTTAGATTTCAAGTGTTCCTAATATATTTATACACTCAAGTCGATCAAAACGACACTACAAACAGAGCAAGAGAAGGCAATACTTAAACTGTTCTTACCTCTTTTATCTCTGGTAAGGAATTTTCGTCGATATCAATCAAATATTCCTCAACGTGTTCTGTGCTCCCTGCAGCTTCTACTTTGAAATAGCTCTCATGAGGTTTAGTTTTAGCGCTTTCTTGAGCCACGTATTCATTGAAACTCTTAGAGAAATTTTCTTCTGAATTTAAATCAAGAACAAAAGCTCGAAGTAATTTATCGGAATTTTGGCAGTTTACATGAAATTTATACGCCACACTTAGAAATGCAACACATTTGCGACATATTAGGTGTGGAAGGTTCATGTCCTTGTCGATCTGGAAATAATAAATTTCTTTCTTTCGTTTATTCAGCGATGAGGAATAGCTAAGTATTACAAAGGCCACAAGAAAAAACAAAGTAACACCGTGCAAACTCAGCGAATTATAATAGCTTTGCTCTTTTGTGTCCGTAGAACAGAGCATAATAAAAAATACACAAAAGAACTCCTCATACATTTTCAGAGATTTAAATGAAGCGAACAGTACAAATAGTTTGCTTCAATCGACAGAACAATTTGCTCTCTCCAGTATATGCGAGTTCTAAAACAAGGTACACAAAAGCACACAGCTAATATTCGACCACTCTCCACTGAAGTGACAGTTAAGCGGGAAACTCAATGCTACGGTCATCAGAGTTCATCAGCTCAAATTTCAATTTATTCCTATATCTGATAATAGAATAGAATGAAATCTGAGCTGATGAACGTCGCATTGTGTTTCCAGCTTTAGTTTCTTAGTTATGACCTCATTAAACAGCAGTTTTGATTCGAAATTTTTTGCGCCAACTTACAAAAACCGGTTTATATCGTAAACTACGCAACCGATCCGTGATCCGTTTTTTGCATCTGAAATCCAGTATCAAGGCGCGTCTAACGAAGCCATCAACTGTCTTGAAGAGAGTTTCTTAGCTATGACGTCATTAATACAGCACTTCTTATTCGAAATTTGTAGGGGTCAGTAACAGTAATAATAGTCATAGTCTAACTATAACTACTAAGTCGCTGTATAAAATTAAAAAATGTATGTATAGATAATATCCTCTAACGAGTTGTTGTCAACAGATCCAATAATATAAACAGACGTTCTCCAGTTAAACATTGAGAAAGGTTTGAACACCTGCATCTTGTCGGAGAATTCGACTAAAGATATCCTAACAAAATGTGACAGCTGGAGAGAAATCGGCTTACTGACCACTGTGGGGAAAATTCTAACGATGCACGTGGCCGCGGAGGCAATTAATGTCTTAAAATCATTCTTTTAATTTTGTTTTTTTTTTAGAAATTTTTAAATCTTTGGTAATAGTAGCTGTGTTCTTTTGTGTGGGTAGAACAAAAGATAGAAAAAGAACGCCTCATACATTTTCATAGAAGATTTGTAAATGAAGCGAACAGTACTAATTGTTCGCTTCAATCGACAGAACAATTTGTTCTCTGCAGTATATGGGAGTTCTAGAACAAGTTACACAAACGAACACAGCTAGTGATTGCCTCGGCTTCACTTTGCTTATACATTAATACATATTGCAAGATAAATTTAGTTTAGTTTTTTCGCAAACAAATATACATAATTATATTATTTTATGAAAACCTATAGCTACAGAACGATGCACCATATGATGATTTAGTTAACCTGAAGACTAGGGGCTAAGCGTTAGAATATTTGTTCCCCAGTTTCAAAGTAGTAGGCGCTTTTCATTGCGGTATTTGCGGAATAGAATAGAAAAAGCATTTATTAAAGAACCTCAGCCTAATCTACGTTACAACGTTAGGTACATCGAGTATAAAATAGATAATAGTATTATAAGTTGAGTACAAAGTCTAGAACAACAAAAACACAACGGGCAAACTCGCTGCAACAGAAACTATCGATGTAATAGGATTATAAACGAGGTGGTACAGTTAGAGGACTTAGAATAATTTTTTAAAATGAAATTGAAATTGATTAAGATTGAATAAGAAATTAAGGTTGATATTAAGATTAACAAAGTAAAAAACAAAATACGAAGAGAGAGAAATAAGATAACATATAAAATTAACTGAATAAATAAAGGAATGGAATGAACAGAATGCAACAAGTAAAATAAGATAAGTAAAGTGAAAATGAGTAAAATAGACTAAAATAAAATTACATAACATAAAACAAAGTTGGTCGTTACTACTGGAATTTTGAATAGTTACTTTAAGGTTGCTATTGATACTGGATAATTGGGAGAAAAATCTTTTAGGGGAACAGAAAAACTAAGCTATAGCAAGGGACGTCATACCGATTAAATGAAATGACGTGGTTTCGATTAACGCAACGCAAGATCGTCACCGGAGGCAAGATAGTACTACCTTCACCGTAAATCCATTGCCTCTTTATCTGCTAATGTTTTTGAAATAATATAGGGAACTTCTGTAACTTGCAGGTAAAACAGAAAAAGCGGTGAAACCACAATATAACAGAAAGGTACTAACAACTGAAGCAGGCGGTATAAATAAAACAATTGCTTCATACCTCTTTGTTGCCTATAGTACTCTACCTAACCGAACCATACACTGCAGTCAGTAGCCAGACACAGCTGTGGGGTGGAAAGGCCACCTCTGTAAGAGATCAGTACTGCTAATGTACTGAAAGCAGAGCAATGAAATGAAAGGAATAATTAATGTAACGTGGTATGCTTTAGACCAGGAAATGGATGAACGACATCTATTTAGACGATCGAAATGTAATAACTGTAATATGTAGATTATTTTAGGCGCAATTTTAAAAATGTCGAGAACCAACGTTTACATATTTTCAACTTCCGCGCTAAACTCTTTACTTTCGCTTGGCTGTAAATTTGTAATTATTTTTCCTGAAGCTATCAATTTAATTTACTTACTAATATACCCCCACACAGTGCAATTTTATCCGATATAATCTCATTTTGTTCATCAGTTTCGTAAATAGATTGCAGTTCGCTGCTCTCATCCAAACAAATTCTACATACATTCCAAGTCAAATTTACTTTCATTTTGTTTTCGGTTTGTATAATTCGTTTTTAACGACTTTTACAAGTAAAGTAGATGGGCTCGGACTACAAAAACAAGAGTCACAGAACAGAAAATCCCCATTTTAGGACCATAATATGATATTTGCTGGATGTTAAAGTTAATTGTCAAAAATGACGCCCAGCTAACGCCGTTCGCCACCGCACGAATATAACGCGGCTTCTAATAGAATTAGGAACTGTTCAGTGCATTGTGTTGGATGTATGTCACTTGTTAAGCCTGACCCTCTAAGGGCAAACCCAGACGAGAACTTTTTAGGAAGGAAGGAATTTAGCTTAGACGTGCTATAACAATAATGTTCCTTCGAGCAGTTCCTTATATGATTACCGAAATTATTTGTGTGCGTGTTCAATTAAGTCACAGTTTTTGATATAAACAATTACTGTATCACAAATTGACAACACGTAATGATTATTAAATTAACGATGAAAATGAGGCATAAGAAGATGAATAAATATATATTTTCGCCGCCCGAATCGCTATGTGTAATGCCTCATTTTCATCGTTAAGTTAATCATTTGACTAATTGAAAAATATCTCCATCTTTTTCCAATTCTTGCAACCATTCCTATAATCTTTTCTCCCCGCACATCTGTAAGACCGGTATTCTTGTGGGTTAAGTGAACAAAATTTGAGATGGGCGAGGGAATGAGGTATAACACAGCCAAACTCATTTAAAATTAACACATAGCGACATGTGCGGCGAAAATATATATTTATTCATGTTCTTAAAGTGACTAGGATAAAGGAATTTTACAATAATTTTACTAAAAGTCAATATTTAAAAATATTTATTTTATAACCCATATTTTCTTTCATAGAAATCCAAATTAATATTTAGAACGACAAAATAACCAGGAAAATTAGTCAACAGAATTAACTTAACGATGAAAATGAGTCATCCCTTCCAACGCGATTTTTCACTTGACAGCAGAAGGCAGTTCGGTTGATGTCTTATCATCTTGCATGAAGTTCATTTAAAAAATGGCATTGAGACGTGAAGTCTTGCGTATATTGGAAAATTATAGCAATAAAGGAAGTAGCAGGAAGATAAAAACCAAAGAAAAAATGAAGAGGAAGATGTTGCTAAAAGATTTAATGTAAATGATCCCAGAAAATCTCATTTTCCCAGTATAAATTTATCAATTTCTCTCAAACATTACTTTTCCGCCATCTTGAAAACTGTATAATGTCAGATTACTACCACATCAGCTGCCATGGTTTTTCATCATACAAGTTGAGCTGCCAGCATAGCAGTAGAGGTTACACGTGCAAGAACTATGGCAGTGCAGCTTGCATGCAAGCTGTACTATTGCGTCTAACTCCCGGGTTAAGTTCGGCCTGGCCAAATGGCTGCCGCGCTTGCCGAATTCAACGCGAAAGTAGAGCAATTTTCTACTTTTAACGCGCGGCAGACGTTTTGACAGTTCTTTTGATTTATTTTAAACAGTTTACTATATGCTTCATGAGCTGCAAATGCAAGAACTGCGACATCTAATAGCCTGATATATCCATTATTTCACTTTTAATTAATAACTCAAGCTTTTCTATCACTTTTTCATAAATAAATCATTTGGGAGCCTATTCTTGAATAACGAAAGCACATTCCATATTCGTTATACTGTCAAAACCATTCGGAATCGACACATGTGGTATTCCTGAAATCCGCATTCGTTATATACCGAACGCAAATCCTTCGTCATTTAACGAGTGGGTTCAACCATTCGTTATGCCAAACAAAGAGTGAATCAGCTATAGGTTGATAATGAAAGATAAAAGATGTGTGAAAATTTCATATGCTCATAAAAATAAATTAACCCGGGGGGCACGATTTTAAAATTGACAGCAGAAGGCAGCTCGGTTGATGTCTTATCAGTTTGCATGAAAGTTCATTTAAAAATTGGCATCGAGAAGTCTTGCGTATATTGGAAAATTATAGCGATAAAGGAAGTAGCAGAATGATAAAATCGCAAGAAAAAATTAAGAGGAAGGTGTTGGTAAATGATGTAATGCAAATGATCCCAGAAAATCTCAATTTCCCAGAATAAATTTATCAAATTCTTTCAAGCATTTCTTTTCCGGCAACTGTATAAATGTCAAATTACTATCTCCCAGCTGCCATGGTTTTTCATCATGCAAGTTCGCTGAAAGCTGAGCTGCCAGCATGGCAGTAGAAGTTACACGTGCAAGAAGAATGGCAGTGCAGATTGCATGCAAGCTGTACTTGCAGGTGTAACCCCCGGGTAATGTGGCATGCATATACTTGTAAAACTGACAACTGGATTCTTGGCAGCACCATCGGGTTTATGGACAGCCCGCTTTTTATAGCTGTCAAATAGGTGCAATATTTACTTTATATCGCAACTATTATTTCAAAAATTAAATATAATGAAGAAAATATGGAGTAACTTAAAGAAAAGCTCCGTTTCATTGATGTAAAAACCGCTGGTAACAAACAGAAATTGACGAAAAGGTATATACATACATAAATAACATAAAAATATAAATTTGTAGATAACGTTGGAAAAAACATAAATTTCTCGGAAGTCATGTTATTTTACCTGCTCCTAGCTGCAAGCAATTCCTAGATGTACCATACAGGCCCATTATATGTATGTATATTTTAATAAGAGCTAAATCAGCTATTTTAATTTTTATTATTTATGGTAATATTATTATTATTATGTAAATCAATTTCATTTGAACTGGAACATTCACCATTATGGGTATTGTTTGCTTCTTGAGTAAAGCTCTTCAATGAAAATGAGTCTTAAATATAAATTGTACAAACAATTTAGGAATTTTGTCAACTTACTTTGCTTCGTTTTCTGTTTAAGTCGTCTAGACCGCTCTTCTTTTGCTGCTTTACTAGTATTCTTGTTGCAAAGATATTGAATTTTTCTTAATAGCAAGTTTTTCGAAGGTACAACTGACTTCGATAAAATGTTTAACTTTCATGTAATGAAAATTGCATTACCTTTGATTATTTTAACCACATGTCACTCTTTGTAAAGTGCTCACAGCAGCACGCGAAATAACTTGGACTGTTTCTTTCCTAACTTACCTGCTTACAAATCCATTCAGATTTAAGTTTTTCGTCCTTAGGAAACTGATGAAATTTGTTTGAAATTTTGTTTTTATTAAATTTGTTAGAGCACTGGGGTACACAACAATTCATGACCATATTTAAATTTGAATTTAACTAACTAAATTGGGAACACAAGCAAATAAATCTCGTTCAAGCCAAGCAGGTATCAGATATCATCCATAAACACAGTGGTCACGCCGCCTACTTTTCAATATTGGAAAGTAGTGCTCCGCACATTGAATAAATAACTAATAAGGAAACGGCATATCGGGTGAAAACCTAAGTCACTTGGTGAAATGTATTAGTGTGCTGTGTTTGTATTCATTTCGTCATGGCAGTAGTTAAACCGTGAAATTTTGAAGGGGAACATTTTATATAATCCAAATTGCTATGTAAAATAAACAAATTTTTGGCGCCCCCTTATCTTCAGATAATAATCCTTGGCGTTGCCTATGATAATTTAAGTGACTTATTAAGCAGAATTTTCAAATAAGTGACCAGCCCTCTTGTCATTTCTCCCCCGCTCCATGGGTTTGACTGTCATTGAATTGCCTACTCACGTACAGTGTATTCGCACGAAACCCCGCTTCCTTATTAGTTATTTATTCAATGGCTCCGTACGCCCTATTGAGTTTTTAGAGGAAAACCCGGAACTGAAATTTGGTAAATACGATAACTCTTTCGGTTCAAAAGATGCCACGGTATTGTGGCAAAATAAAATCAGTATTAAATTTCATACCCGGAGCGCAAAAGAACTAGAAAAGTTTTTTCATGATATTATATTCAAAATAAAGCTAATAGAAAATTTCCAGAGTTGGCAGGATTTAAAATGTATGGTGAAAGGAAAATCTGCGGCGGCAAAAGAAACATTTGCATGGCACTGGTGGAGGTCCTCCTGCAACATTTTTTCTATTTAGCGTTGAATTAAGGGTGCAGGAATTGATTAACGATCGACGTCATTCATAGTCCATAGATTCTTTAACGATTTCAGGTGCAAACAATAAACAATTTACTGAAGCTAGCCATTTTTTACAAATTATATTTTAAAATATGAAACAGCTGACAATATTCAATTTGTAAATTGACAGATTTAATCTTACCACACTCGTTATGTTGAAAAACTTTTTCAGCACTTCGACTTTATAACCATCCGTTATATAACGAATTCGTAAAAACCATTCGTAATTTAAGAATAGCCCCTTGGTCTTGCTCAAAACCACTGACATGTATATAAATGGACTGCTCGTTGAACCAAAAATGCATGAAAGCTAATGGAACACTTTCATATTCCTGTCTCTTTCCGTGAGAGCATTCTTTCCCACTGAACTGTAACGATTGGGAACGAGAAATTGCTTGAGGTTCAGCGGTATTTATAAACAAAACAGCCTTTTAAAAAACACTTGCTTTGACTCAAAAATTAAAATTTAATAATATAAATAGTCCCAAATACTTTTGTGGTAAATTCGGTAAATCGCACTGACATACATACATATAAGTAAATTCCACCGAAATAATTTAAATATATCGCCAATTACGACAGTTGCTAGCATTGACAGTGAGAGCCTACTTTCTGAAATCAAAACTGTTGCCACATGAAACAGGAGATCAGTCAGTCCATTTATATACATGTCAGTGCTCAAAACCTACACGCGTCTGCCGCGAAAGATGCTGAAAACGCGCCTTAGGCCGGAAGCACAATTGGAGCTTTTCAGCCAGCTTTATGCTCAGATTTCTGCTAAAGCTGACTGAAAAAGCCGAATTGAACACAACTGGCGTTTTTGACATTTGCAACTTTAATGGCCAGTTACACAGTGCAGGCTTAAACCAGAGCTTAGCTAAGCCACGGATGTGGCTTAAGCCCACAACTTAAGCCTACTCGGTTTCACAGTACTCAGTAAGCTGAGGCTTAGTTAAGCCGCGGATGATAATTTTTAAGTTGTTAGCATTGCTGTAATTGTGAATTTTTTTAAAGGAAAATTGCCATTGTGGATTAAAAACCAAGCGAAGAGAAGAACTTTTTATTTACCAATTTGTTGTGGTTTTTATCTGGAAGGATATCAAATCCAAGATCATTGTCGCAGAATGTTTCGACAACGCAAACCATCATAGCCGAATGTTTCTACAGTCGGAACCGAGAATAAAAGTCAACGTCATCCCATTTCTCGAACTGTTGCGGGCGCCTCTTTATAATTTTTTCACGGGTCACACTTTGCGATATTATATTATACATTTCTTCATCGCTTATATCTTCTGCATCAGATAAATTACTCATTTTTGTCTTAAACTGTTTGGTTTCTTCCTAAAACGTCAAATTGAATGCTGTCACTATAGCTACCAGACAGTACTCAAAACTGCTAAATAGATAACTATTTTCGCTTGGAAAATTTCAATTTGGTTGTAAAGTAACTTTTGAAATATGTACGTTCGTTTAATAACAGAAATTATAATATTTAGCAATGATTTCTTATGTGTTTCACAGCAAAATCTGAGGCTTAAGCCTTCGAGATGACGGGCTTAAGTTAAGCTTGCCTTTTGCCAGTGATTTCACTTAAGCCTTTACTGTGAAACCGAAATATTTATTAAGCCTTGACTGTGAAACCGGCCATAACTTGTTTATATTGAGAATATTTACCAATGTACCGATTATATGTAAAAATAATACCGAGTTTTTTACGTCCCACAGAAACTGCTTATCTTTTACTAACTCTATGAGTTTTCTTCCATTTTAACATTTTTGGTAGCTGTTTACTTCTTAAAAGTGTCAACAGAAGCCATTCTCATATAATATTCGACATTCGCACAGTTGTAAACATTAAAAATTCCCTCAAGTTGACAGTCATTGACCTTGAAATTTGCATTTCATCAAATCTCAAGCCAGCTTGAAGCTGGCAAAAAAGTTAAAGCCCAATTGTGTTCCTCTACATTGGTTTACATTGTCAACAAATCTCAAACTGGCTGAAAAGCTCCAATTGTGTTTCAGGCCTAATGCGATGCATACATTGGGCCTTCGCCTTCAGCCTTTTGGCCGTGGTCGTCGTTTTATGTCAAAAATATTTAGAGACAGTACTGCATGTATGAAATGCACACCGACATATATATAAATGGACTGCTTGATCTCCTGTTTCATGTGGCACCAATTTTGATTTCTGAAAGTATGCTCTCACTGTCAATGCTACCAACTGTCGTAAACTGGCGTTATATTTAAATTATTTGGAAATTTACGTATATGCATGTCAGTGGAATTTACCGAATTTACCACAAAAGTATTTGGGACTATTTGTATCGTTAAATTTTATTTATAAGTCGAAGGAAGTGTTTTTTACAAGGATTTTTACAACCGATTTCTGATTCCTAATCGTTACAGTTTAGTGGGAAAGTATGCTCTCACGGAAGGAGACAGGAATATGAAAGTGGTGCCATTTGCTTTCATGCATTTTTGGTTCAACAAGCAGTCCACTTATATACATGTCAGTGGAAATGCATTACATTACCCACGCCGGCGTCGTCGTCGACCCATATCTAAAGGCCGAAACACAATATTGCTGACACGGCAATTACGACGACACTCGTAAATGTCGCCGAATTAACCCAATGACACCGACCGACATTCTTATGTTCGTATGTCAAGATATGTGGGGGGTAAAATTTTTTGTTGAAATTTATTAACAATATGGGAAAATATAAAAAAAAAGTTGTAAAAGTGTAATAAACTATGATTATCACTGAGTTTATGTGGATTACAAAATATCATCCTCCACTTATTTTCAACTTTTCTCCAATTTCTTTCCATTTTTTTTCTTTTAAATATGTATTTCGATATTGAGGATTTCTTTTGGCATAAAAATACTTCATTTCCTTCAATAAATTAATTAATTGCTCCTCGAAAGACATTTTTTGGTCATTACTCTGAACTGTCAAAATCAAATTACGACCGCAACGACGACAAAAGTTGAATTATAATTGTGTACAGCAACGGTATTGCCATTAGGTCAACATTTAATTTGTCGTCGTACAGGTCGTGTCGGCATCATTGTGTTTCGGTCTTAATCCTATCCTCTGGCGCTCCATTGCTGCCAATATGCAAGATCTAAATCTATTATGAAAAAACATGAAAAAATGAAATGATATTTGAATGAAAATAAATGATTTTATATTAAAAAAATGTGACTTGAAGGAAAAGAAAATATATTTTTTATTATTATTTAAAATTTTATTGCAAACCGGCAGAGATTACAAGCAAATAACTCAACTGTAAAATGTATGGCGGTGCCGCCCAGTGTTAAGGCTTAAACACAATTCCGACGACAGAGCGACAGAACGACAGACGCCAGCGAAAATATCGTTGCGAACAGGCAGTCGAAAAATTGGGAACACAATTGCAACGACAGGCGATGAGCGACGATTGTGAAAGAAGAAGATATTGAAATATCATTTGTTAAATGTTTCGAGCGTTTTAAAAGGAGATTTTTATCAAGAATATTTTATATTATATTGAAAGAAATGCAATGGACCAAAGTGTGAAAAAAACTGCAAAATGCGGAAATTAACTAAATTAAACGCTTTGAAATATCCATCCAAACCACGTCTTTTTTGTCCACTTGTCTTGCCTGTCTTGTAAACTATAAATTATTTTATGGATTTAGCATTTCCGCGATCAATTTTTCCTCAAAGCTCATTATTTTAAAATTACCGCGGCGTGCTACCACCTGAAAAAGACAAAAGTGAATGCCACAACCGTTTCATTCGATTAAAGGCTTAAACACAATTGCGACGACAGCCGACAAACGACGACGATATATCGCTGTCAAACTTCTAAAAGTACAGCATCTTATGCGAATGCACCAAATTGCGACGACCGACGTTGAGCGATCGACGACATTTTCGCCGGGATTGATCAATTGCCGTCGTCGCTGCAGTCCTACCAACAAAATTAATCGAATGAAATGGTTGTGGCATTCACTTTTGTCTTTTTCAGGTGGTAGCACGCCGCGGTAATTTTAAAATAATGAGCTTTGAGGAAAAATTGATCGAGGAAATGCGAAATCCATAAAATAATTTATAGTTTACAAGACAGGCAAGACAAGTGGACAAAAAAGACGTGGTTTGGATGGATATTTCAAAGCGTTTAATTTAGTTAATTTTCGCATTTTCAGTTTTTTTCACACTTTGGTCCATTGCATTTCTCTCAATATAATATAAAATATTCTTGATAAAAATCTCCTTTTAAAACGCTCGAAACATTTAACAAATGAAATTTCAATATCTTCTTTCAAAATCGTCGCTCACCGCCTGTCGTTGTAATTGTGTTCCCAATTTTTCGACTGCCTGTTTCGCAACGATATTTTCGCTGTCGTCGGAATTGTGTTTAAGCTGCTCGGCGTTTGACGACGATAACCACGTCGGCGTTGTTAATGTAATCCAGTCATTTAGGCGTCAAAGTAAGTGTCAATGTTGCAGTGGAAAAGGTAGTGTAGCACTACTTTAATCGCGTTTTTTCTAAATTAAAACAATTAAAATATGGCTGGGAGAGAAATACATGTATTGCAAACAAAAAAAACTTCAAGACAAAATTCTCTAAATAGTGGAAACATGACAAATGCATCAACTGGTCCGGGTACTTTACGTGCAAATTCAGATCAAGAAGAAATAAAAGTCTCATTTTATAATGAAATTTCTAATATAATGCGTGGTTTTGGAGATTGCGACCATCCATTGGAAGAAAGTGTTCAACTAGTCGAAAAAATATTACAGCAGCAGTTGAGAGGGATTTTAAATGAT
This sequence comes from Dioctria linearis, assembly GCA_963930735.1. Classification (NCBI taxonomy): domain Eukaryota; kingdom Metazoa; phylum Arthropoda; class Insecta; order Diptera; family Asilidae; genus Dioctria; species Dioctria linearis. Next base: position 29,445,099 of record OZ005741.1, read on the forward strand.
GCCATGGCAGTAGCTGCACGACGTAGAGGCAAACCAATTCCAGGTCAAGCTGATTTCGAATTTCTAATGCGAAAACATCCAGTAAAAATAAATCGTATGAGAAAACATGTCAAGGATCAAAAACTACTACGAAGAATACTCAACATGCAGGCTGGAAGAACAGAGGATACGGAGGGTAATCAAGACCCGGACGAGGAAACAGAAACTGAAATTGCAGAAAAATTTGATGAGGAGAAAACTCGACGACTTTTCAGGGCAGATAGGATTTCACAACTGTTAACTGGAACTCAGTATTTTGAATTCAATGAGGCCAGACGGACATCATTCTATTGTCGGCATTCAGAGCGAATGAAGTTGAAGTTTAAAAATTGCCTTGGGATTCCCACAGATGTACAATTACCCAATTATTGTTTGAGTATCTTGGCCTACCTTGCCCATGAAACCATTGCTGCTATTGTTGATTTTGCTATACTTACAAGATTGAATTCCGCCAACAGACAAACAGATCCATACAGTCGGGTTACGCCATCAGGAACTTCTTACAATATGCTCCATATTTGTCCTGAGGTTTCACAAGGACGTGGTATGGATGGTGTTAAACCTATTACAGTTCAGGAAATTCTTGAAGCTGTAAGAAGACAAAGTCACTTCACTCGTAGAGGAATGGGATTCCACAGAAATAACATTGATTCCGATATGCGAAATTCTTATTTGGCTCTTTGAGTTTCTTAATCAACATTTTTATAACTTCAAGCTAAGTTTCGACATTAGATAACTAATAATTATTGAATTGCTAGAAGAAAACTATTGATAGCATAAATGGTATTTTCAGTGTGTGGAAAAAAGTCTGATCAAAAGTGTAAGATTTTTTTAAATTAGGTTTCATTCATTTCAACACTTGTAATATGTAGTTACCTGAAATTATCAATTTTATTTTGATTAGCGTTTTAAACATTTACATACAGCATGCAAGCAAAAGGGACAAGAGAGCTTTATTATAACTTTTTTCTGTCAAAAATTAAGTGTTGAATTTTGTATGCTTCATTACAATAAATTATAAGTAAATGAATGATTTTATTTTATACATATTTGTAATTTTCCTTTTATCATAATTTTAAATCATGTCCATTTGAAATAGCCGAATGTTTTATATGCAATATCAATAAACGGCAATGATTTAATCAATCTAACTAGTTTTATAAGGTCTTTAAAAATGTCTGGTGGAAATTGGTGATACCGAACTTTTTCAATAGCCTCTTTATATCTGTGACCAAAACCCTCGAGAATACTTCACAAGCCATGAACAGACTCCCTCACTACCACATGAGAGCCCCAACGGAGTGAACATTCTAAAATATTTGCAGTGTTCTTATGGAAGATTGACAAAAGTTTGATTTGAATAGCTCTTGCGTCTAAAACTACTATTCATACAGGAGATTTTCTTTAAATATGGATTGCTTGTACTTTTTGCCGCGCCGATGGCTCTTCCGAGTTTATAGCTTGCGACGGTGTCTGCGGTAAAGCGTTCCACACCTTCTGCGTTAAACGCAAGAAGACTGCATTAAATCTATTTAAAAAGACTCAATTTACTGTGGGTCTGCGATTCTTGTGGGCGAGCCCCAGCCCATATTTTTTTGATGCGCTGGCGTTGTACATGGGTAACCTGGACCATCTTAAGAGCATGGTGGTTGGCCTATCGGACAAGGTTAACCTTAATACTCAGTTAATTGAGCAAAAAAAGCTTGACTGCACAATTTCAACTGTCGTTGACTGCCCTCAACAATCTAATCCTGTTTAAAAAAAAAACCTAAAATACAGGAGGTTCTGTCGACTGAAAGATTCAGCCCGCAAAATCCGAGAATCATTGTTAGTCGGAGGCTTCTTCGGTAGGTGTGGACGTATGTAGCGCAGTGCCCACATTAGGGAATGGAAATGGTACCTCTTTGAGAACAGTGCCAAAACCTTCGAGTGTTTTTGTAACTCGGCTCTCTCCTGAAACGCTGTGTGATGGCGCCAACCTAGAAATACAGTTAAAATAAGCAACGTTATTCCAAAAAACTGAAGTCTCTTTCCCTTTACTATCAATATGTAAGGGGGATTCGGACAAAAAGTGCACATATCTTCAAATCCTGTTGGAACTTGTTTTAAAATCGTTGCTTTTACTGAAACTTGGTTGCATCATGGCTTTCGTGATGCCGAAATTTTAGACAATTCTTACCAGGTTTTTAGAAAAGATAGACACAGATTCTGAGGCTCGTGGCGTACTCTTCGCACGCAAAAATCATTTTAATTGCAGCAAAATTGAGGTTCCCAATTTTTCCAACACTCTTGACATTGAACTTATTGTTCTTAGGGCCAACACAGACGAGAACTTTTTAGGGAAGGAAGGAATTCGGCTTATACGTGCCATAACAATAATGTTCCTTCGCGTAGTTCTTTATATGATTACTGAAATTAATTGTGTTCGTGTTCAATTAAGTCACAGTTTTTGATATAAACAATAACTGTATCACATATTCACAGCACGTAATGATTATGAAATTATTATATTATCACCTCAAATCGCAAATAACCATCTGTACAGCCGTCCGATGAGAAATTTCAGAAATTTCGCAATTTCAAAATGGCCGGCTTGCTGTAGTATTGGTATGCTGCCCGTACTCCCGACCGAAACTTGGCATTTCGGCATTTTTCCTCCCTCCGAATACTTCTTGCCTGTAAAAAGTGCCAATATCCTCTCCTGTGTGGGCTATGGCTTAAGTTGTCTCTCAGGTCAAAATTTATACGACCTGCTCATTTCAACTTCTAATTTTATCCATGGTAAGATGGAGCCTCTTGACGAATTAATACTTATTGGTGACTTTAACTTACCCAATATACAATGGGTATTAAACGATGATAACGAAGACTATCTCCCACTTAATAACTTGACAATAAGAGAATCACTCTTTCTGGACACTATTTCATCTCTTGGTCTCAGTCAAATCAGTAATGTTAAGAATGACATGGGTAGGCAGTTAGATCTGGTATATTCTACTGACACGGGTAACTTATTAGTTGAACCTAGCCCAGTTATAATGTCTACTCTTGACAATTATCACCCCCCACTACTAATTACATATTGCTATGAAACTGAAAACTTTACAAATTGTGACGAAACAGAATACTTTTTCAATTTTAGAAAGGCTAACTTTTCGGAACTTTCCAGTACACTTACATCTATTGACTTTAACACATTACTGGCTAGCAATAATGTTGACGAAGACGTTTCTAAATTTTATATAATTCTTTTCGATTTGTTTTCCTCTCACGTTCCCCGCGAGCGTCAGCGGCTCTCTAAAACGTCTCCACCATGGTTCAATAAAGAACTGAAGCGTCTAAAAAATAAAAAGAATAAATTGTGGAAAAGTTATATGAGGGTCAAGGACATTATAAGTCACAACAACTTCCTCACATCATATAATGAGTTCAAAGATCTTTCCTCTTCACTCTATGACGAGTATATTCAAAGTATGCGTGCGAAATTATTTAGTGACCCACGTAACTTTTTTAAGCTTATTAACATGAAGAAAAAAACGGACAACTACCCCAATACCATGAGGTACAAGGATTCTGCTAGTGATGATTCGTCTGAGATTTGCGATATGTTTGCTTCTTTTTTTGACAATGCCTTTGTCTCGTCAAATTTTCAACCTCAAAGTAGCAACTTCAGTCATATGAACGACTCTCATAACGTTTCATTCACTATCCCTCCAATTTCAGAAGAGGATATACTTGATCATATTAATAGGCGTCCAAATGACTTTACAACGGGTCCGGATGGGATCCCTCCAGCCTTTTTTAAGTCATGTTGCCTCTCCCTGGCAACCCCGCTGAGAATTATTTTCCAAAAATCGCTCGATAGTGGTTGTTTTCCTCAGCTATGGAAAAATTCTTTTATCATGCCTGTCTACAAAAAAGGCAGTAAAAAAGAAATCTCTAACTATAGGCCTATTGAAAATTAACTTGCATGCCCAAGTTATTTGAATCTATCATCTACTCTCCGTTATCAATAATCTGCAAGAATTTGCTCCTTCAAACCAACATGGGTTTGTTTCGGGTCGGTCTACAACCACTAACTTATTGGAATTTGTCTCTGATACCATTCACGGGTTTGTAAAAGGCAACCAGACAGATTGTATTTATACAGACTTTAGTAAAGCTTTCGACAAACTATCTCACTCCGTGATACTGTTCAAAATGGAAAAGTATGGGTTTCCCACAACGTTCCTAAAATGGACGGAGTCATATCTAGATAACAGAACATACCAAATCTATTTCCGCCATTCCATTTCTAGAGTCTTGAAAGCTTCGTCTGGCGTACCTCAAGGAAGTCATTTGGGCCCGTTGCTATTTATTCTATCTATTGACGACATTGTCTCCGTAGTGAAGCACTGCAAAGTCTTAATTTATGCTGATGACATTAAATTTTTCGCTCAGATTAAATCTTTTAATGATTGTCAACTGATACAGGATGACCTCCACAAATTTTATGATTGGTGCAAAAGCAATAATTTGGTACTCAATATCGACAAATGTGAAGTGATGACTTTCCACAGGAATCTGAATCCTATCTCTTATGTCTATGGGTTCTCGGCTTCCTCGATTCGCCGCGTTAGTTCTGTCTGTGACTTGGGTGTCAAATGTGACCATAGATTGAATTTTAACTCTCACATAAACCACATGGTATCTAAGAGTAGTTCTATGCTGGGCTTTATAAAACGTTGGTCCCGAGAGTTCTCGAATCCCTCCATAACATTACGTTTATATACTTGTTTTGTGAGACCACTTCTTGAATACGCTAGCCAGGTCTGGTCTCCTTTTTACAGTACACACATCATCCGTATCGAGTCTGTTCAGCGAAACTTCCTGCGCTTTGCTCTTAGGGACCTACCCTGGAATAACTCATTGATTCTTCCACCCTATGAGGATCGCTTGCAGCTTTTGAATATGCACTCGCTTGCGAAACGTCGCATGGTTGCCGATGTAATTTTTGTTCACCAACTCTTAAACGCGAATGCTGATTCCCCGTTATTACTTGACAAAATCTCTTTCCGTGATAATAGGCACAATTTGAGAAGGCTACCTCTGTTGCATGTCAACTCCTCAAGGTCTAACTTTGGTCTATGTTTAGGGTAACATACTAATACTAACACCGACTAAGTGATGAAACGGATGTATTGTTGAGACGTTTATTTATTAAACGTGTCCATGCAGCGAGCTTGTGTTAAGCTGGTTCTGATAGTCAATTTTAAAACACGACTTATACATATGTTGCTATATTCCTCCAGATCCAGACTCCATAAACAGTGTTGATGACAAAGGTCAAAATATTTACGACCTGCTCACTTCAACATCTAATTTTATTCACGGCAAGATGCAACCTCTTGACGAACTACTACTTATTGGTGATTTTAGCTTACCCAATATACAATGGGTACTTAATGAAGATGACGATGATTATCTTCCTCTTAATAACTTGTCAACAAAGGAATCACTATTCCTGGACACTATGTCATCTTTTGGTCTCAGACAAATCAGTAATGTAAAGAATGACATGGGTAGGCAGTTAGACCTGGTTTTCTCTACTGACGCGGGTAACTCTTAAGTAAAACATAGCCCAGTTATAATATCTACTCTTGACAAATATCACCCCCTCTACTAATTTCATATTGCTTTGAAACTGAAAACATTACTAATTGTGACGAAACACAATACTTCTTCAACTTTAGAAAGGCTAACTTTTCGGAACTTTCCAGTAGAATTATGTCTATTGATTTCAACACATTACTGTCTAGCAGTAGTGTTGACGAAGACGGTTCTAAGTTTTACATAATTCTTTTCGATTTATTTTCCTCTCACGTTCCTCGTGAACGACAGCGGTCCTCTAAAACATCTCCGCCATGGTTCAATAAACATCTTAAACATCTTGAAAATAAATAGAACAAATTGTGGAAAAGTTACATGAGGGACAAAGACTTTATAAGTCACAACAATTTCCTCACATCTTATAATGGGTTCGAAGAACTTTCCTCTACGCTTTGATGAGTATATTCAAAGCATGCGCGCGAAATTATTTCGTGACCCACGTATCTTTTTTAAGTTTATTAATATGAAAAAAAACTGACAAGTACCCCAATACCATAAGGTACAAAGATTCTGCTAGTGATGATTCATCTGTAATTTGCAATATGTTTGCTTTATTTTTTGACAATGCATTTTCTCGTAACCCCCGGAATGTAATACAAGCCATTAAGTCGCCGAAGGCACCGACACATTAAAAGGCCTTAACGTGCCGGGTACAGCATGCAGTAAAAGCTCACTCTCACTGCTTTTTGTATACTCGTCATGGAGGAAAAACTAAAATTTCATTTTAAACAGGTCCTAAAGCCCAAAATTGTCGCTCCCACAGTAAAATGAAGTTAAAACAAATTGGAGCCAAATATCTTTTCTTTCTAATAGTTTAAAAAAAATATCATGTAGAACAAATTTGTGGAAATTATAGCGTTTGAACAAAATACAAGCAACTTTTATATGAAAAACAAGACAAGGCAAGAGGACTTTGGATGTCGCCTGCTGACCGGCTCGCTGCTTTCTTTTTTCGACTTTGTTCATGGCTTGTACATATATTCCGGGGCCTACGATTTTCTTCATCAAATTTCATTCCTCGAAATAAGAACTAGTCATATGAACGATTTCATAATGTTTCATTCACTATCCCTACAATTCCGCAAGGTGATATACTCGATCATATTAACGGGCTTCCAAGTGACTTCACAACGGGCCCTGATTGCATCCCTCCAGCTTTCTATAAGTCATGTTGCCGTACCCTTGCAGCTCCGCTGAGAGTTATTTTTCAAAAATCACTTAATAGTGGTTGTTTTCCTCAGCTATGGAAAATTTTTTTTATTATACCTTTCCACAAAAAAGGTAGTAAAAGTGAAATTTCTAACTATAGGCCTATTGCAAAATTGTCTTGTATGCCTAAATTATTCGAATCTACGAATTTACTCTTAGCTGTCAATTTCCTGCAAGAATCTTCAAACCAGCATGGGTTTATTTCGGCCAGGTCTACAACCACTAGCTTTTGAAAATCGTCTCGGATACCATTGGTGGGTTTGCAAAAGGCTATCAGACAGATTGTATTTATACTGACTTTATTAAGGCGTTCGACAAGTTATCTCACTCCGTGATACTCTTTAAAATGGAAAAGTATGGGCACAGTATATTCATACAGCTCTGTCAAAACCGTCACACGAATTGCATGCTTCTATAATGTGACTATACTTTCTCTTTCAACATATTTAACTAACACACTAGTCAATTTTCAATACAAATATTCCTATGTAAATCTAAAGTGGAAGAAAGAGAACTTACAGCATACACAAACTTGTACTAGAGGAAAAGGGGCAAAATGACAAGCAAAACCGCTGATAATAATTTGTTCCACTCCCCATGCCATTCGGCTTGGCCGTAACCCCCGGAATATAATACAAGCCATGAAGTCGCCGAAGTTACCGACACATTAAAAGGCCTTACCGTGCCGGGTACAGCATGCAGTACGAGCTCACTCTCACTGCTTTTTGCATACTCGTCATGGAGGAATAACTAAAATTTCATTTTAAACAGGTCCTAAAGCCCAAAACTGTCGCTCCCACAGCAAAATGACGTTAAGGCAAATTGCAGCCAAATATGTTTTCTTTCTGATAATAAAAAAAAAATAGCAGAATAGTAGAACAAATTTATGGAAATTATAGCGTTTGAAAAAATTAAAAGCAGCTTTTATATGAAAAACCCCTGCAGTAAGACAAGGCAAGAAGACTGTGGATGTCGCCTGCTGACCGGCCCGCTGCTTTCTTTTTCGACTTTTATGGGAGAAATTTTGAGGGTTTTTTTTGTAATTAAAATTCTAAAATTCACTTTTCAATAGTTTGTTTTAAGCTGCTCTACTGTATGTATACTGTGGTATGGGTTTCCTCCAACTTTTCTTAAATGGACGAAGTCTTACTTAAATAAAAGAACATATCAAGCCCTATTTCGACATTCCATCTCTAGAGTTTTGAAGGCTTCATCCGGTGTACCTCAAGGAAGTCACCTGGGCCAGCTGTTTTTTATTCTGTCTATTGTTATGAGACACTGCAAAGTCTTGATTTATGCTGACGACAATAAACTTTTCGCTCAGATTAAATCTTTTAGCGATTTTGAACGGGTACAAGGTGACCTTCACAAATTTTCCGTTTGGTGCAAACAATAATTTGGCTCGCAATATCGACAAATGTGAGGTTATGACTTTGCACAGGAATCAGAAACCAATCACCTGTGATTATGTGTTCTCGGATTCAACGATTTGCCGCCGCGAGGGTGCTGTTTGTGACTTGGGTGTCAAATGTGACCACAGATTGAATTTTATCTCCCACATAAACTACATGGTATCAAAGAGTAGTTCTATGATGGGCTTTATCAAACGTTGGTCTCGAGAGTTATTGAATCCTACCATAACATTGCATTTGTACACTGCTTTGTGAGACCCGTCCTTAAATACGCTAGCCAGGTCTGGTCTCCATTTTAAGGTACACACATCGATCGCATCGTGTCTGTTCAGCGGAACTTCCTGCGCTTCGCTCTGAGGCACCTACCCTGGAATAATACATTGATTCCTCCACTTTATGAGGACCGCTTGAAGCTTTTGAATATGCACTCGCTTGAAAAACGTCGCATGGTCGGCAATGTAACTTTTGTGCATCAACTCTTAAACGCGAATATTGATTCTCCCCTGCTATATAGTAAAATCTCTTTCCGTGATAGTGGGCACAATCTGAGGTTACCTCTGTTGCATGTTAACTCAGCAAGATCCAACTTTAGCATGTATGAACCCATCAACCGCATGTGCATTGCTGTTAATATTAAGGCTGAGCATTTTGTCGTTGACGTTCCCGTTACATATGGCAATGGCCAGCAACCAACTCTGTGATTTGTGAACCTTATCTGTAAACATAGCCTAAGTAAGAAATGCAAGTATGACACTGAACCTTCTCTCTTCTACTTGTTTCAAGCCTGTCAACTTGAACATCGAAATTAGAAAGCGAAATAAATTACTTTGTATTCTTAGAATAAGCTGTGTCTTTGTATAAAATCCTCCCAAGAAGCACAAAAGTGGTGTCAGAATTGTGGAAGCCAGGAACTTCTCGCCAAATTAATAAAAGAACAGGGAATTCACGCCGTGCGGTACCGAAAAAAAAATTTCACGCAGTAGTGGTATCAAAAACGCTAACTCATGCCGTAGTGGTAACAAAATACATAACAAATATACATATTTTTTTCATTTCAACAGACCTTAAGTTTCAAAAGCTGTCAAATGAAACTATAATGCGATGTGTCATCTAGCATGGTACAGCGAATACAATGGCATCCGAACTATGTACCTATACTCGCTGTGTCAAAAGTTTCGCACGCTTGGATAGGGTAAAATAAAGTATTTGTCTGTCCGTCCCACTGACATGTATAACATAGACTGCTTGATCTTCTATTTCATGTGTCCACTGTTATTGGCAGGGATGTGAAAACTCTTAATTTCAAGTTTCATTGTCGCTTTAACAGTCATGTTACAAGCTCAACAAATTCCAAATATATTCAAAATTATTATTTTTTTATTTATTTATCTCCTACAAATGTTATATTGCCATGCCATCTATTTCTATTTTATATATTCAATAGGAAAATCCACTGAACTGAAACTGAACTAATGTGGATTTCGTAAAGAACTTATTATTTCAAGTTCAGTGGAATCCAGTCGTTAAACCAAAAAGAGACAATATAGAAGTGATCCCATGATTTTTTTGTAAAAGTTCGAAAATGTTTGGAATTTTATAAATCCAAGTAAGCAAATTGAAATACTTGTCAATGTAACATAAGAAATGGAGATAGTTTCAGACTACCTAAAGTTTAGAGGAGCAAGAGCACAATTAATTTACAAAAGTTTTAAATTTTTGAATGATCAACCACAAGACATAAGATGTATAGAAGATTTTATTTAGAAGTATAATAGAGTTTGTGAAGGAAAACATAGGATAAAAACAGAAGATTAAATTAAATTAAATTGATTTATCTTTTATATAAGTGATAACGTAATAGTACTAGCCGAAGCTAATTAAAATAAATAATAATAGAAAACTCGAGACAACTAATTTTAAGAGTAAAAGAACAAGAATTCTTAAGTACTTAATTTATTAGAAACGATTTTCAAGTGAAAGCTTACTAAATCCATTTTTATTATGTTCATTATATCAAGTTTTTCAAAAAAACCCTTATGCTTAACTAATTTCTGCTTCTGGCATACTGCTGTTTTTGTGCACATTCGTTTGGAGATGAGCTTTCAAATGATGATACAACCTGAATTCCTTGCCACAGAGATCACAGCTGCGGATAAATAAGTGTTTATGTTTATGAAATAAATATACATATATGTATATATATATTTTTTTTCTTTCTACTAAGGATAGAGAGAAAACAATGCATAATGTGCCAGAGTACAGTAAATTTGAGATTGGAGGGTTTTTTTTGCGGTTGCAATATTGAGTTTCAAGAATGAGGGACGCAACAGAACATACTGGGAAACGAGCTCTACACGTCGAAATTAGAATTAGATCTTCGTATAATAAATTACTATTAAAGTAACAATAACTGCACAGTCACTTTCTTGATACTCAAGATTTTATCTGCTGGTTGAACCACCGATGACACACTGCACTTGAGATCTTATAACCACGAGCTGAATTCATGTGTTAAGATAATATAGTTAAAGCTACCTGTATAATTTTTCTCCAGTATGGATTAACGTATGTTTTGTCAAGCTCTGTGAATAAATGAAACGTTTGCCACATTCTCTGCATTCGTACGGTCGTTCTCCGGAATGTACTCTGAAAATGCAAAAAATTTAATTATTCATATAGAATTGATCAAGATTAAGTCAATACTTTTCATGTGCTCGACAAGTTCCCCTTTCGTAGAACCTTCGATTGCAAAACTGACATTTGTATGGCTTGTGGCCAGTGTGGATTTTTATATGCCTTGCCATCAATGAAGATGTCACAAACGATTTTCCACAGATTCTGGAAAGCAAAACATACGTGTTTAATTCCAAATTTAAAAAATATATATATATTTTGCTAATCCATACTCGCATGAAAAGGGTCTCTCATTATTATGTCTTCGCATATGGGTCCGAAGCAAGCTATTTTGCTTGTAAACATTGCCGCAAATTTCACAGATAAAACTTGGTTTATCGTCAGGCCTTCTAACAGGTTTTTCTTTTCGTTTGGTTTTTTGTTGAGACGGTTCATCTTCAGAACTGGAGGAATATCGCAGATATTTCGGTGGAGATGACGATCTGGCCTGCCTTAGAATTTTCTTAAGAGGTATATGATCTTTCCTTTTCTTAGTGGAAATACGTTTACTTTTTCGTTTGACTGGCACCTGCTCCCTTTCTGCTACAAGGGATTCGATCTTTATGCTTTGAGGATAAACATTCTCAAGATTTTCACTGCTGATTTTTTCCTGTATGAAATTATTTCGCATTAAAATAAAATGGAATTACTTTTATTTGTGACAAATTTACATTATCGGTTTCGTAAGACATTTCGGCATTGAAATTATCTTCATTGTCAGTTTCATATGATATATCGTCTACATTTACTTGTGCAAAATTTTTCTCAATTTCACATTTACGATTTTTTTTAATGATAAGCTGATTACTATTATCATTATCTGTTTTAACCGTATCCTCGTTGGCATCTTTACTCTGCGCTGGTGCATTATCTATTTCTAGTTTTTCTTCTGTTTTTACTTTTACAATTTTCAATTTCAGATCTTCTGGCAATTTATAAGTTCTACCACTACTTAGTGTAAGGAATATGTTGTTTCTGTTATTTGCTTTTAGATAAAGTTGCAAGATGCTGTCTGATTTTCTACAAGTTGAACGAAAATTATATGCTACATCTAAATTCGTGAGGCATTTTGCGCAAATATATTCTGGCAGGTCTACGCTGGGTCGTATCTAAAAATTGCATGAAGAAAAATAAATCGTAAGTGGAGCATTTTTGTTAAAACTTATTTAAGTGAACATTTTTCAACAAATACTTTTGGTAGAGACTTCAAAAATGCAAATCTGTTGTCGTTTTACCAAACTTTTCTGTGACTAGTTAAAAATATACAAAGAACCGCTAGTAACCTATGCAATAAATACTTACTAAAACTCCACCGCAATCCATAATTTTATCACTCAGAGTAATATCATTCATGTCTTTTTCATATATAGATGTTAGTACTCCTTTTTTTAAGCATACTCTACAAACTTCCATTATTCTTTATTATTACAAATGAACTAACACGAAAAATTACAAATTCGTCGCAATCGCAAACCCAAACTTGCAACTTGCAATGATTTCTTCTTCTTGGATATGAAGGAAGGTTGTCAATGTCATTAGTGACATTTCGGTAACACTGCATGTAATAGGTCTGTTCGCGTACTCAGTTTTGGGACAACGCATTGCAATGAATTTGCTTGACTTCATTTTTTCCGTTCGTTTACTTTCTCCTGCACACAAAATTACACGAGCTTTGCATACGTCACAGCTTCCCCTCTCGCATTAATTTACCCGTTTTTAGTTACTGCACAATTCTTGCAAGGAAAATTGACAGCTGTCATAGGAGTTCATTTTTGTAATTTTCTGAAAAGTTTTTAAAGCGCAATCAAAATGTCGAACGAAGATAGTTTAAGTATTCAATGCTCTCATGGGACTTTTCAAGACTGGAACAAGTTAAAAAAAATAAAACAGTACTCATTCGCAAATGTTATTCCACACTTCTTGTTTTTCACGAAGGTGCATGAAAAGCGTTCGTTTACTTTAGGCGCTTTCGGCAAGCACATTTTCAGTGAGATAAGTGAGATATTCTCAGTTGGCACACTGAGGCCGCACCTTCGGTGAACTGTCTTAGTTCCATATTGAGCTACAAAATTCGAACGCAACCACTGATCAACTGAGACAAGTGAAACTGAATTTTCTTGTCTCAGATCTTAGAATATAGAGCAAACAGGAATGGTGATAAGCCAGATTTTGCGTAATAAATTCCTGGTTGTGTTGGTAGTCCATTTTTACATGTATTTACACGCCATCCCTATTCTAAACTTGTCAATTTGCAAAAAGTAAACAAAGGTTTTGTGCTGAGCATCTGTGGTAAAAAATGTTCTTTTTCTACTTTATTTTGAAACAATTCACTTAATTAATTTATATAAATCTCTGCTTCTATTAACAAAAGAGACAATTTAGGTAGTGCAGTTGCCTCAAACAGGATTTCCTTAGTTTATAATCCAATTTATATTTGCAAGCACTGACCGACACTACATTTGTTTTTTTAATTGATATGAAGATTTTGCCTCAAACAGGATTCCCTAGTATATAATCCAATTTATATTTGCAAGCACTGACCGAACACTTCATTTCTGTTTTTTTTAATTGATATGAAGATTTTAACAGGCACTAGTGGCACTATAAAACTTTGCACTAAATAAAGTTCAAAGATAAATAGTTTTGAAAAGAATTGATTCGGTATTTTTGTTAAATTTCACAAAAGAATTTTAAGTTGACCAAATCTGCTCACAAAACAAAAGCACATTTGACAATTAATCAACTTTGACAATTTCTCTATCCAGCATCTCACTTACTCCTATGTATAGTCTCCTGCTCTTGAGAAATTACGCTCATGTACACGAATTTTACACGATTCAACCATTCCTGTTTGCTATATATTCTATGTCTCAGATGACTCGATCAGTCTCGTTATTTTGTGATTTTAATTGCTAATTAAAGTTTAGTGAGCTATTAGAATAAACTACCAACACTTCCTTCAATTTATTACTATCCATTTTCTGTGGTCAAAATTGGAAAATCAGCTGATTGCTTTGAACTGAGACAACTGAGACGGTTGCTCAAAGTTTTGTCTCACTTGTCTCACTGAGAGTGCTTGCCGAAAGCCCCTTTTATCATGCATTTTACATTATTCAGTGGGAGAGGCTCATCAACAACAATTAGTTTGTTCGCGTACTCCTCGTGCAAAAACTTTCTGGGTAAAAACTTACTCGTGTGGTGGGGGAAGAATGTAAAATGCATGAAAAAGTAAGGGAACGCTTTTCATGCAACTTCGTGAAAAACAAGAAGAGGAGTGAAATATCATTTAGAATATTTAATTGTTTTAGTTTTCTATTGCAGAATTGAAAAATATTGTTGAAATTGTTTTATTATTATTATTTTATTGTTTTAAAAACTTTTTTGAAAATTTATCAATTTTTAAAGTCACAAATTACATTTTTCTTATGACAGCTGTCAATTTTCCTTGCAACAATTGATTGCAGTAACTAAATTGTTTTCATTTCTCTAAGGCAAGCCTTGGGGCAAGCTGCGAGGAAGCCTGAGAGAGGCCAGGCCTGAGGCTTGCTTGGATGTGTTTCTGACATTAAAACCTTCGGGTAAATTCTTGCAAGACGCTGTGATGTGTGCAAAACTCGTGTAATTTTGTGTGCACGAGAAAGTACGGGAACGGAAATTGGGTAAGTTCATGTAAATTCATTGCAATGCATTGTCCCAAAACTGAGTACGCGAACACACCTAATTTTCGTGGCATCTCAAAGTTGGCTAAGTTTATACGCACACTATAAAATATTTGCATTGCAGGCGGATGGAAAAAATTTATGCTAGGGGTTTTGGCGCGGTTTTTGAAAGTATGAGGCAAAATTGTAAACTCTAGATCCGCGGCTATTCCGAAGTTTTTAGTTACTGCACAATTCTTGCAAAGAAAATTGACAGCTGTCAATCAAAATGTCGAATGAAGATAGTTTAAGTATTCAATGCTCTCATAGGACTTTTAAAGACTGCAACAAGTTAAAAAAAATAAAACAATACTCATTCGGAAATGCTATTCCACACTTCTTCTTCTTGTTTTTCACGAAGTTGCATGAAAAGTGTTCCCTTACTTTTTCATGCATTTTACATTCTTCCCCGACCACACAAAAGTTTTTGAACGAGAAGTACACGAACAGACCTATTATAAAACAAGGAACTGTCTATATAATAACGCGTCTACATCTACGGGGGTGAAATTAAAGAAAAAAAGAATAAATGATATTTTTGTTTATAACGAAATGAGGCGATAGACTTGGGTTATTCTCCTTTTACTCTCCTGGAGCCCTCTCTCAACTGCGATGGTCAACTAGGTCCGCTACTTCGTTCTTTCAGATCATCATAGGGACACTGAAAATACTCTGCCCTCAGTGTCGTTGGGTGGATGGGGCAAGCAGAAGAAGGCAGAAAATCTGCGCATTCACAGGAGGTAATGGTAAGTGATGTAAAGGTCCCTTCTGGACCGGGTGTGTTGCGGCTTTTTTTGGTTTTGGCACGAAAATTTTGTGTATATGGCAGGTGACAGCGGCAGGTCTTCGTGGAACCCCCCCCCCCCCCCCCCCCCCCCGCCAATAGTCGAGGTGAGCTGGCGTGCCGCCCTGCACTTCAACGCTGTCTACCGAGTAATCTGTCAGCTCATGCTGGCAGTCTGGACTTCACGTCCAAGCCAATCGCTCAAAATAGTTCCATAACTCTCGTATGCTTAGCTCCATATTTGACGTTTTATTAAAAGCTTGTGCTGTTTTACTCGCTGCTTGTACCTATACCTCCCGCCGTGCATTAACCAACTTGAAAACAAGATCCTCTTGTCTATGAAATGCTAAATAAGTTGGGGTTATATTTATAAGACAGTCATATATTTATTGACCATCATAAATGCAGTTAATTTCACCAAAAAATTATAAATTTTTGACGACATGATTTATATTGTATCTACTTACTACGATAAGCTATAATTCAAAAAATAAGGATTAATTTTATTATTATTAATAATTTTGTTTTTAAAGGAATTAAAACAGTAAAAAGCCTGCGCAATATTTATGCTTCATTTTATCAGCGTTCGCCATTTTTCCATCAAGCTCAAGACGAAGCTAATCTGTCCGAATTCGTTTACTAAGCTTGAATAAACATAACCTCAAAATATGTTGTCTATTTAAAATGATCAAGCTAACCAGATATCTGAACTGTTATACAAAGTAGCAAAGCTCGGACATAGACATGGATTCGGATAGAGCTTGACTCGATGTTACGTCACTAGCAAGCGAAGACAAAGACGAAGACTTGGATTCGGACAGGCCCTTAGTACTAGGCTATAGCTCTTAGAGCGCTAAATTATCATATAAAATTTAGCTTAGCGCGGACCTTAGTGCTAAGAATAAAACTGGGTAAAATTAGCATTGAAGTCCTGAATAAATAATAATTGCCACTTAATATTTTTAATATTTTATAATTTATATTTGGTAACAAGAATTTAAGCTTTGTACTTAAAATTTAAGTGAGATTATAAAAACAAGGGTCAAAACAAAATAACATACACGATAATAGAACTTTCTTCTTACATATTTAGCCTAATCAAACGTAAAAAATCGTAGCTCCTATTTTCATTTCTTATACATTTTTACAATCGTTTAAAACTTACACCTATACGTGTTTTCCTTCGTTTATATATTTAAGAGATAAATATAAAATTAGCACTTGGCCTTAAAATAGTTACACAATATTTTTCTTTATTCATAGAAACGACTAGAAATTTTAGCAAGAGAGTCAAAATACGTTGATGTAAGACTATTTACTTAATGCAGAGATATAAATAAATAATAGGCGGATCTCTTTGGTGCCTCTCGCAATCTTCTCTTTACGCACAACACGCAAATAAAAAATCATTCCGCTGGTAAAACGTTAGTAGGAAAAAATGAAAGCAATGCACATTGAAAGTCAAAGTGCCATCTATCGTATTTAGAAGAAAGAGATGTTTTACCAGTAACTCTCAATTCCACTAATAAATAAATTCAGTCAAATCTGTGACTTTAAAGGAGTAAAATGTTTATGAAAGTCACATTTTACTCGCTCACCATACCAGATTTAAATATCTTAAGGTGAATTACTCAGAATGTGATGTGAATGATGGATGGTGAGTATTTTTAATACTGATCAAAGCTATGGAATTTAAAGGTTGATGGGATGGAAATTGTACAAAACCTTCAAGGCTAAATGTTTTAGTTTTTTCGCCCATATTACCATAATGGTTAATAAAGACGCGAAATAAATATATTACAATTAATAATTCAATCCGGCTCGAAGGACCGACCAATATGTTTTTTTTTTTTACAATTTACTTGATTGTAAATTATAATTTTATCCACTAAGTAGTGGACATAATATGAACTTGCTTTAATATATGTGCTATAGTTTCCAGCCTTGAAGCTCTTCTTTTGATGGGTATCGAAATTTTTTTATCTATGATTAGCTTAGAATATAATATTAGCAAACATGGATAATAAGCGTGGTAAAATTCTATTACGGCTGTATTAGTAGCTTGCGTTTTGGCGTTAGAATACTCTGAACGACCGTAAAATTCAAAGTATTGAACATGTAATTGTTTACTTTTTGGATTTTGTTTCTATTTAATAATATTGAATTCTTTTACCTTATGAAGGCAAAAATTGTTCAATGTGTAATTACCCATTTCAATAAAAATTATTCGAAATTCATACTTGTTTCACAAGACTTTAGCCGACTTTCTTTTCAGATTTTACTATACTGCCCTTTGAAAAAAAAATACACGTTGCTCCCATTGGCTCCGGTAAGAATGTCACCTGATTCTTTTTAAAAAAATCCTTTGAATTCCATATACATATATCTAACTCATTTGTTCCAATATATTTCATATTTCTTTCCTTATAAGAGCTCCTCTACTTTCGCATTTTTTACACTTACTTTCACACTTAATAGTGTACGTACTCCTGAAGAATGGAGTGTGCTTGCACAAAATTGAAAAAAAAAAGAATTGAAAACAATTAAGTAAGATGTTAAAATGCTTATGTGTATAATATGTATATATGCAAGTCACTTTGTGCTTAAATCTGGTAACTGAATCTAAGAAGGTTTTTGATAATTTAATTTCCCGTTTTATCACGCGAATTAAGCAAGTACCACCTTTCTTACTTTCGCTGATAATTCTGTTTCTAGTACTTTATTCTTACATGATCATCTATGCAGTTTGATTTTTAAAAGCTCTCGAAATTTATATATGTATGTATATATATTAAAAATATAACAAGCTCTCTCCGTTAATGCTAAGGAAAAACTCTAGTCTAGCGCAATGCCTTGAATCCAAGAACTGAGATCACTACTATCAGACTCCATAACAATTTCTTGTGGAGAGTCTGGTGTCAAGAGAATTTGTGCAGCGGTTCGACCACTTAAGTAAGCTCCATGTACAGTCGAATAGAAATTGGAATGGGTGTGCTCCCCAGCAAACAAAACCGAGGGCTAATTTACAAAGAATTTTTCGTTTAATAAAAGCTCAGAAGTCAAGAGTAGACAATTCGAGTTACCTTTGCTTGATGCGGATTAGAATAGAGTGGCTGCGCTAAATTTTCGATGTCTTCTTGTGTTGCTCCTACGGGAATTGATGTATATGATCCTCTCGTATAAGGCTGTGATCGCCAACTTGTGCTACAAAATTGAAATGTTTTTATATATTTTTATTTAAAATCTTTCTAGTTTTTCCTTTAATTAAAAGGAAGTAAGAAAAAAATGTAAGTGTCTGATGTTTTACACGAGCCTTAGATCAGAGTTTCAAAGTGAATATATTACTTATTTTATGAAATGTCCAATATGTATTCACACCATCACTCCGGGAATCAACTAACTAAGTATATATAAATAGTTCTGATACATTTACAGAATTTCAATCTGAGAACAGAAAAACCAACTTTAACAAAAGCGATATGGCTTAACAATGTCTACATTTGCTTATCTTACAAAGCTAAGTTTGTGAAATGGATTGTGAGGTAATCAATTAACAGAACCACACGTCATTCTAAATCAATACAAGAAGATTCACTAAGTTATAAACAAGAAACCCTTAACAATTCCGAGGGTAATCCACGGAACAGCACAAAAAAAATCATCTTTACAGAGCAATGCTACAAAAATTAAGATTAAGATTAGGTAAGTCCGACTGGCTTGAGAGTAGAGAGTGTTAGAGAAAACACATGAATAAATTGTGAAGAACTTTGCAAATATGAATACCGTACCACATGTGAGGAAAAAATTGTGGATGGAAATTTACGACAAACGATGTGTAATTAGCGTTTCCTTTAAATCGCTGGCGAATGATAAAAGAAGGTGATAACACTCAGTACACGTAGGACACCTGAACCTCTTCGGAGGGTTAGATAGAAAGATAGATAGTGAGAAATATAAAAAAAAAACTACTCTAATCAACAAATTAACATGAGAAAAAAAATAATGATCTACGCAATCCTGGACAAAATGAAAGCTGCAGGTTAGTCACCCAACTGGGCGGAGAAAGCAATATAGCCGCATAGAATATATAAACATTTATTGTGCTATCCATCATTAAGAAATCGAAACCATGATTGAAAGGCCCACGGTCGAAAGCAGTTCCGAAAACCGTTTATTAAAAATAATCAAATGCTGATTAATAGAAACTCTACTTTGAAATATTATATGGGATGTGGAGGTATAATTTGTTAACGCAACTAGGGGTGGAAAGTGCCAGGTATATTAAGTAAGGAGAACTTTTTTAAAGAGCATCGAATGTAACATCTCAAATCGGTTGTAAACACCAAGAAATATATTGGGTAAGTAGCTGAAAACACTTCTAGGCTACTAGTTTCACGTATAAACTAAAAGGTCCTGGAATGAGCGGTAGACTATAGATCAAAACAAGGTCCGAACGGAGAGCTAGTATATCCACCATATATCTCTCCAAGCGCAAGGAATAGTAATGTCTTATCAACAATAGAAAAGTACTTAGATACTTACCATACACATCGCTTCGGTTTGGGCACAAAGGGATCCTTCAAAAACATCCTCAAAATCTCAGTACATTTTTCCGCTACAGCTTCATGTGATAATTCTTCCATATATTCAGCTTCTTTTCCAGACAGCCACCCCAGCAACAATGTATCAGTTATTTTGGCAAATGAATAGATTTTTTTGTACCAATTTTTACTTAGATACTCTGATGTACACTTTTCGGTGCTACTAGCATGCGCTTCATACTTATCATCATCCCACAGTAGCATAACTTCGCTTATGTCTGGATTCAAAAAAGCTGTTTCATACTCTAGGAATATTTTATCGACCGTACCAAACATCAAATTGTTTATAGATTCCTGTTTGTAGTGCGGCAGCTCTGGATCAAAAATTGTTTTCATGGATTCTTTTAATACTCCAAGCGGTAAAGTGCATATCACATGTTCTGCATAAAAAACTCGACCATCTTCACATACCACTCGCACCAAACTCTCATTGTCTGAATCATTAACACCTATGGGAAAATCTGTCACAGTTTTGTCAGAGTCATCTGATTCGTTTTCGGAATTTTCATCGACCGTCTCTAGTCCACTGCATGTTTTCTTTCGTTTCCAATGTATTTTCTTAACAGGACATGATTTAATCACCGAGCTTTCTGGCAAAATCGATCTAAATGGCTCCAGAATTGAGCTATACCCAGAGGGCAAAACTATGTTTCCACCTTGCAATTCAGTATAGCTACCCAGTTCTAATAAGTCAACTTCATTCATACTGTGACATCCAGTTATACATGTTTCTCGCTTCAAAAGGCAATTGAATATTAACTTTTTCAGGTGTTTCTCTTTTAGATTATTTACGGTGCTTAAATAAATTTCAACTTCCAAATTAATATGCTCTCCAACACTGTGAATATCAGGGGGAGGGCTGTATTGACATAAAAAGTACTCATCACATCGGCGCAAAAAACATACGTAGGCTTCGTAGATTTCTTGTAGTATAGTGAAGGGAACTTGCTTACCATCTTCTGTGGTTGCAACAACTTTATGTGGCTTTGGCACATTTATTATATTCACAAGACCACGTTGCATAGCTAATTCAAAAATGGGATTGCCTAAAACACCATGAATCCAATTCGCTCCCAGTTCAATCTAAAACAAAAGGTTTTTATATTTCTTTTCAAAATATTTTGAAACAATTTATTGTAAACTTAACGCGATCGAAGTAAGTTATAAAATGAAAGAAGTAAGCAAACGTATAAAAGGAAGTATTCTCAATACTCGCGAACCGAGTTTCTAATCATCAATCAGGTGAAGCAATGTATAAGTTCATTGAATTAGCTCAATGTGTAAATAATGTCAGAAAGTTTAATAGGAAAGCTCGTTATTTAAATAAATAGCATGGAAAAAATTTAATGGGAAATATTGAATTACATCAGTTATCTAGCTAGAAATGTTGGTCACTATCTTGTAAATCTATTCAACAAACGATGTATATCAAAAATCGAATTTAAAGTAGCTTTAAGCTGTGATTATTAATAAATATATATATATATATTAATTTTCAGTTGTTTTTATTTACCCCTGCAGGTAGAATAGAATAAAAAATTTGTTTATTTTCCACCCCGGCCAGTTAGTCACGTCCTAGGACGCTGGGTATTATGATGTTACAAAGATTTACATTTAACCATTCTTAATTATACTGAATACAACAAAACAAATGGTATGATTAAACGATAGCATATAGAATAAGATTTTAGTTGTGTCAAAAGATACATGTAGTATTCTTCAGTTACAAATATTGAAGTCCTTTAATTATTTCGAGCAGGAATTTTCTTCCAGTAATTGAGTTGTTTCTATCAAATTCGGTATGTATCTTCTGAATCACTTTGTAAGTGATGTACAATTTATCATTGAGATCTTCTTTTGTTGTTATGCTCCTCTAATAATTAAGTACCTATTTTCAATCTATGTACCCACCGCTTATGGACGTGGCCTAGACCAAAATGTTTTAATAAAGCATTTTTGTACATTATTGTATTTGTTTGTACAGATAACTTAAGGATCTTTTTTCCAAAATCAATGTTAAAGTTCTTTTGAAATATACTAACACTAAAATAAATTCACCTTACATAACATGTGTTTACTAAATACGCCTAGGCAATTACTGCAATT
Organism: Dioctria linearis; assembly: GCA_963930735.1. Lineage (NCBI taxonomy): Eukaryota > Metazoa > Arthropoda > Insecta > Diptera > Asilidae > Dioctria > Dioctria linearis. Next base: position 29,467,270 of record OZ005741.1, read on the forward strand.
TATAGTATAACAAAAAATAAATAATTCTTTTACCTTTTGTTGACCAAGTGGTATAGATGCAATCCTTCCTCCAATACGGTTTCTGGCTTCGATTATTTTGTAGTCCTCACATCCATTTTGTAACAAATGATTTGCGGCTGACAGGCCTGCCATTCCAGCCCCGATTATTAAAATTTTCACTTTATTACATTCTACTGGCTGCTCCTGAGCATTTTCACTCATTCTGAAAACAATATCTCCCTCCTGCAATATTAATTAATACTAACCGATAAAATATAACTATAAATTTTTGGCTTATGTCTAATTTTCCGCAAGCACCAGTTTCTGTTTTGCAAATATATGACGTCTCTGACAGTTAACAGCTGATGTACGACTGGAACTGGCCTTTTTCTAGGCCACTATCATCAGCCCTGGACGACTGAGCTGTCAACTGCGGCTTGAGGCTGAGTTACAACGTGACCCTGCTGTCGCGAGTCGCGGACGCTGTCGCTAAACCTGTCAAAAGCTAAAATGTATGAATGTATTCAAGCCTTAGAATATAGAGCCAACAGGAAGTGTTGATACCTGTAAAATTCGTGTGCATGAGCGTGGATTTTTCAGCGTGCCGTGAAGCAGCTCAGCATTATATTGAAGAAAGAGACAAATCTATGTTTAGCTGTCAAACGAAGTTTGTTTAATTTGTAAAAGACTTGCAACAATTTTAAAGTAAATTAATACTTGTGAAAAGTGATTTAAAAATAGTGCTAAATAAAGTAAAGAGTGTAAGTAATTATCTGTTGATATTATAGTGATAAATTTCTAAGTATTATTTTGTGTACTTTACACACTTTGTATATTAAATTAAATTAATAATACATAACAAAACACCGAGATTTGTTTACGTTTGTGACAGCTGCGAAATTCCCTGGGTATGTTGGCGTAGTGCATCGAATAAGAACCTTTTCGGTGGGAGCAAACGCAATATTTTCAACCATATATCTTGTTGCCCCGCTCTCTATATTGATTCTACTATACGGCTGTACCGTATCCCCCGCAAGATACAAGCCATGAACAAAGTCGAAAAAAGAGCAGCGGGCCGGTCAGCAGGCGACATCCACAGTCTTCTTGCCTTGTCTTACTGAAGGAGTTTTTCATATAAAAGTTGCTTGTATTTTGCTCAAACGCTATAATTTCCGTAAATTTGTTCTACATACTATATTTTTTTAAAACTATAAGAAAGAAAACATATTTGGCTGCAATTTGTTTTAACTTCATTTTGCTGTGGGAGCGACAGTTTCGGGCTTTAGGACCTGTTTAAGATGAAATTTTAGTTATTCCTCCATGACGAGTATGCAAAAAGCAGTGAGAGTGAGCTCTTACTGCATGCTGTACCCGGCACGTTAAGGCCTTTTAATGTGTCGGTGCCTTCGGCGACTTCATAGCTTGCATTATATTTCGGGGGTTACGGCTGTACTCAGCTTTCACTACAGCGGCAACAGATACTAACACAACCAGAATTTGACTACGCTAAATTTGGCTTATCACACTGCCTGTACTCTCTATATTCTAAGATTCAAATTTTCGTTAATTGCTTAAGGTTGAATTACAATGGACACAACTCAACGAAACGGCGTGGCAACGGAACGGAGAGAAATGTCAAACTGGTTTTCTTTGAATGTTTCTCAAATGGAGCTGCGCACAGTGGACGGAGGAAGTCGCAGTCGTACGCAACAAGTTTGATAAAATCTGAATTTTACGCAACAGAACGTATGAACATAACCTCAAATTTGCGTTAATGGATTGTTTATCTCGCTCCTCCGATAGATAAATGTGCAGATTAAGTATGTAATAAAAAAAAAGCGTTGTTGATAGCTGCTGTATGGAAAAATAAAACCATTTATAATTAAGACAAGGGATTTCAATAAACTCAACAATGAGCCCGTTTAGACCGTGCCATTTAGAACTAGTTTTACGTAAGTCGACTTACATAGAACTAATATGAAGTGGTGTAAACATGCCGCATTACGAAAAGAATTAAAACAAGTTTAACTTTCTAAATAATTTTAATTTAATGCAATACTATTTTATAGCATCTTTAGTGCTTCCAATCGACAAATAATAGTAAATTATGAATCGGTGTGCAATTGTACGAAATAAAGGGTTTTCACAGCCTGTTCGATGTTTGTGCCATTTTTGAAGCAAGAACGCTCAGTCCATTCTTATTATATGTCAGTGGGTTGAGCATTCTCTCTTTGACGTTTCCAGGCGTTTAAAGAAAAACGTCTATAGGTATAATACTCTTTTCAGTTTCCACATCGCATTGCATGTCATTTTATCCGATGTTTGGTCTATGTTTAGTGTAACATAGCAATACTAACACCGACTAAGTGATAAAACGCATATATCGTTGACCGTTTATATATTAAACGTGTCTATGCTGCGAGCTTGTGTTAAGCTGGTTCTGATAGTCAAATTAATTTTGAAAATATATTCTCTGTTTTACTCTTAACCACCAAGTAATGTTCTTGAATTGATGTATATCTGCTACATTTCAAGATTGTGCCCATTGCCTTATATTGTAGTTTCTCTAGCTATGCAAGTATTAGTTGATTTAAAAAAAAAGTGTACTGGGGACCAATATTCAAAATGTGGCTTGAAGATCACGTTATACATATATATTAATTGCACCGATCATTGTTATGTTTCTTCTTATTCTACTTTAAAAAGCAATTTTTTTAATAGTATATTCCACATGGGAACTAAATTTCAATTTATGATAATTATTGTTATGGAGCTATGTAGAGTGATTGACTTGGTCCGTAAAGTCCAGACTGCCGGCATGAGCTGACAGGTCACTCGGTGTATAGCGTTGACGTGCAGGGCGGCACGCTAGCTCGCCTCGGCTGTTGGCGGAGAGTGTGGGGAGGTTCCACGAAAACCTGCCGCTGCCACCAGCCATATACAAAAAAATTTTCGTGCCTGACAAGACAAAGGCCGTCGCACAAATCCAGTCCTGAAGGGACCTTTTTATTATATGTTGCTTCCGTTTGGTGTGATGTTACAGATTTTGACTAATGATAACTGATCTCATTTGGACCCTAATAGAAGAGTTTCTGGAGTATCTTTCATTTCGACAAGATGGGCTCAAGCTAAAAATTTGTCAGAAGTTCTGTGAGGAGATTGACTTCATGATTTTTAGTTTCAAATACAATATATACATATGTGATGCGTAATTACTGTATTCTTCACTAGTAAATTTAAACTGTTTCGACAAGATGTGCTCAAGCTAAAAATTTGTCAGACGTTCTGTTGAATTATAATTCCAAATTTTTGTTTGGTTTTTGATCTCAAATATATATATACATATGATGCGTAATTAATGTATTCTTCAATAATTAATTTAAACTCTTGCGGCTCTTTTTCTTTTTATCAGCTCGCGATATTTTCAGATTTTCGTTTTTTGACTTCTTCGACCACACTTTTTCACTATCTCTCTGCCCTGTCAGTCTTCTTCTTCTTTCTTCGAGTCCCGGTCTCGGTGCGTATTGCTCTCCGTTCATGTGACAGCAGACCGGTCATATATGCTTCATATAGCCTCAGTGTAGTATACTGCTACATGCAGTACGCTACGCTCATAACAGGGCAGGGTGGTCTAGACCACCTTTGGTCCAGACGACACTGAAAAATGGTCGACTGAGCTAGCCGGTCTTAAAACATAGGCCTCATCGCTGCGGGCGCCCAATGTGTGACTTGACCCCCGGCCCATGAAAGCATTTCCTATCAATAATGCCAGGCGAATGAGCAGTATTGTCCAGGCCGATTTGATCTACTTGAAGTGTGACGAATCGGAGGCACATCCCTGAAGTCCCGTCAGTCTTTGATCAGACCTCGACATCATTCTCCGTGCCGGAGGTCACAGGTGTACCGACAAGCTGGTAACCTAAAAAATCCCGTCGGCCAGTAATCCCTCTGCCTTTTTTCCACCGAGATGAGCCGAGGGAACATCGCGTACAGTACCCTAACCAACTAATCGCAAAGCTTTCCCAGCCTTAACATCTCACTCTGATCTCCGACCGACGCTTGTTCAAGGGTGTGTCTCCAAGGCGTCATTGAGGTAGCGACGTGCCAGATTTTCTTGCTTAAATTAGCAAAGGCTTTATGCAAGTGGAATTCCTACGGCAACCTATCTGCCGTAGGGTACCATGTCATACGAGGGATTGCGGTAAAATGTGTATATTGTCCAAAAGGTTGCCGACCGCTAGGCTGGGAGGGTGCTAAGCGGCACATTGGCATCCTGTAGTTTACCAGTTAAGCTGGCTGGATGCCTTATTAGGGCTACCAAGATTGAAATTTACAATAGACCTACAACGTCCCAGAAATGATGTCCTGATGTCCTTGGTGTGATAGACTCCTAACGTTCTTCCCTGCAGATCTTCAAGCTCATATAAGGAGTTCCCTTTCTTTGACTTAACCCGAGACTTCACAAATTTACGTCCTAATTTAGCACTGGTCTGCTGCTGGAAATTGCTTTGGGAAAAACTCTGTCTGTACACTTCTTGACCTACTTTGAAACTAACTGAAACTAATGTCGATTTCCATTGATATTTTAAGAAAAGTGCACGTCAATCAATGAAAAACAAGTTCAATGGAACAACTTTTGACGCGATGAGAATGTAATAGTAGCTCATATCCGTGTAATTTGTCAGATTGAAATTTTCTGGGAATAATAATATCACGAATAACGTAAAAATTATGAAAATTGTAATTTAAAAGATTTTGGCGTGATTGCGGATGAATTTGGTAGAGCAGTAGTTGAAGATTTATATGTGATGCTCAATGACATTCAGTTGTGACATTTCTCAGATAGATGTGTGCGTATTCCGGTGTAACACCGCCAATTATTCGAGTGTAGCACCACAGGCGTTTTGACGTACACCATTTCTAGCAGTGCAGGTCAATGGAACAATTTTGGTGTACACTACAAGAAAAGTGTAACACTTCTGCTAGAAAACGTGATCAATGGAAATCGGTATAAGATTATAAGCTTTTGAGCCCTGTTCAAACGCATATTTCATATTTGCCTGCACTATCGCACGGATCAATCGTAGTTTGTCCTCAGCATCTACTCTTAGAGGTTCATTAAGAGTTCCAAGGTTCCTAAGGATATGATAGGAACTCGCATAATCAATCATCTGCTGACCGAAAAGTATTCGATATGGTGAGAAGCCAGTTGCTTGGTTGATGGAGCTCCTGAGGAAGCTAGCTATCTGGCTTCTCATCCCACTTGGTGTGTTCCTTCTGGATGTATGCCCTAATCCCTGCCAATAGAGACCTGTTCACTCGCTCTGAGGTGTTTGCTTGCGGTGAGTAGACTGCCGTTCGCAAGTGTTTGACCCCATATTTATCCACTAATCTGGCGAACTGAGCCGAGCAAAAGTGGACTCCATTTTCAGAGATTATCGTCTCCGGAACTGCGAACACATGAAATATTTCTGTTTCGATGAATTGACATACATTAAGAGTAGATGCCTTTCTCATCGGTTTGAGAATCGGTAATTTAGAAAAGTGGTTGTAAATAAAAGATTAAGGGCCGTATTCACCAAGCCATTTAATTGAAATTTAATTTAATTTCTGTTTTAGTACTCTTGTAAGAGAGGGTTAGGGCACACTTAAAATTAAATTAAATTTTAATTTGGGTTATTTTATGTTATAATAACGCATGTATAACTTTAATTTTAATTTAAGTGAGCCCTAACCCTCTCTAACGGGAGTACTAAAATAGAAATTAAATTAAATTTCAATTAAATGGATTGGTTTTATTTTTTTATTTATTTTGAATGATTAACTTAAAGCGGCCCACACACGATACAACTGTTGGTCCATCTGTTGTACCAATCTGTGTTGGCATACAACCGTTGTATGGTGTGTGGACTAATTGTACGAAGCATCCAACGATCGCATCGGTTGGATGGTTGGATGTGCATGCAGGTAAACCGCTTCTGAGGATAACGTTAGTTGGGTTTGTGCCCTTGATAGTTAGTAAGGGTTAATCCTCACTGGGTGTTGGTTGAATGGTATGGTTTCGGCTTGTGCACATTGACATGTCCCCTTTTTATTTCTTTATTTATAAATCAAGCGTTATTGGGGCTTTAACTTCTCTGCTCTGGTGGTGTATGTCGTTTTGTTGATTGGTGTACTGATACTGTTGTCAATGTTTTTGGTGTCTGTCGTATCTTTCATAGGCGGCGGTTGATCTAATGGGATTTCTTCGTTGTTGTGAGTGTTCTTGAGGATTGCAGTTGTGTCTTCTAAATTGATTGCGGTAGGATCAGGTTCTTGTTTTAAGTTTGATGTTGAAATTCTTAAATTGTGTGTTACGACGATAAACGTTTCCTCTCATGTCCTTGACGATGTACGATCTAGGATGAAGTTGTTTGGTAACGGTTGCTGGTCTCCAAGGTCCCTTGTCAGTTCGAGTAAGAACTTTATCTCCCATGTTAAATCTTCTTGGTTGATTGTCGTTAATTTTTATGTTGGCTCTTAGCCGTTGTTCCTTACGTATTTTGCTGAGAAATTCTTAAACGTTTCCTTGAACTTTGGGCTTGAGTGAGCCTTCGCTGATTAGTATTAGTGTGCGTAGGCTTCGGGAGTATATGCGCTGTGCTGGTGAACCAATGTTATCTCTGGGTGTATTGAGATAGTTCAGGATTACAAGCTCCACTTCAGTTTTATCGTATGAACATTTCTTTAGTATGTTTTTTAATAATTGTGCTCCTCGCTCATCTAGGCCGTTCCCTTGCAAATGATGGGGGCTTGATGTGCTGTGAATAAATTTCCAGTCTTTAACGAATTCTTTGAATTTTGCGCTCGTATACTGAGGATCGTTGTCTGATTCCAATATTTTCGGGATACCATTAAGTGAAAATTCTTTTTTCAGAAAGCTTATCACTTTATTTCATGTTATTTCCGATAAGCTCTGGTAGTTTATATATCCCGAGTAACTATCGATGATTATTATATAATCTTTTCCTTGGAATTGAAATAGATCGGTTGCTACTATTTCAAATGGGTAGTTGGGTACTTTTTTTTCGCTGATTGGAATTTTATTGTTGCTTCTCTTTAGTAATTGGCATGCGTTGCATTGGTCGATGTATTTTCGTATGTCATGATTCATGTGTGGCCAGCCAGAACACATACATAGTCTTTTGCGCGATGTATGCACTTTTCGTAACTGAAATGTCCTGCATGAATATACTTGAGGATGCTTGGTCTCATCTTTGCTGGTATGAGGGCTTTATGTGCTTTGAAGATGATATCGTCATATAGTGCTAGTTCATCACGAAAATTCCAATACAGCTTTGCTTCTAGGCAGTGTTGTACAATCTGTGGGCCACCCGTTCATTATAATTTTTTTTACATCTTGACATGTTTTGTCGTTTTTTGTTAAATCTATCAACCGGCTAAGTTCTGTATCTGATATTGACAATATACATTGAACTTGTAGTTCCTGGTCGTTATTTGCATCTTCGCTGTTCGGGGGTGAGTTTTCGCAATCTCTGCTCAGTGGATCCGCTAGGTACATTTGTTCTCCTTTCCTGTACTTTACTTCTGGGCTGTATTGTATTAATTTGAGACGGATTTTTTGCAGTCTGGCTGGCGATGAATGGAGGTTTCTTGAAAATGCTTTCTAGTGGTTTGTGATCGGTCAGCACCACTAGCTCTTTTCCTCATACGAATTGGTGAAACCTTTCGCATCCGAATTGAATTGCGAGTGCTTCTTTTTCAATTTGTGGGTCCTTTCTTTGGCATTCCGTTAGAGATTTCGATGCGTATGCTACTGGTTGGCTTTTCTGTAGTAGTACTGCTCCCATTGCCGTTGAACTGGCGTCCACTTCCAGTGTTACATTCTGATTAACGTCGTATATTTTTAGAACTGGTGGATTAGATATTATGTCCTTTTATTTCTGGAATGATTCTTGTTGTTCGGCTTCCCACTGCCAGGATTACACTAACAGAATCGCAAAGGACTTGTTAGTTTGGAAAACAATTTTATATACTTTCTTAGGTAAGTGAATTTTCCCAGAATTCGTTGAAGCTCCTTTTTAGAGTTAGGAGATTTCAAGCGACTAATGGCTTCCGTTTTTTCAGGATCAGCTGTGACCTTGTTTTGGCTTATAATGTGGTCTAGAAATTTAATTGCTGTTTGGTTAAATTGACATTTTTCTTTATTTAGTTTGAACCCGCTCTGTTTAATAATTTCTATGACTGCTGTGGTCTGATTTAGCTCGTCTTCAGATTTTCCATGGATTTGTATATTGTCCATATATGTATACCTCTACGTTGGAATCTTTTGGAATAGTGTCTGCATAACTTCTTGTAATATCTCGGGGTTGAACTGATTCCAAAAGGCATTCTTTTGCACGAGTATCTATCCCAAGGTGTTGCGAAGGTGAGGATTTTTTGTGTATGGTCTGAGAGTCGTATTTGCCCAAATCCTCTTTTAATCCAGCAATGTGAAGTGTTTGGAGCCTACTAGTCGAGTAGTTATTTCTTTCGCATAGGATGATGTCTCCGCATTATGTTTTTATTTACTGTTGTAGGATCTATACATAAGCGAATCTTCCCTTTTTGTCTTACGATGACAAGCGGTGAAACGGACGTTGTTGCTTCTTTAGTACGTTCGATTACGCCCATGTTTACCATTTTGTCCAATTCGGATTTTACTTCTCCTTGTATTTTGAAAGGAATGCGCCTTGCAGGACAAACATCGAATGATGAGTTTTTGATTATATTGATGTCGTAAATGAAGTTTTTCAGACATCCAAATCCTGTAAACACTTCATCATTGATGTTGATTGCGTGAACTCTCTTCATTAGGTTGAGTTTCTCGCAAGAATAACTTCCTAGGAGGGGTCTTACGTTTTCTGCTACACCGTAAAGGTGACGTTGCCTTTTTTATTTGAAATTTCGCAGGGCAATTTTGTTTCGCCCAAAACGCCAAGCCGGTGTTTGCTGAAACTTAATAGAATTCTAGTCTTAGATGGAAATATCTTACCTTTCGCTGCTTCAACTATTGACTTTGACACTACATTGCATTCGGCTCCTGTGTCAAGTTTTATTTTATGTATCGTTCCATTGAGGCTTATGCTCTCTGTCCATTGATCGTTATAGTTGGTTTCAATTGAGCCTATGTATAGTTCACCACTTGAGTTGTCTGTTGGGGCATTTTCTGTGACTTAATTTATTTGCAATTCACTTTCTGAGTAATCGTAGTCTGAATCAAATTGGTTGATATTTTTCTGTTTCTTTTGTTGTTTACTATTTATGGGTACTCTTCTCTCTTTACAATATTGTTTGAAGTGGTTAGATCCGTCATATTTGTAACAGCGCATTCCGTAAGCGGTACAACTACGTGCTTTGTGTACTGCACCACATTTGTTGCATTTAAACATCTTTGGTAGATTCGCTTGAAATCGATTTACCGATTTTTCTGCGTCTGCTTGGATTTTGCCAGCTTGTTTGGTAGCCATTTCGTTTGACTTGCTGATTTGAATTGCCTTGGTTAGCGACACATCTTCCGCGAGGAGTTTTTTACGAACTTCTTCGTTTTTGATTCCAATTGTTAATTGGTCTCTTAACAAACTGTCCTCCAGTTGTTCATAACTACACTTTTTTACCTGCTTTCTTAATCTTCCCATTAGTTCATCGACGGATTCGCCGTCGTTTTGTGTAATCTTATGATATTTATATCGTTCGTACGTTATGTTTAATTTTGGACTAAAATATTGTTCGAACGCATTTTTTATGTCGTCAGTAGTGATGTCTCCGGTCATGGTCGGCATCACATTAAAAATTTCGATTGCTTCTTGTCCGATTGCGGACATGAATGTGGCAATTTGTATATTTTGTGGTTTTTTTATCGATTTGCGATCCTACCTCGAAGTATCCATATGTTTGTTTCCATATTTTCCAACTCTCGAGCCATGTCCTTTTCATTGTCGATTACTAGTGGCTTTGGTGGGCGCAGAAAATTATTTCCATTATTTTCAGCCATCTTCTTGAAGTTCTGTAAAATTTTTTTTTACACTATATTAACTGATTAGTTTTATCAATTAAAGCCACTCTGGCACCATGTAAGTAAAAGATTAAGTTTATTTTGAATGATTAACTTTATTATTCTTAATTGAGTTGTGCTCTGTCTGGCGTCTATGTACTTCTGAGGATGACGTTAGTTGGGCTTGTGCCCTTGATAGTTAGTAAGGGTTAATCCTCACTGGGTGTTGGTTGAATGGTATGGTTTCGGCTTGTGCACACTGACAGTGGTCAAGGATTATTAGTATGCAGACGTTTCCTTTCGTTGACCTGGAATATGGACCTAGCTAGTCGACGTACAGCTTTTGCCAAGGTCTTTCTGTCACACTGAACTCCCAGAGGTGGTCTGAGAGTAGTATTGGGGACCTTGGTTTCTTTACACACATCACAGGAGCCTACGTAGTTTCTGACATCAACTGTCATTCGTGGCCAGTATAAGTGTCTTCTTAATCGTTCCAGTGTTTTCCCTATGCCTCCGTGAGAAGCTACTGGCGGATCATGCGCCCTCGAAATGACGTTGGAGACAAGCCCACGCAGAATCCAAAGCTTCCAAGCTTCTTCTTCCTGAATCGGATCGCCTGTTCTCGGTACAGTCCGAATATAAACGAAGCCATCCCTGACACAAAGATTTGGCAGCTTATCAGAAGTTGATTTAACTTTCTGCCTCAACTCCTCATATTCCAACGAGTTGAAATATGGAGAGCTAAGGTCTACTTTCGGACCAGGATCTTCAGATGGTGAGAAGCTGTCACAGTGGATTCGTGACAGAGCATACGGGACGACGTTCAAGCTTCCTCTTCTATGTTCGATGGTGAAGTCGAAACCTTGAAGCTTCAAACTCCACCGAGCAAGTCTACCGCTGAGGTCCTTTTGAGACATCAGCCATTCCAGGCTCGCATGATCAGTCACTATCTTAAACGGCATAAGATCTATGAAGGGCCGGAACTACTGTACACTTAAGATTGCTGCTAAGCATTCCTGCTCTGTGACGGTGTAATTTCGCTGGGCTGAGTTCAACTTTTTCCAGACGTAGGCCATCGGCTTCTCGTGGCCATCGTCATCTAGGTGTAACATCACTCCACCAATACCTTGTTGGCTCGCATCACACTGGATAACGAACGGTTTGGTGAAATCTGGGCTCACTAGCAACGGAGCAGAGGTAAGTTCCTGTTTCAACAATTCCAGAGACGTCTGGGCTTCAAGTTTCCATTGGAATTGACTGGGATTTTTCAGGGTGTCTGTAATGGAGGCAGTTAGATCAGCATAGTTCGGAATAAATCGTCGATACCATCCCGCCATACCTAGTAGGCGTCGGGCCTGCCGAACAGTTTTAGGTGACGGATAGACAACTATGGCTGAAATCTGGTCAGGGTCAGTTCGTTCCTCCCTTTCCGACAATAAAACCCAAATATTTAGTCTCTTTGGTACAGAACTTACTCTTCTCAACGTTGATAGTAAGGCCAGGTTTCCTCAAACAATCCGCTACCCGGGATAAAAGAGTGAGATGAGAGTCAAAGTCTGATGACAGTGTTAGCAAATCGTCTAAGTAGACGAGAACATTTTCACGAAGATCGAACGGAATGACTGTCCATAAGGCGGCACATGGTTTGTGGAGCATTGCATAAGCCGAATGGCATCACTGTGTACTGATAGAGAGGATGACCAGGTACAGTAAAAGCGGTTTTCTCTCTGGAATCAGTGTCTAGTGCGATCTGCCAGAAAGCGTCTTTCAAGTCCAGGCTTGAAATGTAGTTTGCCGGAAGAAGTCGACACAGAAGTGCGTCTATCTGCGGCAGCGGATAGGCGTCCTTCCTAGTAACGGAGTTGACCTTCCTGGCGTCAAAACAAAGGCTTCCTCACTAGTACCACTGGAGAGCTCCAAGGACTCTGGCTCTCCTCTATCGCATCCAGCATTAGCATGCGTCTTAATTCGGCACTCATCAAACTCTGCACTGCAGGTGAAATCGGATAAAATCTCTGTTTTATTGGAGTTGCGTCATTCATTTCGATCCTGTGTGTGACTAAGGATGTTTTTTTCAAGCCTAGAGAGGCGAAAGAAGGAAAAAGCTGTTTCGTGGCTTCTAGACGTTGGTGGTCTAGAACAGAAAGAACATGGCAGTCGGTATCAGAGGTAGCTATTAGGCTTGGTGCCACTTCTGCGACTATACCCAGGACATCTGGAGCCAACCCAAATAGATGCCAGAAGTCTATTCCTAGATATAGTGCCTGTGTGAACCCAGGGAGCACGTAAAGACGTATGTTTTGGAAAGTGATGTCCAAGTCCAGATGACCATGAACAGTCGTCATGGCACCATTAGCCACTTGTACCTGTGTACGATACCTCTTCCATTCAACATCTGCTTCAGCTAGCTTCTCTAGGGCTCCCTGGCCTAGGATACTGACAGTGGGACCACTATCAAGTAACCCAGTCTCAGTTCGCCCGAGCAGTCTTACTTCGGCATACGGTCGAATGTCATCTGGCATCGACATGGAAATATGTGCCAGTTTCTTTCGTTTATGCTTCATTCGTCGACAGTATTCTCGCCAACGAACGATACGAAGGATACATGAATCCTACCTAGCTCAGCTACTGAAGAGAAGATGCGGTCTCGTACTGCATGATAGTTCTGCAGGCGCGAATGATAAGGCGTCAGTGAATATAAAACAGGCTCACGCTCGTCATAGCAGAGCTTGGTGGCCGTTTTAATATTGAAACGCCAGGAGACCGAACCTCCTGCTCAACAACATTGCCAGAAGGAAGTACTGTTGGTTTTAACGGAAATTAAAGATTCTTCCAAGGAAGTGGTGTCGTGGGCTCCCTATAGGTGGAAACGGGAGCTTAAAAATCTACAGAGAAGTCAATTAGGTTCTCTACTTCCATCAAGGAACTATCATTAACATTGAGACTGTCTAAAGGATTGTTACTATCACCAGAATCAATGAGTGATATTAACGGTCAATCTATTGTCTGTTCGATAAGATCTGCTGATTGAGCGAACTGTTTTCCCTGGTCATTGGTTGATCTGGAGTTGTTGAAGCTGGTACCATTCGGGATGTCACACTCGGTCGAGAAAAGGTGTTGTGATTCCCGACCCGCTTCGAGTTTTCTGTAAATACTGTCTGCAGTTTGGCTTGAATACATCCTTGCGTCCAGATCTATAACAGAATATCTGCTGTCGATCTTGTAAACAGTCTTCATAGAAGTGACCTCACAATTCCAACAGACAGCTTTTGGTTGTGCTGAAATAGCAGATACTGCTGCTGCTTCCTCACTGTATTCAGGCGATATGGACTGATCTGGACACGTCGACCGATAATCCTCTATCTCGCTAACTCTAGCCTATATTTGAGTTACGAGACATCGCAATTGGGCTATCGTATTTGTAGGATGTAGACAAATTTTCTGTTGAATGTCTGGCAACAGGTTGGACTTTACTACCTCCAGAAACTCTAAATTTGGCAAGGGGTTCTGTAATTGGTCACGCAAATGTACCAGGTGTTGAAGATACATAGCGAATGATTCCCCTGATTTCTGCTTTCTGGACATCAGCTGTAATTTGACCTTAAGGTCATCTTTTGCTACTCCCCATTCAGCTAACAAAGCTGCTTTTACGTACTCCCACGAAGGCGTGGAGTTTTGTCTCAGGAAAGACGAATTCATCTACAGTCAGTCGAGAGCTATGACCGCTGTAGGAAATATTCCATCTTCTGATATGACTACCAGAACATCGTTGTCCTGTACTGGACGGGACTCGACTGAATGGAGTTTGTGAAAAGCGTGCATTATTTGGTCCATGCTGACCATTTGCAGACGATGCCGTTGGATTCGAAGATCTGTTAGTATCCGGAAAATATCTCGGTAATATCGGTTCACTCACAGGAGGAGGTGGACGTGAGACATCTACTGGAGGCATAGCCGCCGATTATTGCTGTCGAATGTTGTTGGATATCTCCGTACGCAGCGTCTCCAAACTTTACTCAAAGCCTTCACGGACTAGGTCTTGCAGCTGCATGCGAAGATCTAACATCAGGGCCTCTGTTGCTACCGAACCTTGACCATGAGCAGTAGGTAGTGGAGTATTTCGTCGTGAACTAGGACAAAGATTCACGGCTGACTGGCGGAATCGTTAATGGTGGCAGATCGAACCCCGGCACGGGCTGCTTAAGCTCGTGATTTACAGGTTTCGTAATTGTGAGGCGGCACCTACAATTCGGGCAATTTGCCTGTTCGCCGTGCGCAAGCATGCTTTATGGAACACGTGTCCACAGGTCGTCACAACCGGCTTTCTTTTGACTGACCAGTCTCCATCCTGACAGATGGTGCACTGGTCGGGCAACTTGGTCAAACTGTCTGTTGCGGGAGGTGGTGCTCTCACTGTGGCCATTGGATCTACGAATATTTAAAATGAACGAAAAGTAGGGACTATCGTGGCCAGAACCAAGACAGCAAAATATTCCAAGTCGCACAGGACGAAGAAAAAATTTTTTGCATCAGCTGAGGGTTGATATTAAACTAAAAGTTGTCAGGCAACTCCAGGGTTACTACATAAATAATAGAAGTATTGATAATATCTAGTGCATGTATACTCTAAACTATAGCGCACAAACAGAAGAAAGTCTACCAAAATTCAAAAGATAATTTTTCCGATGTCACTAAAGATATTGTAAAGTTGATGTACTATATGTTAAAAGTCCATCCAGTCGTGACGTCCATATGCATTCAAGGTAAATCGTCGAGGCTCTAACGAAGACCGACGCCTAAAATCAAAATCAATAACTGCACTAGCGAAATATAGTAAGGATAAAAATAAACTACGACGTGCAATTAAAATTATACGAAAATTCCAGCTCGTAAACTAACTCGGATGTTCCCAAAAGCAAGAAGAAAAAATTCATAAAAGTTTTCTGCCTCACTGTCTAAGAGCTAACTCTCAACACAAGGATCTCCCAGGCTCACTCTCTCTCCAATCCGGACAGAAACTATACAGTAACGGCAAGCAGTGTGGATGTGTGCATGAAAAAACTTGGATTCTCACCGAAATCTGGGAAAAGTCGGGTTGGAGATGTCAAAGACTGAAAATGTTACTAGAGATTCTTCAGGGCAGTTAGCAGTATGCCAACTCTTGATTACTGAAGGTCTCCAGCATCACTTTCATCCTCTAACAACTCTTTCCTTCCTCCTCACCTGATTGCAATAACTAGCTAACCTTCCAACTGGGCAAAGTCACGAGTCTGGTCAACTAGTTAGCTAAAAGCCAAAAAGTCATATCACAGAATCTGTGCAGCCAGTTGGCCAACAAATGAAAAATCATTCGTGAGGCCACCTACTATTTCCATAGCAGAGGGCCAACGGAAAAGATCTCAATTCAAAAAGACTCACAAAACGCAAAAACTTTAAAAAACTTTCAAGACTTGAGGCTTGACCAAAGTCAAACCTAAAGTCGAACTTCAGGTACTACAAGAATACAAAAACTTTAAACTTTCAAAAATACAAAATTTTACTTTAATGACAAAAGTTTCAAAAACTCTTAAACTTTCTCAAAACTTTAAAAACTTTAACTTTACTCTACAAAAACTTTAGATATCAAACCAGGCAGCCTCAGGTCCGCATGCATCTTCCACTAGATATGAGACCACAGTCAGACAATTAGCTAACAGCCAAATCTTCAAGGCATTTTTGAAAAGAGATTCAAGATCGAATAAATTCAATCTTAAACCTTAAGTCTTAAGGTGAAGATGTACGGCGAGAGGCTGACCTTCAGAGACCCGTATATAAGCTTCGGAGACGCAAAAAATCTCTAAACAGAACAGACCTAGTCTCTAGAGACGTTTTTGGTCTCCGGTCTGCCGTCGTGTATTTTAAAATAAACAGCTCTCCAGGTTCGGTCTCCGAAGTTTATTCATTTGTCGTCTCCGGAGACTATTTGTGTGTTCTGGTCAGTTAAGTGTAGGTCGACTCGGTAAGGAAAAGGAATAAAGTGGATGTGGATTGAGTTTGACAAATTGTTACAAAGAAATTAATAAACAAATGAGTAATTTCGTCAATAGAATTCTGGTTATTTAAAAAAAAAATTGTTTTTATCCCGTTAATTTTGTACACCAAGAATATATTTTCTTTTTGACTTTTTCAGTTTCCCATAACATCAAAATATTCATAACTTTTGAGATAATCCTTTCTAACAATCTCTTGCTTAACAATTAACAAAGATCTTTGGAGATCTCTAGAGAGCAAACTTTAAATTTCTATACACTTCGGAGACGTGTCTGTAGAGACCTAATTTGATGTCCCGGGACAAGTCTCTTACCGTGTAAGCTTTTCGGAGATTTTAGTCCCTCTAAAACGGAGACTGGAGGCCAAAAGTCTCTCACCGTGTATCTTTACCTTAATGGTCGCATTAAGTGAAGTGAAAATTTGAACCTCTAATTGCTCCATAGTTGGAGAAGAAGTAGTTCACGCATTGTAAGATGCTGAAAACGTAACTGTCGAGGTGTACTTCTCTCTACCCATCGCCATACAGCCATACAAACTGAACTTGAACCACGTACAGTCTCTACGTCTACGCTGGATGTTGAATATTCGCCAGAGAGACTGAAAATCGAACAAAGCAAGAACTATTAAGTAACTTAGTCCAGACAAAATACATAGATAAACATAAAATAAAGCAGAATGTTGCATTACGATGTGGCAAAATATTATAAAGCAGACTGGTAGATCTAGAGGTACTTAGAGAAATCCATTCTGATAGAAGTTACAACTCGTGTTATGATCACGCACGTGATATTTTCATACAATATATCACCACAGATATCACATTACAAATGCGATATTGGTTGTTTTTTTTTGCATAAATAAGCATTCCATTTTCCATGTGCATAATTTACTATGCACATTAATAATCTTCTGCATTTTTACATTTCCAATCCCATAAATTTAAATCGCCTTAAGTCGTTTAAACAGTTAAACATGCAGAATTTTTCCCTTTTCAAGTCGTGTTCATTTACATAAAATATTTTATGATCACAACATATGCTTTTCCCAGCTACGTAAGATTTGTGATCGACTACGTGACGATGATAACATGCTGGAAAAACGCTGGTGTAACAAAAAGGTCCTGAGTTAAAAATTTCTAAATTCGCTAACAAAAAAAAATTATGGAATAAGATATTAAATCAGTTGTGATTCAAGAAAGTTGTTTTAGTTTACCAAACTCCATTCTGCACCTGCACACTCTTCTCCAAATAAGCAAAACACGGCGGGTAGCATAGCAACGGGCATATCCTGGAATAATACGATGGAAATCTGCCGTTTCGGTGCTATGTTTTACGATGTTGTAAGTTTTACGTTTGTTGTAACTTCTTCCAGATTCTAAAAAAAAATGTTATTTACGATTTCCACGAATGATGAAGGCTAAACGACTCATTTGGCACGAGTCACAAAATAAAATTTAAAGTCCCTGGGATAACTTTTATTAAAAGAGTACTAAATACACACAAATCACAATATTTGTAGAAATATTTATATGCATTATTATAGTATCAACATTAGAGTGATGCTAAAACTATAAACACATAAAATCAGGACAAATAAAATTATTTTAACAATTCCACGCTGGATTTCGTATCTGTTCTCTTTGTTACTTTGTACAAAAGATAATTCTATTCATTTATATTACAACAGTTACTTATTTGAGGAAAAACTTTAACTGATTCTCTTACATTAAAAATATTCGTGGTTATAATATAGATGTGTTTACAGCTTACACTACATTCGAGAGAGATTTCAATGTTCTTATTCTTTTTAGAATATTCTATATCAAGAGATATTTTTACGTATTCAATATTAGTTCTAATTTTTATCGTTATCTTTTCAACTGTTCAAGCAGTTACGATGTAAACATCAATGCGGCCATTGTGAACTTTAAAGTGGGAGGGGGGCGAGGCTGGCTCTTGCTTGCAGGTATAAATGTGTGTGAATCAGGGCTTTTGGAACTTGCACTTGGGCACCAATCAAGTTGTAATCATTAACCGGCAAATTTTCGCAGTGATTTTTTTAGTCTCTCACTTTTATTTGCACTTTTTATTCTTATTCGATTTGTACTGTTAGTTTTTTCGGACAAGCCTTGTACCTGAAATTCAATTTCCAAAACCCACTTTAAGTTATTATAAGAAAATGCAAAAAAAAAAAAAAATAGAAGAAGCGCTATGTACACAGTACTAGGCAATCGTCTTACGATTACCTATGACTACTACCATTTCTGCAGCCTTTCATATCTTTCCATAAATTAACGCAATAAATAAATTCAAACAGCTCAATATGCTAAGTGTTAAGGAATAAAATAACAACAGTCTTTGCGTGGATACTACAGTAGGCTACTGCCGTTTTGCATAGATGAAACAGATAACGGCTGCCAGCAACTTGTGTATTCCATTGAAGGGCATGCATGTAGGCTTATCTGGTAAATTGACCGCAGACAAGTTTTTGTCATGACACAGACGTAGCTAAAAAATCCTGCAGTCGCTGTACAGTGGTTCTATCAAGGGCACATAAATCGAAATCAAACGTTTTGCTAGTCACTTCGAAACGACCCGTAGCTGCAATCATTTCCACCACTTTCTGTAATTCATTATTATCTTGCAGTGTCATAATTTTATGCTGGAGCTCCCGGAGTTCGGACATGTAATCAACATTAATAGAATTCCTGTCGTTTGAGTTGTTTGTGGGCAAAGTCATTGGTATAGGAGCAGATGATGGGGTACGAAACACAGGAGAATTGCTGCTAATACGAGGAGAAGCATCCTGAGGTATTGATTGATTCGAAGAAGAGTTTGTTGCCGATATAACTGGTGAACTAACTTTGTTGTCCACTTTAAAGTCGTCTTTTTTGAATTGTTTGGCCGGGGGCTCTGCCTGAGTACTAACAATTGGAGAGACACTTTTTCTGCTGAATTGCTCTTGTTGATCTTTATTTACCTTCCGTTTTCGTTTCTTTCCATCTTTTTCCGACTTTATTTTTTCTCGACTTTTGTGTTCTTTCTTTTCAGATTTAGTTTCTTCGAAGTGCGGAATTGCAGGCTTCGGCAAGGCCAAATCTGGGAAACTGCTGTTAGATGTATCTGAATGATTATTATTTGACTTGGGCTCACTAGCTGGTGGTGCTAAGCTTTCATTTTCTGATTCGCTTGATTCTTGATCGCTTAGCTTACTGATGGGAGGATTGTCTGCTGAAATCGGGAGAACTTTTTGTTGGACAGATAGAACTGGCTCATTTAATTGTGACGCTGCCTGTGTGATCTTCTTGATTTCGTCTTTTTGCTTGTTATTCTTATCCTTTTTCTTTTCCTTTGAGGGTAAGCCTTTATCTTTTTCTTTGCTTTTTTCTTTTTTCTTGTGTTTATGCTTCTTTTCGGAATCTTTATCGTGTTTCTCCATAGTTTTCTTTTCTGAATTTGAATTTTCTGACGTTCTTGTATCAACCTTTTTCATTTCTTTTGCATCTTTTATTTGCCCGCTGTCTGCCTTTTTTGCAACATCAAAAGTTTTTTCCGGGTTACCTTTTATTTGAGCAATACTCGTAGACTGACTTAAACTTGAAGGTGTAAGAGCAAGAGGTGGATTACTAGAATTGGAACGATCATCTTTGTCTTTCCTTTCACGATCTCTTTCTTTTCGCTCTCGATCTTTATCCTTTTCATAAGATTTTTTCTCCTTTTTAGATTTTTTTCCGCTATTGCTGGATGATTTTTTTCCTTCTAAGAGTTCAGATTTCACCAGTGGCTTTGGAACAATCTCTTCCGCTCGGGTAGATGACAAACTTCTAGGTGGGCTTGGCCTTTTCGGGCTAGGAATTCTTTTCGGACTTGGTGGTCGTTTTAAGGCTCTATCTTTGCTACGTTCTCGATCCTTAGAATGGGATTTTTCTTTATTTTTCTCTTCTTTCTTTTCATTCTTTTCTTCATTGGAGATGATCCTTTTCCCATCTTTTGAAGAGTCTCTTTCCCTGTGTGGACTGCTACGTCGATGTTTGTCTTTTTTCTCACCCTTCTCATTCTTTTCTTTCACTGGTGCAGATGATACAGATGCAGACTTCTCTGTAGTCTTACTGATTCCTTTATTATTTTGAATTAAGCTGGGACTACCTTTGCTTTTCGCATCTGGCGAAACCTTTGTTGTAGTTTTTGTAATAGGTGGACCAAATAGTGTTGCAAATGTTTGCATTTTACTATCCTCCGGCCGAATTTTATGTTTCTTAATTGCATCATTGGTTATTTTCGGCTTAACCACTTGACTTCTTTCATCCGTTGAGTCACGACTTTTCTCATCATAATTCATCAGCAAAATCCCTCCACCTTTTAAAAGTTTCTGTTTAAACTCATCCGAAGGATTGTTGAAAATATGTTTTTTGATTACGCTACGATGTACTGGAGGACCTGTGTTTTGCAAATCCAAATCATAAGTAAATGTTACTCGTTTTTGTTCATCACGATTTTTGAAGTGAATATCAATGGGTAGTACAAAACCAGCATATCCTGATTCTTTTAAGGAGTAAGGCGCTTCTTTGGAGGCTAAATTTTATTTAAATAAAAAAATTTTAACATTATAATAAACTAGTTCATGATTCAGGCTTACTTCTCTTGGGTTTTGGAAATGATTCATGGAGATGAAACACTACTTTTTCAACGAATTGGCTGACATCATTTTTATCCAATCCACGGACATATAATTCCCAGTCATGAGTGAATCCTTCTGGAGTCTTTTTGCTCTTTAGTTTAGCTGTGTGTCCAATTTCAAATAACACTTTTACAGCCATCGCATAAACACCTAAGAATTAAATTAAAAATAAGAAAAGATAAAAGATGTGTATATTTTGCAAAATTTTGTCTTCCGGATACCGATAATAATTGGATTATTTAAACGGTAAATATTCAATTGAGCATTTATCTACACAAGCAATAAAAATATGTAGTAATTATGAGAGAGAAAAAAATTAATAAGATTTTGATGAAATAGGGTGAATCTACACAAAACATTTATAAATCACGAGCCATCATATTAAGGCTTCATCAGAATTATGTGCTTCTGATGGAAATTTATTTATATATCTTTATTGACTAACAACATCATGAGATTTTATTTACTTTCTTTAACTTTTATATTAACAATATTTCTTATGTTTCGAATCCCTTAGAAATATATACTTAACAGCTTTATTAAAAAAAAAAAAAAAAAATCTGTTCAAAACTGCAACATTTTAAGAGGCGAGGGGACGTGATAAGATTTAGAAAAAAATGTAAGAGCATGCGAAAAATTATAGGAAGTCATATTCAGCCCAAAACGCTAAATATGCATTTTCGAAAATTTTCAGGAACAGGTAGAATGTATTTTGATATCATACGGTTTGACATCCAGTTTTACTTAGGGATAATTAAGGATTTGTTGCGATGTAGAGCAGCTCAGGTTGTTGGCATTTTCACAAATTTTAGCCGTTATGTCACGATTTAATCGATAACAGTTTTTTATATATATATATATATGTACCGCTTTGGGCTAGAGCTCATCGTGTGATGTATATCTTTTGTTTAAACGAAACAAAAACTAAGGGTGTTGCAAATAATTCGCCCAAAATTTCCTCAAGAAAAGTGATGCTGTATCTTGTAACAGACGTCAAATGTAACTTAAAGCCCGGTGTATATCTGTTATATCTGAACATACTTAGGACAGACAGCAACTTTAGCCCATCGAACAACACCTGTGGAAGCTCTATGGATTGAAATCGGCAGTCAAAATATACCAGAAATGATAAAAGTAGCTCAATCGTGACTAGTCGCCAGGAATGCTGTTTCCAATAAAAGTCCACACCATACGACACTGAGGATATACGGAAATGCCTCTAGTGAAACATTTTTCGGCACTATACATTGCCCTCCAATCCACAAATGCACTAAGAGTCCCACTCCCCAGTAATCCATTATCTCCTCCGCACAAAAAATCCTACCCACCTCCAGATAGCCTCCTCAAAAGTCCACGCCATATATACACCGACGGGTGAAAAAGCGAAAACCATGTATCCAGTGCGGTTGTTATTTACAGGCCGGGGGAATCCACTCCTCTGGAGAGCCACAAACGTAACCTCCATTCAAACGCATCACATGGCAGTAAATCTGGCCAGCGAAAAAGAAAAATCGGCAGTAATTTTCACAGACGCCATGGCAGCTCTGAAGGCAATAGCCAACCCCACAACTCATGGGCCTCTCAATAAAATCATAAAATAGTTGCTTGAAACAGCAAAAGGCTCAAACCAAGATATCCTGGATACCGGAACATGCTGGTATTCCAGGCAATGAGGCTGCCGACAAAATGTCAAAAGAACTGCCAGACCAACAACAAAAAGGCGGTTTAATAATACCACCATGTGAATCGTTTATTTGAAGGTGTGCTAGAATAGAGATAACAAAAGCAAAATTGAAAAAAGGGAAAGACAAACAACATTTCTGGCAAAACACTGGACGTATACTGTACCATCAAAACACAAACCCGATCAACCCAGATAGCAAGGTGTCAAAATAATAAGAGTGCGAACAGGTCATACGCGAATCACCTATTCTATATAGTAGAACCCCACAACCTGGCTGTGAGAAATGTCAAGTACCACTGACAATTGAGCACATACTGACGACATGTACAAAGACAAAACGGATAAAATGAGGACCTCTCCCAACCCTTCCCGAATTGTTTTCTCCCGATCCCCTTCTCAAACTCCTTACACAGCTGCAAATACATCATTCTAAAATATTTGCAGCATTCTTATGTAAAACCACTGACATGCATAATATGGACTGACTACGTCCATAGAAATACACTGCAGAAAGTGGGCTCACTTCTATATAGCGTTCTCTTTCGGCCTAAGCACCAAGTACCACTTGAGAGATAACTGTAAACAACAAATAAATAAGTGAGTTCGTCGAAATAAATGTTTTAAATTAATTATTTGAGTTAATTAGTGATAAAAAGTGTTTTACCAAAGGCAATATATTCATAGATACTCAACAGAAATTCGAAAGGTTTTATTAGAATCACTTTTCAACTTCCCGCCAATGGCTTTTTCCAGGGACCAAAAATAACTGTTATTTTTTTGTAAGCGAAAAAACTCTTTCATAAAGCTTTCTAGGAAGTAGCGTAGTACAAAAGGGGACTATATACAGCACTTAGACTAGCTGCCTACGTTGAAATCAAGAAAGTTTCGATTTTAATATATAAATCCAATCCTAACTGTTATTATAAAACATATTTTTTATATTTCAATTTTAACTGTTAAAAAAAATACTTATATTATTTTACAGCGATATAAAACTCTTTGCCAGAGTTTTACATATTTCGTCTATTATAAGAATTAAAAATGAGTTTTATTTTTTCCTCAGGAAATAAAATTTATCAATGGACGTTTTCTATTTTTGTTGTCTATATTTGTTACAAGATGAAATTTGTCAATATTTTTAAAAAAATTTGTTCAGGAATTAAATTTACATTTTTTTTTTAAAACACCGTTTACAGTGAAAAACTAAAGTTATGTATGGCAACACCAAGCAGGGGTTGCCGATTCCAATTTTCCTTTCCCTAAGAACCTAATTCGGACATGTTTATTTCTTGAGGAAAAAATTAAAACTCATTTTTATCTGTTAAATGCTGCGAAAAATGATAAACTCAATTAAAGACTTTTATTTCTTGAGGAAAAAAATAAAACTCATTTTTAACTGTTAAAAGTTGAGAAAGATGAGAGAAAAAAATAAAAATCATTTTTAAATGTTAAATCGAGAGAGAAATATAAAACTAAAGATAAGTCTGTTATTTACTCAGAAGAAAATAAAATTCTCTTTTGAACTATTTCATTAGAAGATAAAATATAAAATATCAATAACAAAGTGTTAAAACCAGACTTTTAAAATATTTCTTATAACTCTTTCGGTCCCTGGTTTTTTCAATGTTGGCACCAACGTAAAAACAATTTTTGACACAAAAAATTGAAATAGCTTGCAATAGCATATCGAACAGTACATATTACATATGCCGGTGTGTAAAACTGAGAAAAGTTTGGTTTGAATGACTCCTGCAATTTGTACCGTCAACTACTATTCTAGTAAAAAATGACTTTTTGTAAAAAAATTACATTAAAAAATGACATATCATCCACACCACTTAATGCGGAAACCTTCGTAGTACCTCACTACAATACTGCGGTGGCAGCGAGTTACAGCGCTAAACAAGTGCTGCCCCACTTGATGTTTTTTTTTGTTAAATTTAATTGCAGTAAGATGACCCCCCTTAATTTCAATGCTAGATCCGCCCCTGGACAGTCCAATATCTAATGATTCGTTCTTTGAATTTTTCTAGTCAAAAATTCTTTGAACCAAATCAAATCTCTCTTATTCTGGGTTTATTCATTTTCTATAATTGTAGCAGATGCTCAACAGTCTCAAACGCTCTCTAGAATTATAGGAGCACGCAAGCATTTTTATTCATTATTTAATAGAGATGATAAGAAGTATTTTATAAGTTGCTAGTACTTTTTTATACGTCGGCAGTGGCTGATATTCTTCAGAATTAGTTGAGTTTCGTACGGTCGATTAATAATTCCATGGGTTGGATAATTCGTCTGGCAACAATTTATTCACAATACATGTATGTTTCTATACTTCCAAGAGTCAATCATCATGCTTGAGTTTAAATAATTGACTGGTTTCTTCTTTTCCTTCGAATGCTTCTTTAATATCATTCCACCTTATTGGATTAAAAGTAAAAGAAGTACTTACGCTTGTCACTATTTCAAATATCCCGCTGTATGTATAGATCTATGTAATCTGTTATAATTGTGTTATGTAAGCCACTTGAATTTAGCCAGTTAATATTAAAGTCACCAACAATAGGATGTTTTTATTGATTTAATATAAATCAATGAAGCTCTTTTTTGTACAGTACACACACCAGAATATAAAAAGACAGTTTGATAGAATACTATTGGCGAGACCAAACAAGCAATCGAGTTAAAATCAAACTAAAGCGTAATTGAATTCACTTCTTTGTTGAATTTCAGCCAAAAATATAATGATTTTCAATTCTTTTAATGCAGAATTTGACTTCACTAAATTTGGGTTATCACAATTCCTGCTTTCTCTATATCCTTATGGCGAATGTTTTTGAACTTCTGGGGGCCCCAGGAGCATAACGTAAATGTTGTTAAAGTGTTCATTTGAAGGAAATTGTGACGACATAGGTTGTCTATGGATGCACAACAAAAAAACATCAGGTCTGCTCTGAAAAATGTTTTCTTATTAATTTAACAACTTAACTGTTAAAGAAAAAATATATATATTTGTATCATGAAAATATTAAAAAACTAACACTTGATTTGATCGAATTGTTTGACTGTCAACGATTTGACGGGAAGTCCCGTATAGACTGAAGGTCAAGAAACGCACAAATACTTTTCAGGAAAGCTCCGAGAGTAGAATGATAGTTTTTGTGCTCCGAAATTGATGTAACCGTCTGATAATTATATCTGTTGTTCTTTTCTAACGGAAAACTGTAACTTCAAACATGCGGTGATGTGTTGTGGTCTAAACAAATGTTCAACAACCTACCAGTGAGCATTCAAGAGCTTTCAATTAAATTTTTTTTTTTAGATTATATGAAATGTAATTTGAAAAACGTTTAAACCTATGAAATTTCAATTAATTGATAATTATTTACAAATGTAAGGACAACTGGAAAAACGACAAACAAAATAGAACTCTTCTGCTTGTAAAAATTTTTCAGTTTAAAATTTTGAGTTTTTATTTTTTTGGGTTCTGTAATCAAAGGGTGCCGACGGGACCCTATTACTAAGCCTCCGCTGTCTGTCAGCGGGCTGTATCTCATGAACTGTAACAGGTAGACAGTTGAAAAGTGACAGATTTCACTGTGCAAAAGCTGATGACTTCAATTAAGAAAAAACTTCGATTGTTCTCTCGACTAAAACTTATTATTTTTTTTTATACAATATTACTAATGAATAAACAGTACAAAAACAACGAAAATCTTCTTTTACACAGTCTTAGTGATATAGTAAGGTTTTGAAAACCGTGAGTTACTTTCTACGACAGTCTCTTGATTGAATTAATTTGTCTATTGACGTTCCCTCATCGCCTAAAATTTTTACTTTACGTGTATTATATTTTCTTCTTGATGCGACTGAGGTCACGCTGGCTTGAAGTTTAACATGGGTTCCTAGCTCTTTATGGCTATATATTTTTTGCTATTTCTCTACTGTTCGTTTAATAAATAGAAAAATAAATAAATATTCCAGATGTAGATATATCTAATTAAAAAAAGGATTACTTTTAATTTAATTTTTAATGCATTAGACAAAGAATTTCAAAGAATGTTTTTTTCTTTTTAAAATGAGAAGTTTTGTTATAAATAGAATTTCGCGAATATCATTGAGAAATAATGTATATAGTTTCAAAGGTTACAAAACAGGGCGATGAAAACAATTTTAAGATGTCAAGGTATACTCATATTCAAGGAATCCTAGATGCTCTAATAAGGTTAAGTGTTAAGCAACAAACATTTTAATGTATTAGTGTGTGTTTTCTAAATAAAATAAAAAGAAATCTAAGTCGTGAGTACTTAACTAGGTAAATGGCACCAATTTGTGTTAAGAAATTGTAATGATTTTAGATTTCTTTTTAAAGTTTTAAGATATTATTCGGTTATATATAAGGTATATATATAAGTATATAAGGGTTGTGAAAATGGCAAACTGTCGGCTAATAAATACATGTTTGAATAAAAGAAATACTAATATACAAAGCTAAAAATTTTATTATAATATACTCAATGTATAAAGTAAAAGATGTTTCAAATCAAGTGCCTTTCAGCGTATCACTTCAATCCTTGGAGTGAAGCGATAAAAAATCATTTTTCTATGTACTTTTTACTTCTACATTACACGTGAATAAGTTCAAATTTCCGAACTATTTTAAATCTGTTTTGAAGTTTTGTTTGACCGACGAAGACTAATGTATAATTCGAGGCGCAATTTCACCAAATAACTTGCGATTATAATACGATGAGTTGTAGTTCTGAAAATAACTGAACCAAAATTAAAAAATTTAGAAAAAATACTCCTTGTATCGCAGCAGGTATATCGCATTTGAATTTCTGCAATGTTCATTATGGTGTAAAATACTTTTACAGCTGCGAAATCCTAAATAAAACGATAGTGTGAGGTGAGATGAAATTAGTCAACATGATCGAATTATGTATAATGCTGAACAAAGCCTTTTAGTTATTATAAATCAGAGTGAAATGGATGGAATTGTTCTGCTTAGTTTTTCAGTTTCGATCGAAATTTCATGTTTTACAAAAGTTGTGAATAGGTTTGTTGTCACATTGTGTTCTTATTACACAAAAAACATTCCACATGACTCTGCCGAAACGATTTATGATTTAAACATAAACATAATAATATATAATATATATATATATATATAATAATAATAATATATATCTATTTGGGTACTCGTGCGAAGGGCACGCATAGCGCTGGCCACATCTTAGAAAGTTACAAGTAATAATATGCAGTATAGTTACAAATAAGATAGAAAGCAAACATGAAATACAATGGAATAAAAGAATAGAATACAACTAGGAGCCTAATATGTATATAGTAAAGCAAAATATAGCATAATCAGGTGCACAGTACACCAGATGCGATTTACAGGCAAAATATAGAGCCCTTAAAATTAGAAGAGAATATAATAGTCAGAGTTAATAGCAAGATCAGAGATATAGTACATCAAGCCACGATTGTCTTTTCAACCGGAAATGGTGACGCAAGTTAATATTCGGTTAAATTAATTAACAAAGGAAAACAATAATAAACAACACCTACTAATAGTAGTCTGAGGGTAGGTTAAGTATAGAAGGATGGATAACAGGAAACATATCCAATCCCGTCACAGCTGTAGTGCAACTGGTGTGAGAAATGTAGAAAATGTTAGGAATGTAAGGCAAGCCGGAGGCAACATTGAGGTAAAGACCGATGTCAGGACAGCAAGGCGGATGGCCCACATATAGCTGTCGTCAGGAAGTCCAGAGCTTCAGACTTGAATGAATTCAGTAAATCAGCGCGTCTAGCCTCCTCAGACATGCGGTTCCATAAAACTAAAAATATCTGCAGATCGTCTGCATATATGTGGAAACGTACATTATTCAAGGCTGTAGTGACATCGTCGATAAAAAACGTGAACAAGAGTGGAGCCAACACAGCGCCCTGTGAGACTCCATCAGTTACCGGCCTCTTTGAAGTGTAAGAGTTGCTGCATTTTACCATGTCTATGCCTCAGATGGCACTTGATCATTCCACAGGCAGATGTTGAGAACGCAAAACGCGTACGGAGCTTGTCAACCAGCAGTGTGTGGTGAGCGAATTCGAAAGCCTTACTAAAGTCCAGCAGCACATGAATCACACAGTTGTCCCTGTCGTAGTGATTGAGAATGTCTGTGGCAGCTTCCAGCAAGGCAGTGCTTGTTGAATGATATCTCTTGAACCCAGACTGTCGGCCTGATAATAAGTTGTTAGTGCCAACATGAGTGGAAATTTGGTCAGCTATCAATATCTGAAGGACTCGGTCTCCATTCAGAGATATCAGCAGGGTAATTATTTTTGGGGATAGGAGTAATCAGACCCACTTTCCAATGGTCTGGAAATTGTGACGAAGACAACAGTCTATTCATCAAATGTGTGATAATCGCCAGAATGAATGGTAAAATAATCCTGTAGAATTTAAGAGGTACGTCGTTATATCCAATAGCATATGATTTGACCTTCCGGAACGCATTCACTATGTCAACTCCTGGGACATGAAGCTATTGGCTACGGGAAGATGAGACAGTACGCTGTACATACGCAAAGCTGTCTCTTAAATCATTAGGCAGCAAGACAGTGCTGAGACAGAGATATTTGGCATACTCATCTGGATCAAAGTCAGGCTGATCCCTCGCTTCAGAGCCCAAGCCAAGATCATTGATCATATTCCAATTGATGACATTACCATCCCTGATACCTGATATGCTCTCTAAGTTTGGTCCTGATCAAGTAGTCGGCTTGTCTTCTCAATAGATGAAACTTACGATAGTTAGCAGCCATTCATTTTGTCGCTCTTCCACTGCCTATAGGCAAGGTCACGGTACTGAGATTTCAACAGAATGTCTGGAAATTATATATATATATATCCTTTACGGTACGGATTCTAATCGTTTTAAGTAGGACCTGTCTCTCAAAAATTAAGCATAGTGAATCGGAGAAATATTAAGCTGCAGAGTTATTGTCGGCGTCAGCAAAAATGAAACCAATCAGTCCTTGCGAGGTCTGCCTTAAGGGCATTATCCTGAATGGTTGAGAAGAAGTTTTTTTTACATATTTGCATTATTGCTAATTGTTTAGGCACCAGTAAAGAGCTTGCAAAACATATACGCTGGCAATAACAAATCAGTCAAGGGAGAACCCTTTTCTACATGTTTTTTGTTCTCTAGGGTAGCTAGTAATTAGATATCGACATCAAGACCCAGGAAGACACACTTTTGATTGAATTTTTAACTTTGGATGCAAGTGGTTATGGCTATTTGCTTTTAAGTGTAACTATAATACCAATATATTTGAGTTCAATAAACAATCATAAAAATATATGAGCAAAAAATCGAGAAAATTGTCTTCTCTTCTTCTCTTATTAATTGTAAGTAAACGGCTGTGATTACTGCTTGCTTATTATTTCACCAGGATTAGTTTTTACTCGTGCATTCATTCCCATCAAATTTAGAGTGACACTCTAATCGATTAATTTGATTCCTACCTTTTACAGGCTTGTTTTAGTTATATAAGACAAAATCATTTAGATTTATTTAAACCATGAATTTTGTATCGATTCTGACAGTTTCAAAATTTTCAATAAATGGTCAGTATTTTTATTAAATTAAATAAAAAATTATAGTTTCCGTATTTTCTGATTAAGTCATATCCAATTAGTTCTACAATGTTTATTTACTTCACGGTTCACGTTGCCTAAGGCGCAATCTATACAACTTTAGATTGTGACTCTTTCAATCTTCATCTCAAATTCATATCATGAATTGGTTGGTTGGAGCTGTTAGATCTCCATTATAACGGCGATTTAAGATTTAATAAATCTAACTACATAAAAAAATGTAAATAATAAGACAGAAGCTAACTTTAAAGAAAGATGCAATATGCTAGAATACATTTCAAAGCTAAGTATAGTTACATCTGAAAGGAATAAAGTGAAACTCTTCGTTCTATATCATGCGATAGGACCTTACCCAAATTATGTAGCAAGATTATTCGCGTCAAATTTTTTGCTCCCTGTAACCACTCCCGTCATTTGTAGCCGGCTGATAATATTCACTTTAAAGTTGCGGCAAAAATAAAATCTGATGAATTTAACGGAGTCTGTTTTTCATAATCACTGCTTTTTACTATCTCGATAATTATCAATTGTTGGCTACTGCAAATGTCCAAAATACTGCACACAATTGCTGCAAGAAATAATTAATGGCAACTAATGTCAAAAAGCGAAGTGTCGTCAAGAGTGCCAACCGCCAATAATATAAATGGAATTAGAAAAAAATTGGTGTTAAGCACTGAGTTGGAGTTGATGCAGTGCTGGGGCCGGATTCCGCCTGTGAAGAATTTGCCAGTGTACACGATTTGAAAAACTCACTGGGAGGGAAAGTGTACACTTTTGAATTTCAAGCGATTCCGTAAGGATCTGTGTAATCTTAAGTGCTGAATGTTGTTTGAGTGATAAAATAGTCTTTTTGGAGAAGTTAAGCTTAGTTTAGTTATAAGAAATGATTTACATGAATTCAATGGTATTAAGGCAACTACGGCTTAGAGAAAGGTAAAATAAGTAACATAACAAGTAATTTTGGAAACACCGCTTGACAAAAACTCACAGGTATCTATTCAAAATTCACGACAAAAATTTCCGTCAGAAAATATTAATTAAATGTACACAATTTAGACTGAAAAACTCATTTCCATTTTTGCGGAATCCGAGCTTCCATTTAACTAAGTAGTAGTAGTGTGAGCTTTCGAACAAAGCTTTCGATTTAGTGCCACACGCAGAAGCAGTACTCGCTGTATAATAAAGTATCTTGACTTAGCAGCAGTACATAATCAATGCTGTATTGACATGGCAAACATGTTTTCTTTTTTATTTTCTCTAGGAAACATGTCTGCCATATTCAAACCGAAGCGTATTATTTTATTGTTGTTCGGAATTTAATTGAACTGTTTTTGTAATTTTATTATTGCTTTCCATACAGCCTTTGGGATCTTTATATATCAAACAAGTTGTATTAAATTGGAGTTCACAAATGGGCCGAATCGGGCAACTCCTTCGTAATCACTTATGGCTTGTTCACGAGCGCGATTTATCGCATGCGACAGAGCTCTGATTGGCTGCAGCAATGTAGTTGTCGCTGAACATGCTTACTCTTTCTACGTTTCGTGCGATACACAAATTTATCGCAGCAATGCTCTTAGTTTGGTGCGATTTTCACCTTAACCTCAACATTTACGTTTGTTTACATTTGTAATCAGACGCTAAGGCTCCGTAGTGATGTCGAAATTTATTATAATATGCAAATATATAAATATAAAAACATAAATATATGTAAATTTCACACTAATATCTCCTTGCCACTACAAAACTAAACAAGTGAAGTTCTAGCCTCTGTCAACCTTGTGAACGTATCGCGCGATAAAAACCATTCGAAAATAGAGATAGATTTACAGAAAGAGCAGCACGTCACGTATCGTATCGCGCTCGTGAACAGGGGTTTAAGGTGAAAGCCCAATGCACGCGGCAGGCGTCGCGTCGTTTTGACAGTTCTCCGCGGCAGACGCGTGTAGGATTTGAGCAAGGCCCAATGGACGCGTTGCGTTGGTACTCTTAAGATTTATTTATAAAAAGAAAAAGTGATAGAAAAGCTTGAGTTATTATTTAAAAGTGAAATAGTGGGCCATGAAGTCGCCGAAGGCACCGACACATTAAAAGGCCTTAACGTGCCGGGTACAGCATGCAGTAAGAGCTCACTCTCACTGCTTTTTGTATACTCGCCATGGAGGAAAAACTAAAATTTCATCTTAAACAGGTCCTAAAGCCCAAAACTGTCGCCCCCATAGCAAAATGAAGTTAAAACAAATAGGAGCCATATATGTTTTTTTTCTAATAGTTTAAAAAAAAATTGCTTGCAGAACAAATTTATGGAAATTACAGCGTTTGAACAAAATACAAGCAACTTTTATATGAAAAACTCCTTCAGTAAGACAAGGCAAGAAGACTGTGGATGTCGCCTGCTGACCAGCCCGCTGCTCTCTTTTTTCGACTTTGTTCATGGCTTGTATCTTGCGGGGGTTACGGCATAGCAAATGCTTCGACGTGATAATGTCGTCGTCAGAAAGTAGAGCAAATTTCTAAAATTGTCGTTGCGCAGTACATTTGAGTTTGACAGTTCTTGTGTTGGTACATTTCACATACTCTTCTGTTAAAACTGGCATAACTGCATATAAGCTCTAATGTAACTTATACTTGTTCTTAAAAAACGTAAAAAAAAATCCGTAGACATCACAAAAAAGCAAAACTCAACTCAACTGCCCTGGGGCTGGATTCCGCAACTATGAGTTTACGCGTACATAAAATTTTGTTTGCACCACCTTGCCCCGATTCCGCAAAAATAGAAATGAGTTTTTCAGTCTAAATTGTGTACACTTTAATTAATATTTTCTCGCGGCAATTTTGGTCGTGAATTTTGAATAGAGACCTGTAGTTTTTGTATTTTCAAAATTACTTGTTATGTTATTTATTTTACCCTTCTCTAAGCCATAGTCGCCTTAATACCATTGAATTCATGTAAATCATTTCTTATAACTAAAATTAACTTCTTCAAACGACGACGCCAATTTCGTGTCGCATTCATTGTATTTCAGGCTTCACTGTGATGCAACCACTGACATATATATATAGGTCAGTGGATGCAACTTTTCGTTAATGAGACCCACTCGGTGAGGATTTTTTCCGAATTTTTGCTCTCCCCAATGTCTGTCATCAACGAGAAATTGCATACTAGCGGGGTAGCGGCGTATTCGATTCGAAGGAGGTGATTTGGGCACAAGTGTAACAAAATTGCGTGCGTTTCGGGCTGCTACGTGTGGGTTGGCGCAATCATGTTCATCTAACATATATGATCCACTTTCCTTATTGAAGAGAGAAGAAGAAACGAAATGGAAACTTTTAAAAGATGTTTTAACACATTACAAAATCGTAAATTTTTTAAATACGGACTTCCTTTTCTCTTATTAATCGTTGGAGGTTCATTTGGACTTAAAGAATTTTCATCAGTAAGGTAATTAAATAAAATATCCATTTTAAAATCTTCAGAAATAATTTATATTACCAGGTATCAGTTCTCTAAAAAACAACTGCTGAAACCAGAAGATTTAGAGAAACATGGAATTCATATGAAAAAACCAGGAGAGGTTACCTTAGACAAAGAGTATGAGAAAATAAAATCGCTTGATATTGAAAACTGGGAACAAATACGAGGACCTCGCCCCTGGGAAGAAAGCATAAAATAAGCTATTAAAAGGAAATAAATTTTGATAATAGTTTTTATTTATAATACATATATTGCATAGCAGTATTATACAATCTATACTTTTTCCTTTCCTTATAGTAGTTGATCTAAGGGGTAAGATTTGCGATTACAACTCTTCGTCCTCATCTTCATCATCAACCCAATCGCTCATTATATTTCTTAGTTCAGCTTTTGTAATTAAATTGCTGGTGATTTCTTTTTTCACGTCTTCTGTAGAAGTTTCTACAGTGTCTTCACAATCCACAGGTTTTACTGATTTGTCAGTAGTTTCTCGGCATGCTTCAACTTGCTTTGATTCTTCATTTTCAGTTTTAATGTTGGTTTCTGAATCGCTCTTTACCTGATCTTTCTCTTCACTTTTTTCACGATATTTCTCGACTTCAGTCTGCTGATTGTTATCCAGTTCAGAATGCTTCCGCTCTTTTTCATCGTTTTCGAAATTTTCCTCTCTTGTCGGTTTATCTTTCTCCGTTTCTTCACCTTTACCTGTGTCAACTTCTGAATTTTCTTTTCCGTTATCATCTTTTGTCATATCTGGATCAACTACCTCTGCAATTGTTTCAAACAAAATTTCTTCTTTGCTGTTATTTTTGTCGTCATTCGATCGGTCGAGATCTAAATTATTCTTTTCAATCGTATTAGGTTTTTCCTCCAGCTCTTCCTCGTCTTCATCATCTGTCCAATCAGTAAGTAATTTAAGCTTCATTTCCAAAGAATCATGCGGAGATTTATTTGCCTTAGACATTTCCTGAGATATACTAGATTTGTCCTTATCCTCCATTTCCTTAGACATACTATCTCCGAC
Organism: Dioctria linearis; assembly: GCA_963930735.1. Lineage (NCBI taxonomy): Eukaryota > Metazoa > Arthropoda > Insecta > Diptera > Asilidae > Dioctria > Dioctria linearis. Next base: position 29,501,859 of record OZ005741.1, read on the forward strand.
CTGTAAGGACAAAATATGAATAATGATCAATTTAGTTTTGCACAGCTTACCGCGTCCAAAGACTTCTCATCAGATTCTTCCCCAACATCGGATTTCTCATCACTCACTTCATTACCAGCTTCGTTGCTTTTCTTCTCCTTGTCAGCAGTATTGCTTTGATGACTTGTCTCTTCGACTCCCCACTCTAAGGGATCTTTATCCTTACTTTTACTTTTAGCTTTGTCTAAAGACGATTGCATACTTTGCTCTGATACTGCTTCTGCATCTTGGTCGCATACAATGAACATGCTATTTTCTGATACTTGCTCGCTGGTGGTTGCAGCCACATTATTATCTTTTACTACAGATGCATTTTCATATGGCTCCTCATTTAGAACCATAACAATACCATCGTGCTGTTGATCGAGCTGCGATATTATCTCTTCACGTTGGGCAGGCGTTAGCTCCATTTCATTTCCATCAGCATTCACGAATTTTGGTCCCTGAGATGAATCGGTTCCAATATATTCAGTAGTCAAAAGATCAGAATCAGCTGAAGTAGTATTTCCAATTATTCTCAGATTTGTTGTTGGAACAGTAACCTCAAGCTCTGTGTTTGCGTTTAAACCAAGTGTTGTCGCGGTTGCTGCTACTCCCTCCTTTTGGATTATTGGCAGATTCTTCGGCAAACTGATGTCAGAAATAATTTTTATTTTACTGTCACTTATCGTTTGTCCCGGCAAAAGTGTTTCAGTTTCTTCATCAAATGGTTCTTCATCTTCCGAAAAATCGAAAATACCATCCTCGATGGAACGTTCTCTATGGAACGCCTTCATATGTGTGTAAATATGCAGCGAATCAGTGAACGACCTGTTGCAATAAACGCATGTCTGCTTTTCCTTCTTAATGGCATGTTTCTCAGACATATGTAGTTTCAAATCTTTGTTGTCGATCAAAATTTCAGTGCAAAGCTGACATTTGGGAAAATTATATGTCAGTGGCGATTTCACTGAATGTGTTACGAGTAAGTGGTAGGCTAAATCCTTGTTGTTAGATGAACGCCAGCCGCAATGCTCGCAAAGTCGCGAATCGATTTTTTGCTTGTGAGTGTTTATCAAATGCCGACGGAAGCCTCGGTATGACGGTATTGATATTGGTCTACCATTAACTCCACACTTCAGACAAAGCCATGGACCTAAAAGCAACAATTTAAAAATATTTATGGAAAGTACAAAATCATCTTACCCTCCTTATTTTCGGCACCCAGAGCTATTAATGCATGCATAGTTTTGCTATCAATACGACGAGGTGCTGTAGGTACTGAGGGTGCAACAGTTTGTGCTGTTGGTGTTGGAATCGATGGCAAAGTAGCCCGTTTTAATTCTGGAGATATTACGGTGGGTTCTTTTGTTTCCGATGATTCACTTACTTCGGTGTTTTCTTTTTTGATGACAATCTTCTGTGTATTATTGGATTGTGGCATTATTTTTAATTTGATATTTTTGTTGTTTTTCACCAAATGCGGATACTTGCGAAGAACTTCGCTGATAATCTTAGCATGGTTTACGTTTGTTGTTGTTGAGTCTCTAACAACTATTGTGGGCCTCGGACCGCCGTCTTGCTTAACGATTTTCTGACTTTGCAATACTTTTGAATGTTGTTGCTGTTGCTGTTTTACTTGTCGTCTGACAGATTGCGGTGGGACGTAGTCATCATCATCGTCATCGTTGTGAAATTCATCGTCCAGAACTTCGTCATACTCTTGATCATCGCCAAATTCTTCTGCAATTTGTTTTCTTACTCGCTGTTGTTCAGAGTATTCTTTAACATCTTGGATGTTCGGTTTTTTCTCCGGTGGAGATTCATACGAAGAAACGGAAGATGACGGTCTCTTGTTATTATTAATATTAGTGTAACCTCTTCTCAGTTGTTCGAATGGGGATGCATATGTTTCATGCTTACGGATCAAGTTGTCGTAATCATAAGTATCGGGCTCTTCCTTGCATATTAACGGTTTACTTTCGTAGGATATGTTGTCAAACGACTTCTCAAATGTTTCCGGGGGGAGGGCGTCCTCATTGCAGTCAAATCGGGATGGTCCTTTAACTGGCGTTTTCGTGTGAGGATATTTAGATAAAATCTGCGCAGATTCTGGTAACCTTCTTGGAAAGAGGCTTTGAGTAACAGGCTTTATTTGCAATGTTTTGTATTGCGGTGTATTATGTGGAAGCTGACTGCGACGCTGTGGAGTAGTTGATGTACTTTGAGACGTGTGTGTACGGTCTTCAGCAATTCTTCCCGTAGGATTGTATGGAATCCGGCGAAGTGCTTTCGGAGTCATTTTATTAAGTGTCTAGGATAATGAACTATTTAGCAATTATACTAGAAAACACTTTTTTTCTTACCTGTGTCTTGTTTCCTTCCATTGTGCGCCTATGAGCTTCTAGTAACTTTAGTAAAACTGTCATGTTCATGTCTTTTGCAGTTTTTAGGAGTCTTCCATACATTTTCAGCTCAAACTCCAGTGTTCCTGTATACATAAAGTTCACAATCGGAACGACAACATCCGCTTGAAGCCCCGGAGGCATAATTAAAATATCTTCAATCATTTCACATGTTTGTTCAAGAATATTAAAGTAATCCGTACATGCATTTAGGACAAGTCTGTGAACTTTTAGTTGAGAATTGTCATTGAACTGGAGGGTAAGATCGCAATAGTCGGTTTTATTGAAGAAATTTTGGAGTTTCTGTAGGAAAAACACTCCCCAGTTGTCAACTTTAACAGACTTTATTTCCCCCATTTTGTTCCGTAATAATCTGCAAATTAGAAAAGTATTAAGTCAGTTGGTCTATTAAAGGCTTCGCTTTTTTGCTGTTTGACTTGTGATTTTCGCCTGTGTTCACTGTCCCGCCGTCAGGCTTTGGGCACAATTTATTGCTTCACAATAACGAATCTCAATTAGCCCGAAGGAATCGAAATTTGATATAATTAAAAATATTTAGCAAACATTTTGAGTTTCCTTTTTGTAAACATGTCACTAAATGATAAAAATAGTAAACAAATCATACCAACCATAGAAAATATGGCAAGATGGCTTGCGTTTGGGTACACTTCCATAAAAGCTATCCTGAACGCGACAATTTCTTCCACCTTTTCGCGCCTTTAAAACACAATTTTATGTAAGTCCTTTTCAACACGATCACCAGAAAACTGTTTTAGAAAGTTTTAAAAGATTGTTGGTTGAGATTAAATGCTGAAATTTAATGTACAAACCCGAAACTTTATACGTTCTCATCACAGGAGTCGCTTCTATCTGCTTTTCTCCTGCTACTTCAACCTAAAATGGCGTCGTTATGTTACTTGGTGTACTTGGCATTTCAGAAACTTTTTTCAATGACAAAAACCGTAGGCATTACTACGTTTATATGGATGCAAATTATTAATATCGGTGTTCAATACCTAAAGTGAATTTAAAATTATAGCGTATGGAACAGTTTAATCAGCCAACCCACACGAGAAATTTTTAGGGAAGAAAGGATTTTCCGCACCTTGTGCTTAGACGTACCAGCACAACAAGTAAGAAAGCTAGAATTCCCAGTGACGGTGGTACCAAAGACTTACCAATAAAGTTTTAAATACAAATATTAAAGACGAATTGCACACACTCAAAAGCCAATTGCATATGACATGGCTTAACTTTGTCTTGTGTTGTGTTTTATGTCAAAACTAGATGGCTCTAACTAATTTTGCACTTAAAGTGCGGTATGCTAGAGCCAAGAAATTCGGTCAAGGAATTTTTCCACTTATTTCTTAAAGTAAAATTGACTTAGGTCAAGGAATTTTTGATAATTTGGATTTGTCAATTGTGTGATATTTCTGACAATAAAGAAATAATAAAGAAAGTGAAGAAATGGATAATTCACAATGAAAAATGAAGATAGACGTAAAACAATTTTTAATCGTCCATTTGTCATTTTAAAATTGATTCACCTCTTGCAAAATCAATTATTCCACCACCGTCGAAATTCCTTACAGAAATAAGTGTATCGGTACTTATTTCTTCAAGAAATATATTGGCATAAATGGATTTTTCGACAAGAACGACATCTTTTTGTCAATCGAGAAGTAGAGTTTTTGTGTTCGAATTTCTTGTTTCCAGCATACTGGTCCAAGGAATCGGCAAAGAAAAAAATTCCTTGAGCATTCCCTGATAGTTTTTTACATAGTTTTTGTATATGAACACAAATTCCTTGGCTCTAGCATACCGGGCCCAACCCAGACGAGAACTTTTTACGAAAGGAAGGAATTTGGCATACACGTGCCATAACAATACCGAAATTAATTGTGTGCGTGTTCAATTAAGTCACAGTTTTTGATATATAAACAATAACTGTATCACAAGTTCACAACACGTAATGATTATTAAATTATTATATTATCACCTCAAATCACAAGTAAACATCTGTACAGCCGCCCGATGAGAAATTTCAGAAATTTCAAAATGGCCGGCTTGCTATACCATTTGTATGCTGTCAGTACTCCCGATCTAAACTTGGCATTTCGGCATTTTTCCTCCCTCCGAATATTTCTCGCCCGTGAAAAGTGCCAATATCCTCCCCTGTGTGCGCCGCGCCATGGCTATGACAAGTCTTCATGCAGGACGTTTACATGATCAATTAATCAAAATATCATGTAAACGCGCATTGACTTCAAGTATACTTGAGTCAAGTAAATCACAAAATTTTGTTCGATTGACTTGAAAAAATTCATGTAAACGCTACTTTAGTACTTGAAAATTTTTCATTTCTGCGAGATAAGAAAATGGCAAAGAGGAACAAGAAGAAGATTATTGTTGATAATTCAGGCTGCGATTTTTAGTACTTTTCTCAAGATATTTATCTAAAAATCAGCAATTATGTATTGAACTTAATGCAAAGTTGTCAAAGGAAAAGTGTCACTTCAAGTAAATTTCAAGAAAATTTCAAGTCAAGTAATTGGAATTAATTCAACCAAAAACCGTACTTGAGTTTCAAGTCAAGTACTGAAGTATTCATGTAAACGTACTGATGAATGTCTCTAAGACAAGTTTTCATGATTGTCTTTAAGACAAAGTCTTCATGAGTTATTAAGACAAGGTTTCATATGGGTATTTAAGATTAGAACTACAATAAACTCAACAAATTCATCGATATAGCTTCGTTCCAATGATTTTGCTCTTGCTAATAACAACAGAAACGTACAGCAACGTTCACTGTAATTACATTTTAAAGCCTAGTATTGTGCTCATTCCGCGGATAAATTTTGTATGGAAATTTAACGGTGAAATTTAGTGGCGAAATATTTAGCCACGTCGCTGAAAAAAGTGGTATTGTGTTTTATCAGCTAAAAGTTTGTTTAGTTTTGACAAGTAGATGGCGGTAATTACCACAAACATATATTTAGCATCGGATTTATCCGCTCAATACCTCTTTTTCACGCTAAAATTTTGACGTTTTCAGTTGAAAGGAATTGGAATACAAGTGTGGCAGTGTATTTTTCTTATTTTTTTCTGATAAAAAAATTCCGGCTTCATTTAGACAATTCTTTTGAAAAGAAATTAAAATAATAAGTTTTCCTTACTATTTCCCGATTGGGTAATTGCAATAGCAATCTAAAACAACACGAAATAATATCACAAATGCACGACAGCTGATTGTCAAAAGCAGCCACCTATAATTCAAAACAATGAACAATTTTAGCCGTAAAAAAGGTCCCTGTTCAAATGCAGCGAAATATTTATCCGCTAAATGAGCACAATACCGGGCTTAAAAATCTGAGTTACAGAAATTTTGTTCAATAATTTACGCGTTGAATGATATTTTTATGATATTTTGATTACTACAAGCATACTTCAAGTCATGTAAACGTACTGATTATCATTTCCCTTAAAACACACGCAAACAAGACACTACTAAAGAAGCGTCTTCAATACGATTTTTATTTATTTCACTAATAGATGTCGCCAAGCCAAAGATTGTTTCTCTTTCTTGCGTACGTGCATTTTAGGTAATTGTCTCATTGGAGACACCGTGCAGACATGTTACTGCAGACGTTTCCTTCACTGGGTTGGTCTAAAACCAATTCTTAGGGCCTTCCCACACGAGAAGTTTTTAGGGAAAGAAGAAATTTCCTCCTGGGCTGAGACGTGCCAGCACAATAATGTTGCTCAGCGTAGTTCCTTATATGATGTTATGTAACTATGGGAGCGATTAGGTTAGGACGTGAAGTCCAGAATGCCAGCATGAGCTGACAGATCACTCAGTGACAACGTTGCTACAGGGCGGCACGCTAGTTCGCCTCGACTAATGGCGGAGAGTGTGATGGGCTCCACCGTAACCCCCGCAAGATACAAGCCGTGAACAAAGTCGAAAAAAGAGAGCAGTGGGCCGGTCAGCAGGCGACATCCACCGTCTTCTTGCCTTGTCTTTCTGAAGGAGTTTTTCATATAAAAGTTGCTTGTATTTCGTTCAAACGCTATAATTTCCGTAAATTTCTTCTACATGCTATATTTTTTTAAAACTATTAGAAAGAAAACATATTTGGCTGCAATTTGTTTTAGCTTCATTTTGCTGTGGGAGCGGACAGTTTTGGGCTTTGGGACCTGTTTAAGATGAAATTATAGTTTTTCCTCCATGACGAGTATACAAAAAGCAGTGAGAGTGAGCACTTACTGCATTCTGTACCCGGCACGGTAAGGCATTTTAATGTGTCAGTGCCTTCGGCGACTTCATGGCTTGTATTATATTCCGGGGGTTACGGTTCCACGAATACCTACAGCTGTCACATCACCATTAACAAAAAGATATCATGCCTGCTCACACAAAAACAAACGAAGCATACATCCGGCCCGGAAGGGGCTCTTAGACCACTTAACTTATGATGAAGGCACAGATGACCTGCCTTCAATGCCATTGGCCCAATCCACCCTTTGAAACTGCGGGCAAGAGTTAGCAATGTCCCTTAAGATGATGTCCTGGAAAAAGAGAAGCAGAGTAGTGAACCTAGTTAGTCGCCCGCTGCCACGAGAGAAAGTACGAGAGTCGTATGAGCAATTAAACAATTTTTCCTATAAGTGGTTAAAATATTTTCTTAGAGACCTTAAACAATTTTAGCGATAAGGTACTACATAATCCTATACAGGCATTTAAATAATTCTAGGTGGGAGTGCAGTGCAGCTCAATGGAACAATTTTGGTCTAACACTACAAGAAAAGTGTAACACTACTGCTAGAAAACGTGATCAATGGAAATCGGTATAAAATATTCTTATTTTCATGGATACGCGAGTAACGTACGTACTACCCTTTTGTATAGAAGTATCTAGTGATTGCGAAAATGCTTCCTTGTTATAATGTCAGATGGCTCCACTTGTACCATTTTGAACAGGTTTGCTCACGCTTTGCTAAAAGCAAAGCTGTGCAACTGAAGTACGGACAGGGGGTTCAAGGGCAAGCTGCGATCGTGGCCTTTGGTTCGTTATTTAAAACACAATATTAAGTATATAATATACAAGTTCTTTATTTCAATCTAATCATATAAAATTCACAATCATTCAATTAATCAACTCAACTTTAATTATCGCTAATACTATACTTTCAATTATCGCAATCCAATTAAAACACTTTAGCTTGTTAACACTGCAACGTCTAAGGGCCGGTTTCACAGTTCCTAAAAATTAAATTAAAATTTAATTTGGGTTATTTTATGATATAATAATGCATTAATAACTTTAATTTTAATTCAAGTGGGCCCCAACCCTCTCTAACGGGAGTACTAAAACAGAAATTAAATTAAATTTCAATTAAATGGCTTGGTCAATACGGCCCTTAGTAAAAGCGTAGGGTAGAACTTATCTTAATGCTTTATTTTGTAAAGCTTAAGAAACACTGGTGTGTCGTATCGTAAGTTGATTTGTGTATTGGCTGATAGCATACTGCAAATGAATCTAATTTCATGTGTATTTCAATTTTAATAGCTTTGCATTTGCATCATTAGAAGAGATTGTAGATATCAAAATATTACGCTTTTCTGTTGGTTCTTTCAACTAAAGTTAGAAAATAAGCATTCAAAATAAGTTCGGAAAGTGATATGACCCCTAAACTCAAATTCGCCGAAGGTAAATATTTCATGATATGCGAGACCGAAAATATCGAATCTAAATTTTAGTTTTTTTTATAGGCGAAAAAGTGCTATGCTTTCATGGGCCACTCATCTATGAAGCAAAGGCCCTCAAGAGTATGGTAACAAAAGACAAATTAGTGAAATACTTTATTCACTATGCAGGATGGAACAAAAAGTATCGTTTGTCCTAAATTTATTTTAATCATTCTAATTCTGGAGCAATTTGCAGCTGGGATGAATGGGTTCCAGAGAACAGAGTATTGAAGTATAATGAAGCTAATGTTCAGCGACAAAAAGAGGTATCTAAACAGCATGCTTCCCTCGCAGCAAGAAATAAGAAATGTAAGTTTCGGGATGACATTAGAAATTCTTTGGTTGATTTTATCCAATTATTGTAGCCACACCAAAAGGTAAACGATCTGAAGGGATTGTTGGTAGTAGGGACGGAGATTCCAGGGCTTCAACACCGTCGAAAGAAATAGCAAAGGAAGCAGCCACACCTCCCGCACCTTCGACATCTGGTAGAGGTCGTCCACCTAAGCCAACTTCTACCCCAATAGCTCTGCAAGAAACTAAGGACGATGGGGCACGGTACGGAATTAATTATATTCGAAATTTAATTTATTTTCATTTTGTTGTGTTTTAGAAAAAAACGAGGTAGAACTGAAACGCCTTCTGTGGAAGCAGAGGAACAATTTTTATCAAAAGTCGAAATAAAAATAAAAATACCTGATGAGTTAAAACCTTGCTTAGTAGATGATTGGGATGCCATCACGCGCCAGCGAAAATTACTTGAAGTCCCAGCAAAAACGAATGTTCAAGACATCATAGACAATTACGTAGCATTCAAAAAGTCTTCAAAATCATCAAATCCTTCGAAAGAAATTGCGATAAATGACATCGCAAATGGCCTAATTGAGTACTTTAATGTTATGCTGGGATCGCAACTCTTGTACAAGTTTGAACGCCCACAATATTCCGAAGTCTTGCAACAATACCCAGATACTCCTATGGCGAAATTATACGGAGCCTTCCATTTCTTACGACTTTTCGTTAAACTTGGATCAATGCTAGCGTTTACATCACTGGACGAAAAGTCTGTGCATACTCTCTTGACCCACTTGAATGATTTCCTTAAGTATTTGGTAAAAAATAGTGCCACATACTTTAGTATGAATAATTTTATAAATGCCAGCCCAGAATACCACAGGAAAGCGCAGTAAATTGATATTTTATATCTTTTATTATATTTTAATGTACATGTACACCCTATACAAAATAGATTAGGACTGAATAAAGTTTTATTACACACAGATTGTGTCTATCAGCTTACACAGTCCCGCTAGTACCTTTATAGTCTTCCTCTTCAGAGCTGCTTTCTGATGTTGGCCAATCTCTGCTTGGCTGCCTGTTAAGTCGTTCCTCTTTTGCCTCTTTAAGGTATGAATTTTGTACATCCAAAATTTCTTGGCTAGTTTTACATTCGCTATATTTATCTAATAAATCGACGTTCAGTTCAATAAACGCATGGCCCCAAGAAAATTTTCCCATGTACCAATGGGCCTCATCTTTCAACCCAATTATATATAGCGTCGCGGCTATGGCTTCAACACAACTCAACTTACAAGGTCGACCATAGTTAATGGGATTTGCAGCTACTAAAAATGGTAGTAGTCTAGGATGAGGACTCTTCATTTTTTTAAATGGAGTTTCATGAAGTTTTGCCCATGAGCAATCTACAACAGCAATACCATTTGCTTCAATGATTGCTCTATCGGGTGGGCTGATGCAATTAACTCCAACTGGTGTAAGGACTATTCCTGAGAATCGCTGACCCAATTTGAGATTTTTTACCAATCCTAATCGAGCTAATTTTCTGCCGGAACATTTTTTAGGGTCACAATGATTGAGATCCCACATTGCCACTGTAAATGATATTTTTCCAGATTCACCCTCACTGCTTTCAGAACACGTTTCAGTGTCGCTTGTTGATTCACCTCCATTTCGAAGTGATAATTTCTCAGAGAAATGTCTTTCGAAATGTGGATCTTGCTTATACTTCGGCTTTCTATTAAACTGCTTATTGGGTTTTTTACTAGAACTCATGATTTGACTTAAATTGTTTTCTTCTTCTTCTTCTCCTCCTCAAGTGGCGAAAGTACGACTATCCGCCAACGTATAAAGGCTGAAACAGATTCCACTTTAGTGCGCGGCGCGACAACGCAGCAAATTCAGCGGTGAAATTGTTCCGCCGCGCTGTGACACAGATTGCAATAGGAGCGCAGCAGGATAGATACTACATTGATACTACATATTTTCATGAGAAGTTGCCTACCCCAAATATAATTTTGTTGTTGGTACCACTGAAATGACTACGCGGCAAAAATTTTGATGCACAATAGGGAACACATGTTCTCTAACATTTTGCCGCACAGTAAAGTGTAATCTGTTTCAGCCTTAAGCCCGGTACGCTAGAGCCAAGGAATTTTTGTTCCTATACAAAAACTATGTAAAAAAAGTGTCATGGAATGCTCAAGGATTTTTTTTCTTGACCGATTCCTTGAGGTAGTACGCCAGAGAAAAGTAATTCGAACAGAAAAACTCTACTTCCTGATTGACAAAAAGATGTCGCTCTTTTACGAAAAATCCATTTATGTCAATATTTCTTGAAGAAATAAGTACCGATGCCCTTATTTCTGTAAGGAATGTTGACGGTGGTGGAATAATTGAAAAATTGAACGAAGGAACGGCGATTTTGCAAGAGGGTTATCAATTTTAAAATGACAAATGGACGGATAAAAATTGTTTTACGTGTATCCTCATTTTTCATTGGAAATTATCCATTTCTTCACTTTCTTTATTATTTCTTTATTGTCAGAAATATCACACAATTGACAAATCCAAATTGTCAAAAATTCCTTGACCTAATGTCAAATTTTGAAATAAGTGGAAAAATTCCTTGACCTAATTCCTATACAAAAGCTATGTAAAAAAAGTGTCATGGAATGCTCAAGGAATTTTTTTCTTGACCGATTCCTTGAGGTAGTACGCTACAGAAAAGTAATTCGAATAGAAAAACTCTGCTTCCCGATTGACAAAAAGATGTCGCTCTTTTACGAAAAATCGATTTATGTCAATATTTCTTGAAGAAATAAGTACCGGTGCACTTATTTCTGTAAGGAATGTTGACAGTGGTGGAATAATTGAAAAATTGAACGAAGGAACGGCGATTTTGCAAGAGGTGTATCAATCTTAAAATGACAAATGGACGAATAAAAATGGTTTTACGTGTATCTTCATTTTTCATTGGAAATTATCCATTTCTTCACTTTCTTTATTATTTCTTGATTGTCAGAAATATCACACAATTGACAAATCCAAATTGTCAAAAATTCCTTGACCTAATGTCAAATTTTCTTTAAGAAATAAGTGGAAAAATTCCTTGACCTAATTCCTTGGCTCTAGCGTACCGGGCTTTAACATGGACCAGTGGCGCATGTTATAACTTCTCATCGAAGCGAAGATTTCGCTCAGGCGGTATAGGCAGAAACACATCCAAGCAAGCCTCAGGCCTGGCCTCTCTCAGGCTTCCACGCAGCTCGCCTCAGAGAAATGAAAACAAAATGACACCACCGAGCTCGGTACTGTCATTGTCATTTTGATGGTATTTGCGACAATTCTTTTACATTTTGAGCAGAAATAATTTATTATCGGTTTTCAAAAATGATTGATTATAAATTTCAAGTGATCCTTAAGTGGAAAATATCTCATTTGACAAAGCAAAATTAAAAAAAAAGAAATCTGTTGACAGAAGTAGGCCTGAGAGAGAAAATATTCAACATTGAGCAAAGCCCGCTTTGCGGCTAGGCCTTGAGGCTAGCTGCTGGCTTGGTTTTGTGTTGCATCATTTAAAAACCCGAGTTGGAAATTTTGACAACACCTCGAGGAAGCCTCGAGGCCTGGATGTGTTTCTGCCATATGTTATAAGGCCCAACCCAGACGAGAACTTTTTATGGAATGAAGAAATTTCCTTCTCTTGGGTTTGACGCGCCATAACAATAATGCCTCATTTTCATCGTTAAGTTAATTCACTTGACTAATTTTCCTGTTAATTTTGTCGTTCTAAATACTAATTTGGATTTCTATGAAAGAAAAGGTGGGTAATAAAATAAATATTTTTAAATATATACTTTTGCAAGATTATTTGTAAAATTCCTTTATCCTAGTCATTTTAAGAAGATGAATAAATATACATATTGTTACGAGCGTGGCCTTTGGTTCGTTATTTAAAACACAATATTAAATAATTAATATATAAGTTCTTTATTTCACTCTAATCATATAAAATTCACAATTCCTCAATTAATCAACTCAACTCTAATTATCGCTAACACTGTAATTTCAATTATCGCAATCTAATTACACACTTTCACTTCTTTATTACTTTCGCTTGTTAACACTGCAACGTCTAAGACAAGACTCTTTTTCTGGCGATGACAACTGTTATATTTATACCCTAGAAACTCTCCGGATTATTCTGGAGTGTTCTATTTCCAAAAGCTTCTTGACTGTTCCATTCATTCTATTCCTGAACCTTCCCGAACATTTAATCATCGATTCTCCGTACCTGAAGTTGTTTACTCTCCATTGCCAGTAGATGTCACAAGTTGTCTCTTTCTATTGCTCGTAACAATATATTTTCGCCGCACGGGTCACTATGTGTTAATTTTAAATGAAAAGTTTGTCTGTGTCAAATATTTGGCTTTGTAAGTACGGTATTCTTGTGGTTTAAGTGAATAAAATTTGAGATGTGCGAGGGAGAAAAGATTATAGGAACTGTTGCAAGAATTGGAAAAAGATGGAGATATTTTTCAATTAGTCAAATGAATTAACTTAACGATAAAAATGAGTCATAATGTTGCTTCGCGTAGTTCCTTATAAGATTACTGAAATTAGTTGTGTGCGTGTTCAATTAAGTCGCAGTTTTTGATATAAACAATAACTGTATCACAAATTCACAACACGTAATGATTATTAAATTATTCTATTATCACCCCAAATCGCAAATAAACATCAGGGTTGCCGACCTGAATAAAAACATGAACAAATTAGTAGAAAACTTCATTTCATTTAGGCGTATATTTTGACATTCAACTACGACAAAAGATCAGAATCACCCTCACTGACATATATAACATGGACTGCCTGATTTGCTATTTCATATGGGTCAACTTTTTTAGGCAGGGTGTGACAATTATCTTAATTTCAAGTTTTACTTTTGCTTTAATATTCATATTGAAAGTTCAACAAATTATAGAAGCACTCGAAATTATTTCTCTTCTTGGAAGCTTATCTCCTACAACATCAAATATTTTTTAAACTTGATTTTTAAAGAAATAAAATTAAGCAATTTTTCTCTACCTGCCCCTAAAAGTAGCTATGGTGGACAGAGAAAGGATTACAAATATTGTATTGCCATCTATTTCTATCCTATATATTCATTTGGAAACCCACTGAACTGAAACTGGGCTATGGTGTATTTTGTATAGAACTTATTATTTGTAGTTCAGCGGAATAAAGTAGTTAAACCAAAAAGGGACAACTATAGAAAAGTGATCCCATAATAATGTCAAATAATGTAAGGAATTTCAGTAGTATCAGCAGTCCATTTTATATATGTCAGTGATCACCCTCCAATTTTTTACTGTCGAAAATTTTAATTACGCCAGGGATTGCCTTTTCTATAGTAAATTTTTCAAAATATAATTTTTTACTGTCGGAAATTTTAAAGACGCCAGGGATTACCGTTTCTATAGTAAATTTTTCAAAAAATAATTTTTTACTGTCGCAAATTTTAATTACGCCAGGGATTGCCTTTTCTATAGTAAATTTTTCAAAAATTAATATTTTACTGCCGCTAATTTTAAATACGCCAGGGATTGCCTTTTCTATAGTAAATTTTTCAAAAATTAATTTTTTACTGTCGCAAATTTTAATTACGCCAGGGATTGCCTTTTCTATAGTAAATTTTTCAAAAATTAATTTTTACTGTCGGAAATTTTAAATACGCCAGGGATTGCCTTTTCTATAGTAAATTATTCAAAAAATAATTTTTTACTGTCGCAAATTTTAATTACGCCAGGGATTGCCTTTTCTATAGTAAATTTTTCAAAAATTAATTTTTTACTGTCGCAAATTTTAAATACGCCAGGGATTGCCTTTTATAGTAAATTTTTCAAAAATTAATTTTTTACTGTCGCAAATTTTAATTACGTCAGGGATTGCCTTTTCTATATAGTAAATTTTTCAAAAATTAATTTTTTACTGTCGCAAATTTTAAATACGCCAGGGATTGCCTTTTCTATAGTAAATTTTTCAAAAAATAATTTTTTACTGCCGCAAATTTTAAATACGCCAGGGATTGCCTTTTCTATAGTAAATTTTTCAAAAAACAATTTTTTACTGTCGCAAATTTTAAATCCGCCAGGGGTTGCCTTTTCTATAGTAAATTTTTCAAAAATTAATTTTTTACTGTCGCAAATTTTAAACACGCCACGGATTGCCTTTTCTATAGTAAATTTTTCAAAAAATAATTTTTTACTGCCGCAAATTTTAAATACGCCAGGGATTGCCTTTTCTATAGTAAATTTTTCAAAAATTAATTTTTTACTGTCGCAAATTTTAATTACGCCAGGGATTGCCTTTTCTATAGTAAATTTTTCAAAAATTAATTTTTTACTGCCGCTAATTTTAAATACGCCAGGGATTGGATTTTCTATAGTAAATTTTTCAAAAATTTAATTTTTTACTGTCGCAAATTTTAATTACGCCAGGGATTGCCTTTTCTATAGTAAATTTTTCAAAAATTAATTTTTTACTGCCGCTAATTTTAAATACGCCAGGGATTGCCTTTTCTATAGTAAATTTTTCAAAAATTAATTTTTTACTGTCGCAAATTTTAATTACGCCAGGGATTGCCTTTTCTGTAGTAAATTTTTCAAAAATTAATTTTTACTGTCGGAAATTTTAAATACGCCAGGGATTGCCTTTTCTATAGTAAATTATTCAAAAAATAATTTTTTACTGTCGCAAATTTTAATTACGCCAGGGATTGCCTTTTCTATAGTAAATTTTTCAAAAATTAATTTTTTACTGTCGCAAATTTTAAATACGCCAGGGATTGCCTTTTATAGTAAATTTTTCAAAAATTAATTTTTTACTGTCGCAAATTTTAATTACGTCAGGGATTGCCTTTTCTATATAGTAAATTTTTCAAAAATTAATTTTTTACTGTCGCAAATTTTAAATACGCCAGGGATTGCCTTTTCTATAGTAAATTTTTCAAAAAATAATTTTTTACTGCCGCAAATTTTAAATACGCCAGGGATTACCGTTTCTATAGTAAATTTTTCAAAAAATAATATTTTACTGCCGCTAATTTTAAATACGCCAGGGATTGCCTTTTCTATAGTAAATTTTTCAAAAAATAATTTTTTACTGTCGCAAATTTTAATTACGCCAGGGATTGCCTTTTCTATAGTAAATTTTTCAAAAATTAATTTTTTACTGTCGCAAATTTTAATTACGCCAGGGATTGCCTTTTCTATAGTAAATTTTTCAAAAATTAATATTTTACTGCCGCTAATTTTAAATACGCCAGGGATTGCCTTTTCTATAGTAAATTTTTCAAAAATTAATTTTTTACTGTCGCAAATTTTAATTACGCCAGGGATTGCCTTTTCTATAGTAAATTTTTCAAAAATTAATTTTTACTGTCGGAAATTTTAAATACGCCAGGGATTGCCTTTTCTATAGTAAATTATTCAAAAAATAATTTTTTACTGTCGCAAATTTTAATTACGCCAGGGATTGCCTTTTCTATAGTAAATTTTTCAAAAATTAATTTTTTACTGTCGCAAATTTTAAATACGCCAGGGATTGCCTTTTATAGTAAATTTTTCAAAAATTAATTTTTTACTGTCGCAAATTTTAAATACGCCAGGGATTGCCTTTTCTATAGTAAATTTTTCAAAAAACAATTTTTTACTGTCGCAAATTTTAAATCCGCCAGGGGTTGCCTTTTCTATAGTAAATTTTTCAAAAATTAATTTTTTACTGTCGCAAATTTTAAACACGCCACGGATTGCCTTTTCTATAGTAAATTTTTCAAAAAATAATTTTTTACTGCCGCTAATTTTAAATACGCCAGGGATTGGATTTTCTATAGTAAATTTTTCAAAAATTTAATTTTTTACTGTCGCAAATTTTAATTACGCCAGGGATTGCCTTTTCTATAGTAAATTTTTCAAAAATTAATTTTTTACTGCCGCTAATTTTAAATACGCCAGGGATTGCCTTTTCTATAGTAAATTTTTCAAAAATTAATTTTTTACTGTCGCAAATTTTAATTACGCCAGGGATTGCCTTTTCTATAGTAAATTTTTCAAAAATTAATTTTTACTGTCGGAAATTTTAAATACGCCAGGGATTGCCTTTTCTATAGTAAATTATTCAAAAAATAATTTTTTACTGTCGCAAATTTTAATTACGCCAGGGATTGCCTTTTCTATAGTAAATTTTTCAAAAATTAATTTTTTACTGTCGCAAATTTTAAATACGCCAGGGATTGCCTTTTATAGTAAATTTTTCAAAAATTAATTTTTTACTGTCGCAAATTTTAATTACGTCAGGGATTGCCTTTTCTATATAGTAAATTTTTCAAAAATTAATTTTTTACTGTCGCAAATTTTAAATACGCCAGGGATTGCCTTTTCTATAGTAAATCTTTCAAAAAATAATTTTTTACTGCCGCAAATTTTAAATACGCCAGGGATTGCCTTTTCTATAGTAAATTTTTCAAAAAACAATTTTTTACTGTCGCAAATTTTAAATCCGCCAGGGGTTGCCTTTTCTATAGTAAATTTTTCAAAAATTAATTTTTTACTGTCGCAAATTTTAAACACGCCACGGATTGCCTTTTCTATAGTAAATTTTTCAAAAAATAATTTTTTACTGCCGCAAATTTTAAATACGCCAGGGATTGCCTTTTCTATAGTAAATTTTTCAAAAATTAATTTTTTACTGTCGCAAATTTTAATTACGCCAGGGATTGCCTTTTCTATAGTAAATTTTTCAAAAATTAATTTTTTACTGCCGCTAATTTTAAATAAGCCAGGGATTGGATTTTCTATAGTAAATTTTTCAAAAATTTAATTTTTTACTGTCGCAAATTTTAATTACGCCAGGGATTGCCTTTTCTATAGTAAATTTTTCAAAAATTAATTTTTTACTGTCGCAAATTTTAAACACGCCACGGATTGCCTTTTCTATAGTAAATTTCTCAAAAAATAATTTTTTACTGTCGCAAATTTTAATTACGACAGGGATTGCCTTTTCTATAGTAAATTTTTAAAAAAAAAATTTTTTACTGTCGGAAATTTTAATTACGCCAGGGATTGCCTTTTCTATAGTAAATTATTCAAAAATTAATTTTTTACAGCCGCAAATTTTAAATACGCCTGGGATTGCATTTTCTATAGTAAATTTTTCAAAAATTAATTTTTTACTGTCGCAAATTTTAATTACGCCAGGGATTGCCTTTTCTATAGTAAATTTTTCAAAAGTTAATTTTTTACTGCCGCTAATTTTAAATACGCCAGGGATTGCATTTTCTATAGTAAATTTTTCAAAAATTTAATTTTTTACTGTCGCAAATTTTAATTACGCCAGGGATTGCCTTTTCTATAGTAAATTTTTCAAAAATTAATTTTTTACTGTCGCAAATTTTAAACACGCCACGGATTGCCTTTTCTATAGTAAATTTCTCAAAAAATAATTTTTTAATGTCGCAGATTTTAATTACGACAGGGATTGCCTTTTCTATAGTAAATTTTTTAAAAAAAAATTTTTTACTGTCGGAAATTTTAATTACGCCAGTGATTGCCTTTTCTATAGTAAATTATTCAAAAATTAATTTTTTACAGCCGCAAATTTTAAATACGCCTGGGATTGCATTTTCTATAGTAAATTTTTCAAAAATTAATTTTTTACTGTCGCAAATTTTAATTACGCCAGGGATTGCCTTTTCTATAGTAAATTTTTCAAAAATTAATTTTTACTGTCGGAAATTTTAAATACGCCAGGGATTGCCTTTTCTATAGTAAATTATTCAAAAAATAATTTTTTACTGTCGCAAATTTTAATTACGCCAGGGATTGCCTTTTCTATAGTAAATTTTTCAAAAATTAATTTTTTACTGTCGCAAATTTTAAATACGCCAGGGATTGCCTTTTATAGTAAATTTTTCAAAAATTAATTTTTTACTGTCGCAAATTTTAATTACGTCAGGAATTGCCTTTTCTATAGTAAATTTTTCAAAAATTAATTTTTTACTGTCGCAAATTTTAAATACGCCAGGGATTGCCTTTTCTATAGTAAATTTTTCAAAAAATAATTTTTTACTGCCGCAAATTTTAAATACGCCAGGGATTGCCTTTTCTATAGTAAATTTTTCAAAAATTATTTTTTTACTGTCGCAAATTTTAAACACGCCAGGGATTGCCTTTTATAGTAAATTTTTCAAAAATTAATTTTTTACTGTCGCAAATTTTAATTACGCCAGGGATTGCCTTTTCTATAGTAAATTTTTTAAAAAAAAATTTTTTACTGTCGGAAATTTTAATTACGCCAGGGATTGCCTTTTCTATAGTAAATTATTCAAAAATTAATTTTTTACAGCCGCAAATTTTAAATACGCCTGGGATTGTATTTTCTATAGTAAATTTTTCAAAAATTAATTTTTTACTGTCGCAAATTTTAATTACGCCAGGGATTGCCTTTTCTATAGTAAATTTTTCAAAAATTAATTTTTTACTGCCGCTAATTTTAAATACGCCAGGGATTGGATTTTCTATAGTAAATTTTTCAAAAATTTAATTTTTTACTGTCGCAAATTTTAATTACGCCAGGGATTGCCTTTTCTATAGTAAATTTTTCAAAAATTAATTTTTTACTGTCGCAAATTTTAAACACGCCACGGATTGCCTTTTCTATAGTAAATTTCTCAAAAAATAATTTTTTACTGTCGCAAATTTTAATTACGACAGGGATTGCCTTTTCTATAGTATATTTTTTTAAAAAAAATGTTTTACTGTCGGAAATTTTAATTACGCCAGGGATTGCCTTTTCTATAGTAAATTATTCAAAAATTAATTTTTTACAGCCGAAAATTTTAAATACGCCTGGGATTGCATTTTCTATAGTAAATTTTTCAAAAATTAATTTTTTACTGTCGCAAATTTTAATTACGCCAGGGATTGCCTTTTCTATAGTAAATTTTTCAAAAATTAATTTTTTACTGTCGCAAATTTTAAACACGCCACGGATTGCCTTTTCTATAGTAAATTTCTCAAAAAATAATTTTTTACTGTCGCAAATTTTAATTACGACAGGGATTGCCTTTTCTATAGTAAATTTTGCAAAAATTAATTTTTTACTGTCGCAAATTTTAATTACGCCAGGGATTGCCTTTTCTATAGTAAATTTTTCAAAAATTAATTTTTTACTGCCGCTAATTTTAAATACGCCAGGGATTGGATTTTCTATAGTAAATTTTTCAAAAATTTAATTTTTTACTGTCGCAAATTTTAATTACGCCAGGGATTGCCTTTTCTATAGTAAATTTTTCAAAAATTAATTTTTTACTGTCGCAAATTTTAAACACGCCACGGATTGCCTTTTCTATAGTAAATTTCTCAAAAAATAATTTTTTACTGTCGCAATTTTTAATTACGACAGGGATTGCCTTTTCTATAGTAAATTATTCAAAAAATAATTTTTTACTGTCGCAAATTTTAATTACGCCAGGAATTGCCTTTTCTATAGTAAATTTTTCAAAAATTAATTTTTTACTGTCGCAAATTTTAAATACGCCAGGGATTGCCTTTTCTATAGTAAATTTTTCAAAAATTAATTTTTTACTGTCGCAAATTTTAAACACGCCAGGGATTGCCTTTTCTATAGTAAATTTTTCAAAAATTAATTTTTTACTGTCGCAAATTTTAAACACGCCAGGGAGGAATAGGAATAGGCTCCCATTCTTCAATTACGAATGGTTTTTACGATTTCGTTATATAACGAATAATTGATAACGAATCGAATACCCCTTTCGTATTCTTGAACCTCAACGTTATAAAGTCGAGGTTATGAAAAAGTTGTTTAACATAACGAGTGTGGTAGATCTGTCAATTTACAAATTGAATATTGTCAACTGTTGCATGTTTTAAAATATAATTTGAAAAAAATTGCTAGTTTCAATGAATTGCCATTATTGTTTCCGTCTGAAATTGTTGAAGAATCTATGCAAAATGAATTACGTCGATCGGTAATCAGTTCCTGCACCCTTAATTCATTGCTGGATAGGAAAAATTTTGCAGGAGCACCTCCACCAGTACCATGCAAATATTTTTTTTGCCACCGCAGACTTCTAACTCTGGAAATTTTCTATTAGTTTGTTTTGAATATAATATCATAAAAAAATTCATATGAATTTATGTACATTCCTTTCTCCAACTTTTCCAGTCCTCTTGCGCTTCAGGTATGGAATTTAATACTAATGCTAGCTTTTGCCACAATTTCGTGGCATCTTTTGAACTAAAAGAAAAAGAGTTATCATATTTACCAAATTTCAGTTTCGGGTTATCCTCTCAAAACTCAATTATTTTAGTTTTTTGAGCATATGACATTTTCGCACATCTTTTCTCTCCCTTTATCATCCGTAAAATAGCAGCTGATTCATTCTTCGTTTGGCATAACGGATTATTGAACCCATTCGTTAAATAACGAAGGGGTTGCGTTCGGTATATAACGAAAGCAGATTTCAGGAATACCACGATTCGAATGGTTGCTACTTTACGGGTGATAATGGGAGATAAAAGATGTGCGAAAATTTCATATGCTCAAAAAACTAAACTAATTGAGTTTTTAGAGGAAAGCCCGTAACTGAAATTTGCTAAATACTATTACTCTTTCAGTTCAAAAGATGCCACGGAATTGTGGCAAAATAAAATCAGTATTAAAGAACTAGAAAAGTTTTTTTATGATATTATATTCCAGGGACCGTAATCATTACGATCAAAATAGTAAAAATTAGGATTTAATCATCATCATCCAAATTTTACTTTTTCAATCACTAGTAAAAATTAAAATTTGAGTTTTAAATTTGAAATCATTAATAATCATTAAATCTGAGTTTTACGCCATTCACTCAAGAATTAAACTCATATCCAAGTTTTTCGTTTTAAAATCATCAATAATCATCAGACTTGAGTTTTATTTTTTTCGCTAAAAAATAAAACTCACGTCTGATTTTTAAAATTTGGAATCAGAAATAATCATTATCGGTTGAGTTTTATTTTTTCGATCAAAAATAAAACCCAAAACAGTATTTCAGGTCCAAATTGCGTTGAATATTATTACTAACTTTGGTTTTCGGTACTTCTTGGATAGTAGAATACACTGATAATTTTCATAATTTTTCAGCTTTTTTTTCTAATGATGTTATAAGCCTTTTGTTAAGATTTATATATGTAAGAACGCTTCTCATCACAATTTCGAGAGAACGTAGCAATGTGAAGAGTTGGAATTTTTTTTAGAGAAGTCAGAATATGACTTTAGGCATCCAGTTTGAATATGCGCAAAATCGGATGAGGTGAACGTCCTTTTCCATATTTGA
The DNA here is from genome assembly GCA_963930735.1 of Dioctria linearis. Taxonomy (NCBI): domain Eukaryota; kingdom Metazoa; phylum Arthropoda; class Insecta; order Diptera; family Asilidae; genus Dioctria; species Dioctria linearis. The sequence continues at coordinate 29,523,730 of OZ005741.1, forward strand.
GGGGGGTTAGAAATTTTAAAATCTGTAAATGTGAAGGAATTTTTACATAATAGTTTCCTGCAGGCTTCCTTTTCTATTACCTTATTGTTTTTTTGAATTATTAGATAAAAAAAAATACATGGAAAAGCTAGAATTGCTATAAGACCAATTTTTATGATACCCTGAATGCCCGTATGTAATTTCGTATGGTCAATCCTCTAGAATGATTCGTCGGGCAGTGAAAATCATCATAACCAATTTCGTAGGATTTCATATTCTGAAGAAGTTTTCCGTACAATAGAAACGTCTAGGACTGATCCTTGTTATTCATACAGTACACGTAAAAAACCTAAATTTTTGTAGGAACACACCAAGAAAGGGTTGCCCAGTGTAGTATATTTTTCAAAATGTATTTACTATTTTTAGCAGTGTTTAAACAAGAGGACTCGCCTGATTGGTCCCAACTTAAGTATACAAATTCCTTAAAAGCCGTGCATGAAATTTCAGCTATCGATGTGACCGCGCTCTCGAGTTATCGTAAGGATGAACAGACAGACAGACGGACAGACAGACAGACGGACGGACATACAGACAAACAATCAGAGAGACATGCAAAATCAAAATAACCTTTAACATTGTGCGTTCGTGTCCAATCCAGTTTATTCTAAAACGGAATGACAACTTTATTATACCCTTTGGGATTTCATCTAGACTCTAGAGTATCAAAAGAGTTCGTTTGTGTAGTCCTCAATCTTACTTTGCTCTATAGGGTATCTAGGACATTTAAATTCTGGTTGCGGCGATGCGACGGAAGTACGTATCTAGTATATACGATTACAGAACAAATTGAATGCGTTGGTTATTTTTAAACGCAAGAGCACTACGGCTACTACAGCAGACTTCAGTTGACTGCAGTGGCAACTTTATTCTGTACCGCTCATTATAGTTTGAAGGAATCATCTAGCAGTTCAGGTAGAATGTAATATAGTTGGCGATATGCTGTGACATGCTGATTGTGGTGATTTGCATAAAACAGGATACTGCAATATTTAGAGCGTAGGGAACCTAAATTACTGGAGAATGAAACTATGATTTCTGTCCTATTTCTAGAAAGGAAAGAAAAAAGAAAAGAAGGTTCTGGAAAAAAAGCAATGGAAAGGTATTGTTTCTAGGATGCTATCTTTAAAAAAGGTATGTAAAGGGCATCACTGCAAGAAACATTAAAAGTTTTCAATATTTTATTACTTCTAGGGACAAAGATTTTTCCATTGTAATGTCGTATTTAGATTATAAAACTAATTGTATCTGACTTTAATTCTATTATACCAAAACCGCGATAGTTCCTTAATTTGTTACCATGAATATTTGGGCCCTATCCTAATCTATGTCTTCAACTTCACCTTTTTATACTAGCTAGCGATGTCACACCTAGAAAGCTCTGCACAAGTATACAAGTTAATTCTTCCTTTTGTTTCCAGAGTTAATCAATACTTAGATAAGGGCTTGCTTTATTTTTTTGGTCATGATAAATATCGAGCAAAGCAAAATAATTATCATAAGTTATAGCGTTACCTACATGTAAACTTTATAATAGCTACAATTTTAATAAAAAGACGAGGGCGAAAATGAAGAGATGGGTTGGAACAGGTCCCTAACAGATAAAGCATTCAATTTCATTGGTTTCCATCTAGTAGTTTTTAACATATATATGTTCGTACATACTTTAATAAAACTAGAATCTTACCGACTTGGGCTTCCATGATTGATATCTTCATATTATTTTTAGTCATTCCACACGAAACCCGACCATCTCTGATTTGGATGAGACTTTCACAGTTTGTAGGGAATACCAAAATAGCTCACCCATATTTTCTTCTCGCTAGGGGATTAGAGATTTCGTGATTTAACCATGAAGCATCAAGAAATCACATCGTTCGGTGCTGCTGTTAAAGTATTAAACTTCATTTGGCATTTGAATCAGAAAAATCTCTTGCTCCGTTCTCGAGATATGATTTCTTGAAAATGATGCTTCATCGTTAAATCACGAAATTTCTAACCCCTAGTGAGGGGAAAATATGGGTGAGCTATTTTGGCATTCTCTACAAACTGTGAAAGTTTCATCCAAATCGGAGATGGTCGGGTTCCAAGGTGATCGATTTTGTGCGGGATGGCTGTTATATTCAATAATAACGTGAACACATGTAATATGGATTATATGTATAATGGAATCTTTTTGAACACCTATGTATGATTCTTGGTTTTTCATATTATTAATGTAATATTTAATTATTCGAGCAACAATTTAATAACGAACTACCATGCTCATCCAGGGATATGGGAGAGAGTCCAGTTTTTATCGACGAATCTTCTGTTCAAAATTGTACTTCTCTTTTAGGGCAATCAATTGTTGAATTGGAGGTTGATTAATCCTCAGACTTTGACTTTGAGTTGATTGCAGCAAGGAACGAAATCGAATCATACAAAGAAAAGTGAGTTGATATAGACTCGAACCTATTGGACTATTGGGGCAACAAACATAAGACTTCCTTCTTATATAGAATAGCATTGATTTTGCATGGTGTTCCAGACACACATGTCATCGTGGAAAGAGCGTTTTCTGAGCTGAAGTTAATTCCTAGTGACCTGAGAAATAACTTGTCAGATGCAAATTTGAGAAAATTGTGTTTCGTTCAATTAAATTCAAATTTATAAATAATAAGAAATTTTTGTAAAATGTTTGTATTTTATCTATATATTTTTTGTTTGCATTTCTTGAAGATGCAACAGAACATCCGCTAATTAATAGGAATAATATTATTACCCATAACAATGACATAATAGAAAAGGAAGGCTGCAGGAAACTATTATGAAAAAAATTGCTTCACATTTACAGATTTTAAAATTTCTAACCCCCCTCAAATATGAATGAGGAGGTTCCCCTCATCGGATTTTGCGCATATTCAAACTGGATGCCTAAAGTCATATTCTGACTTCTCTAAAAAAAATTCCAACTCTTCACATTGCTACGTTCTCTCGAAATTGTGATGAGAAGCGTTCTTACATATATAAATCTTAACAAAAGGCTTATAACATCATTAGAAAAAAAAGCTGAAAAATTATGAAAATTATCAGTGTATTCTACTATCCAAGAAGTACCGAAAACCAAAGTTAGTAATAATATTCAACGCAATTTGGACCTGAAATACTGTTTTGAGTTTTATTTTTGATCGAAAAAATAAAACTCAACCGATAAAGATTATTTCTGATTCCAAATTTTAAAAATCAGACGTGAGTTTTATTTTTTAGCGAAAAAAATAAAACTCAAGTCTGATGATTATTGATGATTTTAAAACGAAAAACTTGGATATGAGTTTAATTCTTGAGTGAATGGCGTAAAACTCAGATTTAATGATTATTAGTTATTTTAAAATTAAAACTCAAAAATAATAATTACAAGTTGATTTTTTTTTATTAATTATATTTTCGAATTCTACCGCATAATGATAGTATATGCCAGATTATGTGTACATAATTCATCCCCGACCGGTTTTTCATATCCCTTGTTAAATGATTTTTTTATAGAAAAAATGAAAAATAATCATTATTTTCGGTCCCTGTTGTATTCAAAACAAAGCTAATAGAAAATTTCCAGAATTGGCAGGAAATGTGTTAAAATGTGTGGTGAAAGGAAAATCTGCGGCGGCAAAAAAACATTTGCATGGCACTGGTGGAGTTCCCCCTGCAACATTTTTTCTATCTAGCGTTGAATTAATGATGCAGGAATTGATTAACGATCGACGTAATTGCTAGTCCATAGATTCTTTAACGATTTCAGATGCAAACCATAACGACAATTCAATGAAGCTAGCCATTTTTTACAAATTATATTTTAAAATATGAAACAGCTGACAATATTCAATTTGTAAATTGACAGATTTAATCTTACCTCACTCGTTATGATGAAAAACTTTTTTACTTGATCTCTTTGGCCGAACCCAGACGAGAACATTTTACGGAAGGAAGGAATTTCCTTCCCTTTGCTTAGACGTGCCATAACAATAATGTTGCTTCGCGTAGTTTCTTATAAGATTACCGAAATTAATTGTGTGCGTGTTCAATTAAGTCACAGGTTTTGATGTAAACAATAACTGTATCACAAATTCACAACACGTAATGACTATTAAATTATTATATCATCACCTCAAATCTCAAATAAACATTTGTACATCCGTCCGATGAGAAATTTCAGAAATAAGAAGAATATTTCTCAACTGACAGTATTCGCTGTTTTTGTTGTGTTTTGTGAAGGTACCTATGATTTTCAAATTAAATTATGGACTCGCTGCATATCCTGGCTACGTTTGCAAAAACATATTATGGAAATTCTTGCAATTTTACAGAGAAATATGGATTTCAGTGTCTCAAGGTACCTGCTAAAAAATTTAATTCACGCGAAAATGGTCAATTTGTCGTCTTCCAGTACAGCTTGTATGTAGGATTAAATCGCAGCTGCATCCCATAATTAGATATGTAATTAGTTTTTGAGTCCGGTAAATGGTTTTGGAGGTAACTGCAAAAGAAATGAATCAGTCCTTCTTAAGATGAAAAAATGGCCGCTTTTTGGTACAAAAATGGACATATTTTCAACTCATCAGGAGAACTGGTAAGTCGTGGAAATTCACTTTCCATGAGAAAAATGTTCACAATAGAGTACCTACTAATGGATGTGAAACAATGAATGGAAGAAATATATTCAAAATATAAGAACTGGGGTGTATATGCGTGTAGGGGAAATTCGCACCCGAGCGAATTTCACCCTATAGGGAGAAATTCGCACCATAATTTTTTTAAATGAAAATGCACATACATAATAAATAAGTCGAATAAATGGTCGTGCGAATTTCCCCTCAGTCGTATACACAAGTGCAAAAAATCCGTCTTTCAGCGGTAAAAAGTCAGTTATGAAGTTAAAATGATAAAAAAACTACATTTACCTGCTTCTCCCTCTTTAATTTGATACCAAACATGACGTATTTTGCATAAAACCCCAATGAGGGGTTGCAGTAGCCCCTCCCACGGAAATTTGTCATCTATATTTTTGTATACAATGCAGCGTTTTGCTTTCGGTGGATGTGGTGAGCTAAAATCATCATAAATACCATCACTTGTGGTATGTTCAATCTCCATATAAGGAGATGCACTCTCTATTCCATCGTCATCGGTGACAATACCAGGACGAATTCCATAGATTTCGTCCAATACCTCATATAAATCGCACTCTGTTCTATTAGCACCAGATATCATATTAGTTTTCTTGGTATTAATGAAATCTTTTTTAAGTGCTTTAATTTAACCGGTAGTTGATCTGGAGATCTGTTATAGAATTCTTGGGACAGTTGCTTGTTGGTAAATTTCAGCATTACGATAACTTTTGCCATCCAGTAAAGACACAATATTATCAAAAATGTTATTTTTGGATGAAATTTTCCCATTTACAGTTTAAAACTTACTATCTCTTATTATATGCAGTATTTTTTCTGTTTCCTCTGTGGACCATATTACACTTTTCATTTTAACTACTCTTACCTCATCCATAGCTAATATAAAGTCCGGAAGTGTTTATAGGACATTTTGAAGTCGCGGACTGAAAGTTCAGTCCCAATTAAACGTGGGACTGGACTTGGACTTTCAGTTCCAGTTTATAGGAGAGCTTTAGTTCGGATGGAACCTTCAGTCTCGGACTTTCAGTCCCCTATAAACGCAGGTCTAGTACACAAGGTAAATTTGAATTTACCATGGAATACAGTCGTTATTCACCGTGTCTTCCTGATGATAAGATCAAATTATTAGAGAATATCAAGAATCGCGGAATAACTACAAACGAAGTAATTTGCTTAGATCTCACAATATTCCTCAGATACATCGCTCAGTACTGATAGAACTTTGGTACAGAGAATAGCCCAGTTAAAACAGTTACAACAGCTCGTTTGCTTAAAAAAAACCTAAAATTTCAGAATTTCGTTTTTGTTTTGTGTTAGATTTTTAAGATATATTTACTAAAATATAAGTTAAAGAATTAATAGTAATTGATTTTTTAAAAAAATTTATAATAATTTTATAAAAAATTTGTAAAAAATAAATTTTTAATAAACTTTGACACATTCCAGTTGATGTGCTGTGACTTTCTTCAAATATTTTTAATTTGTGTGCGTGTAAACAATTATATTCGTACACGCTTGTAGTTATATGTATGAGTTTGCTGCCATAATAGCAAAATTTACTGCCATAAAATATACTTCTGGCTAGAACTTTTTATGGCTAATTATGGCAGTAAAAGTTTCCCCTTCGTCGGGGAATTTGACATTTAACTCAGTAAAATTTTGCTGGATTATCTTTTGTTCTTATCGTTCTAAAGTATTTTCAGATAAGAGGAAACTACTTACTCTGTTTTCTAGCAATGTTCGAGTAATGTAAATCAGCCATAAATCTGAAGGAAAAAACTCCAATGTTCTACGACGCTCCCACACAGAGTTAAGGCACTTTCACATAACCAGAACCGAAAAAAATATATTTAACCGAGAAACTCAATTTCTTTCACTTTAAAACAAAATTTTTACTCCAATTATTAATAAAATTATGGGAAATAGGGTAAATTAATAATTTTACTAATAAAATTGTATATGTATTTAAGATTTAAAAAAAAACACAACTTTTTTGTTTTATCGGCCGAAAAACTTTTTCACCCGAAAAATTTGTCCCATAAAACATAAAAGTTGTGGTTTTCTTAAAAATGTTAAATAATATACCATTTTATTAGTAAAATTTTTAGATTACCGTATTTCCCATGATTTTGTTAATCATTGGAGCAAAAATCTTGTTTTAAAGTGGAATAAATTGAGTTTTCGGTTCATGTTTTTGATGTGAAAGTGCCTTAGCCGTCCTTCAATATTGCGATACTTCTCACGTTTTTCAGAGTTTCCCAAGTATGTTAGAGAATCGCGAATGCAGAGTTAGGGAGTTTTTTAATTGGGGAAAACGAAAATTCTTATCTCCCAAACTCTCCGTGTTACAGAATCCGGCCCCTGCGAGGTGATTCTGATAATTTCTTTGTCGTAGTTTATAGGCTTAGGCATATATTTTAGTCACATATTTTGAATCACAAATTTGTTGTACTATTATATTCACCAAATTGATTCAGATTTATCCTTTTCATTAACCACAAAATAAACTAAAATGAATTTGCAATGAATAAACGTCAGAATATATGTATGTCTAAAAGTACGACAAAATAGACAACTTCTTCTGAGGTTGTGACAAAAATTGTAAATTCTATAGCAAAGATCCCACAAAATTATCTTTCAATAGCGATTTCACAATCGCACTACTGAGACTGAACTATTGCGTATGTACAAGAAAACAAAATAGAAATTAATTAAAGTTTGAATAAAATTCGTTGTGAACGGAGGCAAAAGTTAATATCCGATTTTGTCTAGTTCAATTCTATAGCAGTCATAAGTTTTGTTCGTTCGCAATAGTTTCAGCCGAAATATCGCCGCTACACACGCTCAAGTAAATCTTGCGACTTGTCCATGGCCCAGTCGTTTGATATGCATGAGGGTGTGTAGCGTATGGGAACTTGACTTGAGATATCATGAGTGAAATCGGCCGAAACTATTGCGTACAAGTAAAACTTATTACTTTGCTATAGAATTGAGCTAGACAAAATCGGATATTAACTTTTGACTCCACTCGCAACGAATTTTATTCAAAACTTAATTCATTTTATAGCAAGGTCGTCAGGTTTGCTTCTACACAATAGTTTCGTCCGATTTCATTCATGGCAGACTTTAGTCTCAATTCAAGCTCCGACTTGCGCTACAAACGCTCCTCATGCAAGTCATACGACTGTGCCATGCATGGTTCAGTCATCTACACACGCTCAAGCAAATCTTCCGACTTATCCATGGTCCAGTCGCTTGATTTACACGATCCTGTGTAGCGAATGTCGGAACTTGAGTTGAGAGAGCATGAGTGAAATCGGCCGAAATTGCGTACAAGCAAAACTTATGACTTTGCTATGGAATTGAACTAGACAAAATCAGATGTTACCTTAATATGTATTTGCGGTATTTACTATATTTTCATATTCCTGTCCCTGCCCTGACAAAACGCATATTTTACTAGCAAATATTTTCGGCTAGTTTTTTCGTTTGACGTTTTCATTTATACATAGTTACTATTGTAGTTATGTGTACATATGTATCCATAGAAAATTAATTTACATGAAAAATTTTCTCAAAATTTAATTATTATTGACCTAAATATTTTCACTAAAGAAGAATGCCGAATTCAGTGCTTTTATTTTCAAAGCTTCGCTCAAATTTTTCCTTTCTGCTGAAAAGAAATTATTTTTTTCTCTTAAAACAAAAATTTGAAAAGTTTTTGGCCGGGATTCATGACTTCATCGCCATTGAGAATCTTTCGGGTGTTTCTGTTCCGTCTAAAAATATCCCAGTTCTAATTTTATACTATCGCGTCTTGGCGTAAATCTTGGCGTGTTGCAAAGCGGTGAATTTCATTTTCGTAACAGCATCCTCTTTTGTCTATTAAATCCAGAAATACTTGACGCATAATAATAATATAATTTCTCTAGAAAAATTCAATTTTCCCGCTTTCTTTTTGTATTGACGAAAACGGAATATTTCGAGCTAGCATTCTTACTTAAATTAATTAGAATTTTTTTTCGTATCGTTGCTTTTACGGTTGATTGAAATAACAAAAAGCAACCTCACAGTTCAATAATTCACATGCACATAAATGCCTTGCTCAGCATATTGCAGCGGAGACTATACCTATATACACATGTAACTACAAGTGTAAAATTGTAATCCAGTTAGGGTAGGGTAATGTCTTAAAACGAATGCAAATATACATGACAGGGAAATATAACAGCATTTTTTCGATCTTATATTTAAAGAAATTCAATTCATAGTGAGATTAGGTGTTAAATATGAGCAGAAGACGTTTAGCTTTGGGTTGAGTCATTTGCATGCATAGTGTTGATGGCATAAATTTTAAAAGGGATGAGTATCGGATCAAATGAGGTAGAGTGCATGGAAATGATCAAATCTGTTGACAACGTAAGGAATCCGTAAGATTTCCAATCACACCTATCTGGACCAAATAGGATGTGCATGGGATGTACTGGATTGTAAAGCGAATTTGGTAGACTCAGTTAAAAATTACAATTCTTCATTTTATTATCGTGTGTTTTTATGAGTAATCACGGCTTGTGTTTTTATATCTATTCATATTCACAAGAGTTTTGTACCTATGTATATGCTATACGTATGCAATTATGATAGCTCTAATTAGCTCACACTTATCTTGAAGAATGGAGAAACACTACTTTTCTGGTCATTCGAAATTTAAATATGCAGAAATATTTTATATCTTGTACAGTTTTAATTATGTAGTCTTTTCAGCAGACCTTGAACCTAAAAACTCTGCTTGGCTAACTCTATTCAAGGTCATAATAATTTCATTTTTGCAAAACTCTGTTTAAGACTTTTCACCTTTTCTCGACTCTCATTCGACTGGCAAGAGACAAGGCAACTTTTTCCTATGATGGGTTTAGCCAAGTAAGGATATAAAAAGCCACAACGACACACGGTTAATGCGAGCGACTCTAGTACTCTGTCGGTCTGTCACATGAAAATTGGATAATGACTAAATAATTCCATATTTGGAGGAAATGCATAGCACAGTCATGCATGTCCAGTATATGTAGTGTACCAAACTAGCTATCGCAGTCTTTATCTCTAATGCATCATATTACCTGCTGCAGCTGGTGTACCATATTTTTTCATAGTAATTGAATGGTCAAGGTGATCCTCAATTTTTCTTTTGGGTTTATGAAAATCATGTTACAAGAGAAAAATTATACATTTTAAAATGGCCTTAATTCTAACCATGGCGATGCGCTGAGATTTTCTTTGATAATATTAATGATATCTAATCCATATAGATGACTGGATGTGATTCATTTTTTTATTCATTGATGCTGCTCAGTTCTCCATCGGACCATATATTGTGCGACTTCTGTTTTAAATCGATCTCGTTTATGTGGTTTGGGTCTTCCTATGAAAAGTACATATTCCATAGTGATTCATACTATTATTATCACAGTCTAATCTATTATTGGACACAAACTAATCTAATTAAATTGTAGTCTTTTGTCAGTTGATAGCAATGGTAGCTCTCTCACCAACGTGAGACTAAAACTGGCAATTTATAACTTACACTTCTGTTCTTTCAAAGTGTAGGTACCTAAATCGTTTTGGAAAAAATGAATAAATTCTTCTAGGAAAACCAAAAGATTTCCACTTCTTCCCCTAAGTGTAAAAATTCTTCCGGGAAAACAAAGAAATTTCCATCACATAAGCGGTAATTGACAATAGCACGACTGCAGTTGTATACCTATAAGGTAAACAGAATTCCATTGCGATAAGAAAATTAAAAATTATAGTGGGATTTTAATTTTTTTATATGCACAATATGTGGGAGGTGTAAATTTACCAATCATTTGACTAACCTGCTTTTATGCCATGGTGTCATCAATAGCGTATTTAGGAATGAATATAAATATAATAATAATACAATACATTTAGGCGCTGTGCAGAAGATTACAAAATCTTATAGAGTACAATAAAGTGAAAACAAAAACATTGTAACATTAAAATAATAAAAAAAATAAAATAAAAATAGTTAAAAAAAGATCAAAAAGAAAAAGAAAACTTAAATATGAAGAATAGAATAAAAATAAAAAATACTACAAATTAAAACAAATTAAATATCATGACAATGTAACATAAATTTTAAGGTCTGAGAAATATACCAATTACAATCCAATGCTAATTAGGGTAATCTTTGATTAGTTTAGCAAAGGTCAGGCCGAGACTGTGCGTTGTATTAAATTCGGAAGAGTGTGCCATTTTCGGGCAACTTGGACGCAGTAATAGCGTTCCTCATACCTAGTTGCACCTATCAGGACAACCAGTTGAAGAACTCTATTCGAGTGCAAAAGCTGTAGGCTTTCGGAGAAATATGCAAGGGATTTAATATAAATTAATCTGTGAGCCGAATTAAAACTCAGTATCTTTATTAATCTTGGTAACAAACTAGATTATAGTATTAAGTTTACTGTTGAATTAGAAAATAAAGCAGAGCTGGCCAAGTATCAAAGAAAAAGTACTTAAATACAAGTACAAGTACCGAAGGCCTGAGTACTTCAGCGTAAAGGCACTTTCACATCAAACACAAGTATCGAACAAATGTAAACTGAAAAACTCAATTTATTCCACTTTAAAACAAAATTTTTGCTCCAATGATTAATAAAATCATGGCAAATAGGATAAACTAATAATTTTACTAATAAAATAATATATTTATCTTAGATTTTTAAGAAAAACACAACTTTTATGATTTATCGGACGAATTTTTCCGCCGAAAAAGTTTTTCGGCCGATAAAACATAAAAGTTGTGTTTTCTTAAAAATCTGAAATAAATATAACTATTTTCTCAGTAAAATTCTTAGTTTATCCTATTTCTCTGGATTTTATTAATCATTGGAATAAAAATCTTGTTTTAAAGTGGAATAAATTAAGTTTTTCGGTTTACATTTTTCTGTTTTTGTTTTTTATGTGAAAGTGCCTTAATAACCCTAAATGATTAATTTAAAATCATTTATTTCGACGAATCTACTAATTTATTGGTTTTTTTTTCAGTTCTCTCTCAGTTGATACTTGGTGCTTAGACCGAAAGAGTCAGCAATATAGAAGTGAGTCCACTTTTTGCAGTGTATTTCTATGAACGTAGTCAGTCCATATTATACATGTCAGTGGTTATGTCATCAAGTCGAGGCATCGGAGATTTCATATTCGAGCGAGACGTTACTGCTTTTTGTTCTACTTGCCCAGTCTTGTTTGTATATTATTAGTTCGTCTAAGGTTCTACCTTGAAGCGTGAGTGAGGCACATGCTTTGACAGTTCTTTGCGTGCCTTAAAACTCAACAAAAGAGGAGTTGCGCTAGAGACTGTGTTTGCTTTTCTACGAAGAGTTAGATATTTGTTGGTACTTATAGACTCAGAAATACTGAGGTATAATTCTTGGTACTTAAGTACAAAATTAAGTCTTAAGTACAAGTAAATAGAAGCAAGTACTTATTTTCAAGTACTAAGTAGGGGCATTTCAAAAGTATTGAGTAATAAGTCTTAAGTAACGAAAATGTACTTTAAGTAGTACTTAAGTCTTTTTTTAATTCAGTATTGCCCAGTTCTGAAATAAAGTAATCAATTTTCTTGACTTGACGATAAATATTAAAAAGGATTCATTATAATAATAATTTAAGACATAAGCGATAAAAAAAGTTATGTGATATATTTATACCTTTTGAATCTGTATATTCCTTGTCCACAAAAATACCAGCGTTCCTCTCAATGTTTGTCTATATTTAGATTAATTTCCGTGCCCATGTATTCAAATAATTTTAGAGCAGAATTAAACAACCTTTAATCAAAAGAATGGTTATTCTTAATACAAAAAAAAAGAAAAAAAATTGAGGAGCGAGATTTGACGTCACTATAATCTTCCAAATGGGTTTTTATTATTATTTTATTTTTCTATTTTTAAAGGCAGGGGGATTAAAGATCCCAAGTACGAAGGCCAAGGCGGCTTATTGTGCTCACGGTATACTGACAGTAACAAGGTATGACTGCTATGAGCTACGGTAGGTATTTTTTAGTAATATATTTTATATCTCATATTTACATTATTAATTTCAGCAATCATGTAAGTTTTTATACCTGATCGCTTGCAAAAAGTATTACGTTTCCTTATCAAGCCTTCAGGTAATTATAAATGTTTTAAAATAATGTGATTTTTATTTAATATGATAATATCCATTATAATTTGTCGAAGCTGTTACCAAATAATTTATTTTAAAAATTTGTATGAATTCTTCATATAAATTGTCATGACCTGACGTCAGAGCTAATAGGCATAACTTCTTATACCCTCTTAATGAACCGCACGCATTTTCGAATAAAACAAATTTAAAAAATTTATTAGTACGTAAATAATAATCTTATACCCAAACTAGAAATTTAGAGTTTACTTATATAGGAAAGTTTAAACGAAAAATAAGAACGATATTTAAAGAGCATTTAAAATCAAAACAATTAAGTGTAGGACAACACATTCGCGAAAAGAGAGGAGTGTATAGTAATACTTATAAAACTCATGGATATCTTACCGGGAGCCAGAGTTCTTAATGAAAGTACGAGATTAAATAAACAATACGACTAACAAAAAGTAAATTAAATTTTTTGATCATTTGAACAATTGTATTTCACAAATAAATATTAATTCCGTCTCTCATAAGATAATATCGCTCAGTTTATGGTCCTTATACATATGTATTTAAAATGAAGATGACGACGTAAGTGGTCAAAACGCGCATTCCAAAATTAATGGAATAAATAGCATTTATTGTGTAATAAAACAATCAATTAATATGTTACGAAAATGAGTATTGCGCTAGTATGAAAGCAACTAGGAACTCCCAAAGATATCTAATACTTTAGACAAACTATCCATAATGACTTAATTTGAAATTCAGTCATTTCAAGAAAATGAAGACGTGATAAACTATGAACGAAAATTATTTCATTTGGAATGTCATTGACAGTTTATCAATGAAAGTAAAGATCATGGCAGAGTTCAATTATTTTTATTAAATGTTTTCAAGAAAATTTGCGAGTATTGACTGTAGTTGCAAAGCATTTAGTAGAAAACAATTTTTGTTGTTGAAAGAGACCAAAAAGAGAAGAAAGCGGCAAAGAAATTCCTTTCATGATCAGCTGATCACTGCTAACTTTATTGGAAAAGCTTTCCACTTTCTAATAAATTTAGCTCATTTTATTGACGGTGGGTGGCACTTTTACTGCAATTTCACTAGATGGACTTCATTTGTGTGACACACTCCACATGTGACTCCATTTAATTAAAAATTAAGTCATTATGTAGAAAGAGTTCTATGAAATCTTCCACATTGTACGAGTAGGTATATGTTAGTTATGTGTATTATTATTAATATTATTATAAGAAGCTTATTAGGGGAGTCCAAGCCGCCTAGGTCCCCTATAAATACATCAACGTTGATAAGATCAACCTTTATCACAAGCTTGGAAGTACATACATTTTGAGATAATAAAAAATAAAAAAAAGGAACTATCAGTACGTTTACATGAATACATACTTGAGTACACCTGACCCTCGATTTACACGGTGGATTCGTTCTCCAAAAGTACCGTGTAAACCGAAACCGTGTAAATTGAAATCGAAATTCATATTAAATCGTGTAAATAAAAAACTAATTAGTATTAGATGAATTAATTCAATAAAGTTAGTTATCCACTCTATTGAAAACACTGGATTGCACACATGTTGAACAATAGATATGTTCCAGGAACCCTTTTCGGATCCCAACCTCGTTTCAATCCAATCCCAATCCATCCCTATATGTAATACACTAATCCATGCTCCATAAAACGTTCCTGGACAAAATTGTTCCTATTGCAGCAAAAGTCTGCCGTCTGCCATCGAAACTGTGTTTAGCCCTTAATTATTATCCTTTTTCTTGCTTGATTCTGTTCTGTTGCATTGTGGGCCTTGTTCTCCTCTTTTGAAAGCTCAGAGCTCAAGCATAAATATTTTTAAGCTCATTCAAATGAAAGCATGAACGCACAAGCAACCCCGCAATATTTCATTGTAATGCATCCTATTCGAACTGAGCGGCCGAGATAACTGTGTACTAGTAGTTTTTTTAGATTTTGAATCCTAAATTTGCATGATTGTTTCAATTTTTTTTTTCAAAACTTTTTGTGACCGTGTTGAACTGAATATTAGTATAATATAAATGGAGTTTTCCGTCAGTTTTTCAGTCGTGTTAAACCGAAACAGTGCAAATCGAGTACCGTATCGAGGGTTAGGTGGACATACTTAACTTGAAATTCATTTGAAACTCAAGTAGGGTTTTTGGTTGAATTAATTCCAATTACTTGACTTGAAGTTTACTTGATTTGACACTTTTACCTTTGACAACTCTGCATTAAGTTCAATACATAATTGCGGATTTTTAGATAAACATCTTGAGAAAATTGCTAAAAATCACAGCCTGAATTATCAACAATAATCTTCTTCTTGTTCCCCTTAGCCGTTTTTGATATCTCGCACAAATGAAAAATTTTCAAGTACTGAAGTTGCGTTTACATGAATTTTGTCAAGTAAATCGAACAAAATTTTGTGATTTACTTGACTCAAGTATACTTGAAGACAAAGCGCGTTTACATGATATTTTGATTACTTGATCTCTATTTGAAGTATACTTCAAGTATTCATGTAAACGTACTGTATGATGAAACCGAAGTATGATTAAATTGTGCTGAAATGTCAAAATATATAGCAAATGATAGAGTCATCACACAGAGGTGCTGATTCCCAAATTCTCTCCTTTTACCATATGTAAATGTCAAAATACCTATACGACGAAATGGAAGAAATATTTGAAAGAGGTTGTACTCTTTTGTGTTCTTGTTGCTCAGGTGTACACGCAGCACTTGTTGCTGATGAGAGACACTCGGGAAAGGAAAATTTTCCTCCCCCCGAGTATCCTATTACCTTGATGTATGCCTAGGCATTCAGTATAGTAAGTTGGGCATAACATAGAATGAGCTAAAAATGACATTTTGAGTTACAAATGAAAAACACGATTTGAAGTTTGAGCACCTGCAATGTCACAACCTCGGCAGTAGTTAACTTTAATGCAGGTCAAGGTATATAGAATACAAGTATTCCCATTATTACGAACCATGTTCCACCATTAAGTGACGTAATATTGTGAAATGTATAGGAAAGTACGGCACAGAGAAACCAATACTCTCTTTCCTCTCTCTGTCTTTCTTATAAAAATGTATATATTATATACATTAATCACAGAATTACGGCACAGGATATCAGCTGCAATGTGTCACAATTTTAATGGAAATACTTTGTCTTCTATACTATATTCTATATTCTGAAGTCTATTGACTGCAAATTCATTTGAGTTTATTTTTAAAATGATAAATCAAAATGAACTGAGGTGGAAATCTAAGTACGACATAATATTGGAATAAGTACAATGGACTTGCTAATTTTAAAGTTTTGCAAGAATTTAAAGATCATCATTGCTAAAAAACGAGTCGCAAAACTACCATGATAATGCACCAGCACGTTTAGCCGCAAACACTAGCGCTTTTTTAGGGAATTTTGCCTCGAAACTAATTATTTTGGGATCAAGCTGTCAAGAGTGCTGGTTCTCACTGAAGAACTCTTATATAAAAAAAAAAGGAATTGTGTGGGCTATCGTATGATACGTTTCCTTCGCTATAATGTTTTATTCCATTTTCCCAGGAAAGAAATCAGGCAATTATCTTTTCGGAATGAGCTTTTAAACCATTTTCGACGGATATGTGCAAGAAAAAGTGTAAAAAGCGCAGAAAGGGCTGCATTTTGGGTACAGAGTAGCCACGTTTGTGGACTTCTTAAATCTAATATAAGCTGTGCAAATACTTTTTTATGTGTGCACAAATAGTTTTGTGAAGAAATAGTTAAAAAGGGAATGTTATTTTCTTCCGAGTCTTGTCTTAAGTTTTATATTTCTCTCTCGGTTTAACATTTAAAAATGAGTTTTATGTTTTCTCACAAAAAATAAAACACTTCAAATGAGTTTTTCATTTCTCTGAGCTTTTAACAGTTAAAAATGAGTTTTATTTGTTTTCCTCAGGAAATAAAGCTGAAGACGAAAGCGAAAGCAAGAATATTTGCAAAAAAAAAAACTAGACTTATGTAATTAGCTGAAAATAATTTCATTCTCAGATCAAAATATGTAGTGACGAATACGTAATTTTTGTCCGACGAAGACGACATAGATTATTTATTCGATCATATGTAGGACAATTGAAAATATATCACATCGTTCAAAAACATTTGAATTTTATATTTTAATTTAGCATATATCGGAATACGATGATGAAAATTATGCAGACAAGTTTTTCTTCAAAATTACAGATTTTTAAGTTCGACGCAAGTTATGTATTTTGCATAAAAAGATTCACAAATTTTATCTTGTAACAAATATGTATATGACAACAAAAACAGAAAACGTGCATAAAAAAAATTTTTAGCTGTTATAAGGCAAGGAAAATAAAAAACTCCAATTATGAGTTTTATTTTTTGAGAGAAAACATAACACTCATTTTTAATTCTTATAGTAGACGAAATACATAAAACTCTGGTAAAGACTTTTATATTGCTGCAAAATAGTATTTATTACTATTTTTTTTACAGTTAAAATTTAAATATAAAAAATATGTTTTACAATAATAGTTTTGATTGGTTTTATATATTAGAATGGAAACTTTCTTCATTTTAACGTAGTAGACGGAAAGCTGGCGACTAAAATACTTACGTCATTTCATAAATAAAATTTTCCATCTTATCATACTCTCCTCACATTGTTGGTAACTTATGCGGAAGTCTGCGTGGCTTCCAGTGTTGGAGGGTGCTGCGAGACGGGGCCGCGAAGGTTTCAAAAATATCGATTAAGTTATACGTGATTTCATAAAGGCTGATTTTTGGTGTGGCTGCAGAGAATTATATTTCATGATCAATGGTACCAATGGCAAACAATTAGGTTGGTGGGAAAGTGATGGCAAACGGCAACTAAAACTACACAGAGAAATGTGTATAACTTACGTCATATCACGATAACTCGAGAATGCTGAAATTTTTTAGAAAAATGTAAATTTAACTTTGAAAATGGGAGCAATCGGGCAACTCCTTCGTAGGGTTACTATACAAAAATTTCGTTTTTTACTATATATTAGGGCACTGTCCAAGAACTCGTAGACTTAGCGAGCTTAAATTTGATACAAGGTGCTTTCATAGTAATAGTAAATACTAGTTCAAAAATAGACTAAATCGGGCAACCACTTCTTGATGCTGCCATACAAAACGTTGCGTTTTCACTATATATTCGAATACTGCCGATCAACGGCGCACACAGCGTTTTTTAAAAAATTGCAAATACAAGTTCAAAAATGCACCACCAAATCGAGCAACCCTTTCTTGGTTTTAGACGGCAACACTAAGAAGGGGTTGCCTGATTTGTTTTATTTTTGAAATTTTATTTAGTATTATAGTTTATAGTTATTCGTTGAAATGTGCGGCTTACCCAAAATGGAGTTTGTTTGAACTGGGATCTAACAAGTGTTCGAAATACTGGATAGATAGGGAACACACTCCTTAACAAGCTGATATGGATCAGAGATTAATTTTTCTTTTGTATCGACAGATACGGTAAGCTCCTCCTAGCAGGCAAAACTAGGAATGCTCCTCCTAGAAATAATAAAGGAGCACAGATTTCTAATTTCACTATTGCTCTAGGAGAACTTCAAAATGAGAAATTCTGGAGCAGAGAAAAAGGAGTCATATAGAATCGAATTATGCACAATTCATGAGTGATATTATGCACATCAGCTATAAGCATCCCATAGTTATGCAGTTCAGAGCTGTTCTTAAAAGAAATTAATGGCGTAATCGTTAATATGCATTTTTGAAAATATTTTGTAAACTAAATGATGCTCCAAAAATCACATTATCTAAATGTCGCTAAAATGATTTTTTTTTAGTTATAATTTAATTTGCGAAATGTTTTTAAAAATGATTTTTCTCTAAAATGATTTCATTTCAGTAGGAAGAGCTAAATTTTTGGTAATTTGGTAAAAGAACGCTCCGCCATTAATTGTAGGATGATTGCCTTTCCTTCTGGTTCTACTTCATCCAATTATTATTATTTTTTATTTACGTAGATGTGGGCCATATATACCTACTTAGTTTGATGATTTTAAGTCTCAAACTAGTTGGACTATACACTCTGCTGCGAGAAATCCTAATTTTCCTATAGAGTTATTTTATAATAATTTCAATTTCAAACAATTTTTAAATCATTAAATAATTTTGTTACGCATAGATCCAGCAAAAACCAAAAAAAAAAACATTTAACAAAGAACCGATCGGCATAATTGCTTCAACGACATTATCGCATTAATATGTGGTGCGAGCATAACAATAAAAAGTCTGAGCCAACTCCCAACTGAATCAAGTGCGTTTTTCTTATTTAAATGCTAGGTTCCTATCCAAAACTGCTATGTGTCTTCTGTGCCAATATATAATATTATTATCCAGCTGAAGTAGGACAACCGACAAGATCCAAGATCTTACCGACTTGTTTTATCTGACGCCTTGCAAGTTGATATTTTTATTATTGGGTACGGGCTCCTCTGATATAGGCATGCACAGGCTATATGAAAAATCATGGATGGAGATGGTAGATACAATAAAACGCAGCAACGATCAACATTTTATCTATATGTTCAACGGGAATCACACTATCAGAGCCAAGCTAGACGTGTATTTGTTAGCTTTAGAAGGGGCCCCAAGATCCCATTGCCCCATTGAGAATTTCATTTTCAGTGAACATTATAAATATCTAGTGGGGATAAAGAGGGGAACGAGTAAGATGAGACGTAAGGATATTTTGCTGGTTGAAGACGTCACTGGCGTTTAGCAGGCCCCAATCAACAATTATTTGGCCGTTTTTCAGTTGAACATCACAGTCCGTTCAAGTCGCGGATATCTTAGAAATTGTAAGTGAATTGCTAGAGGTGTTTTTAGTGTAATACCGCGATAAAAAAAAAATAAAAAGCATATTCCAAAGAAGCTATTTCTTTTCTTCTTTTAATTTCCGTAATTCTACATCTACCTCTAATTAATGAGCTCTAGTTATTTTGAAGTGATTTTGTTAAGTGCTGAGTGAAGTGCATCTTGCAAGCCGCAGCGTTTTCGATTATTTTCTTTTTGTTTCATACCTATCCACCTATATATAATATGAAACAAGATCATTTCATGATGGAAATAATTAAGTCAAGTCAAATCAAGCCAAGTCAGCGGGTATCGTAAGCATTGAAATTAAAATGAAAAATTCAGTGAAGGAGTTGTAAGAGTAGTGTAATATGAATCTTGGAGAGTTTAATTTGTCCAGGACCATGTTAAAGTATTCGCGGAAAAAAAAATTAAAAAGAAAAGTTATCTTCTTGCGCATGATCGCGATGTTTATTATAAAATGAAACTGCTTTTGGTGTGCAGAGCTCCTTTAATAGAGAATTACTTTTTTATTAAATATTATTTTTTAATAATTCTAACGTTTCGAAATATTAAGAAAATACCATATTCATAAAAATATTTCCGAAAATAAGAAAATTATTTATAGCATGCAGCTGAGCACTATATTTATAACTGCAGAGTTATGTAATGTGCTTTTTTTTTGTTGTTTAGATTATTAAAACATAGATGGCGTTTGTGTATGTATCACAATTAAATTAAAACTAGCAGTGAAAAATACCGAGATTATTATTTAAAATTTTCTATACAATTGAAATCGTATATCTTCGTTCCGAGCTTAAGATGTGATGATCAAAAATGTATACTGCTGTAGGTGCGATGCTAACCAAATTTAGCTACTCGAATTTATATTTTTAGTTTTTATCGAGAGAGTATCACTTTGAAAGTATGTCTCACCTACGCATAATAATTCCGGGTGCTCATTTTATGAGTCAAGAATTTGTTTATATAAATAATGTCTCCCAACATAATCGATTCGACACATACCTATATAGAAATTTATTAGGGAAAAATTATATGAAGTAGGGACTTCATTATTGTTGATGCTTGATGTACCATTATATAGTTATGCAAATATTTAATATAAGAAAGTTGTAAAAAAGTCATAGAGAATGAATTTATTTTGGCATGTTTGGAGAGTCTACATCAATTCTCCATTTCGAACTATCAATGCGGCCATTACTAGATATTAGATTGTACAAGTATCGCTTGATACCAACAATTCTTACTGTTCCTTATAGAGCTCGCAGAGCTCATCTCATCACAATTTATTTTGAGTTGAGCAAAAATACTCAGTGAAGAGTTGTATTAAGATCTTTAAAACTGAAATAAGAGAATCATACAAAGCGGTCTGGTGGCACAGTGGATAAGGCACAAAAGTACAAATCAAAATAATAAGGTTCAAATTTCGGTTGTTAGTTAGTATCTACATATTATTTCCGATTACCAGAATATGGCAACTCAACCGGGATGTAAATGATCCCACATGATAATAAGGTTTTTCCGTGACTCCATGAAAAGTAAAATAGACGAATTTGAATTTGGTGCCTCTTTGTGTAGGGTACAGAAATTTAAATAACAGTAACAAGGTTCGGATCTTTAATAAAAAATTTTATTTTTATATTATATTATTTGTATTTATATTTTTTCTGATTCTCACATGTATGCATCTCTTCAGCAGTATTTTGCCTCCTCTGTCTACCTCACACTGGTTGATTTTCTCAGTCAGGTGTCTTTTGTATGGGTTTTTCAGGCTTATTATTTTTATACTTATATTGGGGTGGACTTATAAACACTCCGGCCTGAAAGATCTTTTGTGCTATGCCCCGACATTGTTATATACATACATTGGTCCAGTCTACGATCGTCCCTTTTAGAAACATATTTATCTCAGTAGGGTCAGTTTTCTGGACATCTGATGAGGTTATAAGTCCCTTACCCAGACATTGGATTTTTTGGCGAGCAAGGCTAGCCTGCACATTCGCAGACTTTACCTTTTCATTGCAAAATCGGCAGTTATCGCCTATGGTTTTACCCATTTCCTTACTCATATGTACTTAACTGGGCAATGGCAAAAAACCGGACGAGGCGGTCGTTTTTTCTCTTGTATTTAATAATTTGATTTGAATCGTAAAAATAAAAAGTTGTTCTAATAATTCTACTTAATGATTGAAACTATACCTATGTAATGTCGGGGCTTTTCCGTGAATATAAACGCTTTTGGAATTTCCCAATATGTTTGTTCTTACAGTAGCACTAAAGAGATGGTGCTCATACAATGCTTGCTCTACATGAGTATTAGCGGAACAACGAATTTGAACACAAAGAGGCCACCTATAGCTATCTGTCGTAGGTATGGAGAACAATTTTAGAGGACAATGATTGAGGGCCCTGTTCTTGAATTCCGAATGGTTTTAAAGTATACGATAAATAAAGAATGGTTTGCATACGAAAATAGCGCATACGGATTGGATTTCAAGAATACCACATGCACATTCATTTCGAATAGTTTTGACAGCTTAACGTGTACGGAATCTGCCTTCGTTATTCCAGAATAGGGCGCTGAATATCATCTAAAATTGTTCTCCGCCTATGACTGATGCTAAGCGGTCTATTAGTGTTCAAACTCTTTGTTCCCAGGCATGTTTTTATATCTTTTATAATTAAAGCACGTATGACCTCAAAAACAGGCATGATAACAATTCTTATATGAAGATATCGTTGTCAGTAGTTTTAGGTTATGTTTAATTTTAACATAACATTTTCAAACTCGGCGCTCAATAAGTGAGGATTATAAAAAGCAAAATGCTTATATCGTTGGGTTTTATCCACAGTAAATATAAGAAGCTTTTCGTGGCCGGGGCAAATTTATTATGTTGTATTCTCAAATTTGTTCTGGCTAACTAAGTTCCGTAATCGCGACTTTATCCAATTTGCTATTTGATAATGAAGTTGTCCTATTCTAATTCAAAATATTTCTCCAAATTGTAGGTACCTGAATTGCAATTTCGTTTTGATATCTGTACGAAACAGAACAAAATCTGAACTCGTACTTATTTACCTAATTATCCCTTATTTCCTCGAGGGAGTTGATTTGATAGATTGACGTTGATTTCATAACAACAATATTTTGATATTTTTGAGCCACAAGCCAACCGAACCCAATATATGCGCAAATTCGTGAGTATGGTTTTCAAAAAAATATATGGAGCATGTATGGAATTTGAGCTGTATTATAGAAAGTGAAAATTTGTGTTCATTCCGAAGGCAGGAAAACTCTAGCGCATGTTTTTAACTATAATCAGAAACTATAAAGTCAAAATGAGAAATAGTGAGGAGTAGTCTTCGTTATGATGATGATGATAATATTTTCTTATAAGCTATTTGGCCTTAATCTCACGGATAAGTAGACAAGCGACAATCAGCGCCCTCAAGAGGCAGAATATATTAGATTATGTCTCAAGAGTACCAGTTTATGTCAGTACATGCTTGACATTGGACTTACTAGTCGAAGTGAGACCTATTTAAAATCTGTTTTGCCAATCTAACGGTTCATTTCAGTTGATTGCGTCACTTGAAAGCATTGCCAGCTAAAAAAATAGATGTTTTACAGGTGTACTTTTTATTTTGACCAACAGTGTATGTTTTTTTCACTAGAGCATCTAATATGGAAGTTAGTGCTGGGGCGCTGGGCACGCTGAAACAAAATAGTTAAAAACAATATATCACTTGTTTTCAAGAACAATTTGTGAATTATATTAACGAAAATATATTTGTAAGTGTTCCCTAAAAAATTTAGAATAATACGTATTGAATGTCCTCTTCCTTATATCCGAGAAAGAGAATTTTAAGTACCTAAATTCATCAAATATTTCGTTGATTTGGAAAAATTAAACTGATTTTCCCTTTCTATCAGAGAAAATTACATTTATTTTTAGGAGAAAGCGTGTCTAAAATTTAGGGAATTGTAATACTTTTTTTACAGTGTAGGTAACTAATTTATACACATCTGCAATGCCACATCTAGGTATGATAAATTTGGCTTATATGACTTTCGTTAAATAACTTCAAATATATTTGGATCTTAAAACATTTCGTCAAGCTATTCATTAAAAGTTGGTCGGAGAGCTATAGCTACTATTGGTGAATAATAATCATTTTGAAGTGTGTTGATCACTTTTGAAGGATACTGACAAGATTTACAGAAAATTGTATGTCTTTATTTGGATTATAACTAAGTACAAGGAACTCCTTCACATCTAGTTCGACTTTTTTCGGGCCTAATCGACCGTCGCACTAACAATTTCCGTACATTTACGACAATAAAAGAGAAACTGTAGACGTTTTTGTTGAAATTGAGACTGTTAAACCGTTGGCGAACAAAAAATAACAAATTATCACCCGAAATATGTTGACATACATAAAAACTTTATAATAATTCAATTATTTACTTGCATTACCGCGGTAGAGACATTAATTACAGTAATTCTTATGTTAACAATTTTTTTTTCGAAATTCTCGACAGTCATCAATTTTGGCGGTACGGCACGCCAAGAATTTGAATGAATTTAAAAGGAGGTTTCAAGTGTAAGCGGAATGTGAAAATCCAACCGCTGCTTATGTGCTATTGCAAGCTAAGTAAGAACTGTTGTAAAGAAGAATGGAAGAAATTGTAAGTGCGATTTTGTATTCAGTCTGCGTCTAAACCTATATGGAGAAATAGAGCAAGAGCTACGAAAACCACAATCGGTTTACATCACACAACAGCGTAGTCATTGATAGAGTTTGCGCACATAATCCACATTTTCTACGTTCGTATATTTCCTTATACATACATATATGTAAATTCGATAATATTGTTACTATGCAAAGAATTTAGGTAAATCTTTTGATGTGTCATCGGTGGCTCCCAGGCCCAGCAGATGTAAAACATAAATTTTAAATTTTCACATAATGCTCGACGCCCGGTGATCTGTGTCCAAAATTCCAATGGCAGAAAAATTCTAAATCTTCTTTTTAACTTTTATTTAAAAATTACCGTTGCTTTCATGAAGTATTTAAGTCTTTTTCAATCGTGATTTTGGACTGGAATAATATTGAATTTACTGAGTTAATGTAATTCTGTCGCGCTGACGCTGTTGTAAACACATTATGTTGTTTCATAGTACATATTCAAAACCGCAAATACTCGACTGGTTACCTATCATTGATTTACGCATTTTGACGAAATCTATCCCAACATGCCTGGGATCGTCTACGTCTTCTAAGTTGACTTAGTTTTAAAATTTTGCAATAAAAGTATGTGCAATTTGCGTCATGCATAAAAAAAACAGACAAGCAGGCGCGAAAGGTTGATGTATGTAGATTGTAGATATCTAGTTGTGGTAACTAACAGCACTTTGGATGATTTAAAACCATAATCATGAACAAATGTTGCTTTCCCGTGAGTTTTGGAATAATGTGAGACCTGAATTAATCCAAATTTGTGTCTATTCATGAGAAATTGTTTTATAATTTTTGTAATTTGAATTTCTCTCGAAAAGATAAGCCTCTTGTATTCATGATTTAATTTAGAATCGAATAGAATTAAAAATAAAAGTTCTTAAAATTCTTCTATTCTCCGATTCTAAAAATTGTGAGTTCGATTCCTGTATGGGAAAAATAAATAAAATTGCGAATGTTTTGATTTAATTTATTAGACGTAAATTATTAGATATCTTTTCAAATTTGGAAGCAATTTGTATGAACTTCAACGCCAACATACTTTAATACTTAGAATTTAAGAAGAAATTAACCGATTTTATAAACGACATTAATTTTAGAAAGATGCACATATGAAAAAACGCTTTGAGTAGATATGACACCCAAGACCCAACACGACTCTTTATTGGCTGGGTATGTGCAAAACATGGCAAGGCGGGGCGGGGCGAAATGAAGATACATCTCGAGGTGTAGTTTTCACTCACAGGTGTTCAGTTTCTTGGTAAATCGCGAAGTGGGAGCATAAATTATGACAACAGATTCTGAAGAAGAAATTTTGTGTTTGTCACGTAATGCAACTATATTGAATTTTTCACATAAGTGAACTTTCCACTGTTTTCTTTGCCACCAAATAAACACGAAACGTCTGGAATTTGGCGAATAGATTCTTCCAATACATGAGAATGTGTATAGAAACCTTCGATTATATTAAGGAAAGATTTCAATATAAACTAAGAAAAAAATGCCAAAATTTCCATTGTAAGGATATAAAATTAATCATTTTTTGTATGTCCAGCCCTTTCTGCAGTTTTGCTTGTACCTATATGGGGTCACAATAACAAGCGATTAGATTTTGGGGAATTCCTTCATTCACATACATGAAGATTTACATACTGATCC
Organism: Dioctria linearis; assembly: GCA_963930735.1. Taxonomy (NCBI): domain Eukaryota; kingdom Metazoa; phylum Arthropoda; class Insecta; order Diptera; family Asilidae; genus Dioctria; species Dioctria linearis. Next base: position 29,549,933 of record OZ005741.1, read on the forward strand.
TCATAGTTTCTTCCAGTATATGAGAATGAGTAAGTAACCCTTCAATTTATAACAAAGAAAAAACATATAAGAATATGCCAGTAATTAGTGATTCCACAATATAGTTTCTGTTCTGACCGAACAGGCAATCATTTTTGTAGCTTAGTGAATGCTTTGATTGGAACCGTTTCATTCTTTCCATAACGTGGAGAATTGCAGATCGTTGCTCTAATTATTTTGAAGGCCTTCGACAGAGACTGGTTGGTATGCTGTTGTTCTAATTAAACTCAAGGCCATTATTGGTGTGCACCAATCGAACAATTTCTGCATCCTTACCTACTTCTGATTTGCATAATATAAATGACGACCTGAATTACTTTCGCTTATTTTCTTTCACTTATTTGCTTGATTCTGCTGCACATACGCGGGAATGCTGTAAGAGTTAAACGAGAATTCATGTTTAGATAACTAAACGATAATGTCAACAAAATTCTCCAAACAACCAAAATTATCTCCTATTTGAAGTGTCTTGATACATTTCAGCGGCTCAAGAAATATTTCCCTGTTTGCCAGACTTGCATAATTGTCAAATCTGGACAACTGTACATTAAACAAAAAATACGACCCTTACCCGGGGGTTACACGAGATAGTACAGCTTGCATGCAACTTGCACTACCATACTTCTTGCACGGGTAATCCCTTCCCTACTGCCATGCAGGCAGCTCACTCAACCTTCAGCGAATTTGCATGATCAAAAATTATCGCAGCAGAGGTGATAGTAATTTGATATTATACAGTTTTCAAAATGGCGGAAAAGAAATGCTTGAAAGAAATTGATTAATTTATACTGGGAAAATGATATTTTCGGGGATCATTTGCATTACAATGATGTACCAACACTTTCCTCTTCATTATTTCTTGGGTTTTTATAATTCATTCATAATTTTCCAATATACGTAATACTTTACGTCTCAATACCATCTTTAAATGATCTTGCATGCAAGATGATAAGCCATCAACCGAACTGCCTTCAGCTGTCAAGTTTAAAATCGCGTTGGAAGGGAGGCTTGCATGCAAGCTGTACTATTTCGTGTAGCCCCCGAGTTAGACTCATAGACGATGTGGCGATAGCTTCTATACTTAAGATCATCGAATATTGCTATTTTTATGGATATCGTTTCGTAGAAATATTTTGCATAATTCTCAAAAACCAACACTCAACTTGAAATATGCCGTGCTTATTAGTTCAGCTATCAGCCTCCCCCAATCAATCTTAACCGTACTGGAAAATATCGTGATTTCTTCCTAAGTGGAACGGTACGCATATAAAGTAGTTAACCAGCTGCCATTTTCCTTTCTCATATAATGTATATCGGTACTCCTTCACTCCCCTCTTAACCCCGACTTCACTTTTAACCCACGAAGTCCCAGTCAAAGTTGAGTATTCCCTAAACCTTGCCTTAACTATAAAAGAAAATATCAATGTAAGGCTCAAGGAAAAAAATATCATCACCGGCACGTGGGAGTGATTAACTTGTGAGTAGTACCTTTAATCTTTAAAGCTAACCACCAAGGAGCTTAAAACGATGGCAGCATAATATGTCTAGAAATTATTGAAAAAAACAAAGCGAATAGCTTGTGGATTACACGAGGAACTACAGCTTGCATGCAGGCTTCTGCCATTCATCTTGCACGTGTAATCAACACTGCCATGTAGGCAGCTCAGCTTTTATCGAAATTGCATGATGAACATGTAAAAATCTAGAATTGGTGTAAAACCAATTCTTATGATACTCTAGATGAATGCCCTTATGAAATTTCGTCACCCTTCTGTGCAAGTTTGATTTTTGAAGTGGTTTTTCGTATATATATATATATTTCTAGAACGGTTTGTCGGACAGAAACAATGATTTTAAACAATTTTATAGGATTTCGTATTTTGAAGAAGTTTTTAGTACAATAAAAATGTCTAGGACTGATTGTTTTCACAGTATACGTAAAAAACCTAAATTTTTATATGGCAACACCAAGAAGGGTTTAATTGCTATTACTATGAAAACACCATGCTCCAAATTTTAGCTCTGTATGTCGACGCTTTCTCAGGCAGTGTCCAAATATATAGTGGAAAACGAGATTTTTGTATGGCAACCCCACGAAGGTGTTGCCCGATTTGTCTTATTTTCAAACTTAATTTTACTTTTCTTTTTAAAGCCCGTGTACAAAATTTCAGCTCTCTAAGTACACGCGTTCTCGAGTTATCGTGCGCACAGACACGGACAGACGGACAGACATGCAAAATAACTTTTAATATTATGCGTGGGTGTCCAATCCATTTTGCTCTACCATCATTATTTCGAGGTATTACAAACGGAATGAAAACTTAGTATACCCTATAGATTTCATCTAGGGTATAAAAATCATGACAGCTTAGGTGATATGTAGTAATTTGACATTACAGTTTTCAAGATGACGAAAAATAAATAGTCGAGAGCGAAATTTTAAATTAAAAAATTTATATCGGATATATGAGTGTTTCATCATTTACCCATATCTGCCTCTTCATTTTTTCAGTTTCTTCTGTTTCGTTAATTGCTATACCTAATTGCCGGCATACCAAGACTTTACGTCTCAATGCCTTTTTCTAAATGTCCTTGCAAAGATGCAAGCGAACAAATGCATTCTTCTGTCAGTTTTAAAAACGGAACGGAAGGGAGGCTTTCATGCAAGCTGTACTTCACGTCCTCGTTTTAATCTCCAGGTTAGCTTTCTATTCTATAATAACTGACATAACTTTTAACATAATTCCAGTCCTACAAACACAAGAACTTATTGTAGTGAGTTTTTGCAAAATAAGTATTCTACCAGTTCTCTCTAGAGAAATTGAGAATATTATTCATCTCCAAATTTTTTATATCTGAATACTGAGGTGTCTTATAAACAACTAACAATTGATTGGGACCACAAGGCATAAAATTGAGTAATGATATGGCTCATGTGATCGATAAAGATGAATCAACAGCATTAGCTTATCTTGAAAGGCTTTTCATACCGCTAATCGTTGACTGATGCAAAGCTTATTTATGACTACTTCAGCAAATATTTTTAAATGATTTCCAGTTCTCCTTTCTTCCACTGTTGCCTGATATCTATATTTCAGAGATCCATTCTTGGGCCTTTGTTATTTTCTATAAATGACACATTTTTCCAAATTGACTATTCTAATCTGTACATTTACGCTAACGATAGCATAATTGTAAAGAACTAGTGCAGTTGGTTGGTTGGCATAAATCAGGATATGGAGGCTATTAATTTGTGGACGATTAGGAATAAACTAAGACCTAATCCCTCAAAATTTGGTGATTCATAGACGGAAATTAAATACGGCTGAATGATTGAATCATCTAAAATTCTTGGTATGATATTTAATAAAACGAATTACGTGGGATCTACACATCAATTCTGTGGTGGTCCTGCATGTGTGTCAAGATATCTTACACCCATGTCTATGCTAGTAATTTTTGCCACCTGTACATTGGTAATTGTTTATACCTCTTATAAGCAATGGATGTGATATTTTTGGAAAGCAGAATTTAATAATGCATAGAAGAGAAAACGAGATTGTCCCTAATTCTTTTATGTGGTACTTCTAACGTACGGGGTTACAAAAATAATTAGAATTGAATATTGCACTTTAATGTGAACGGTGTTTATCGAACAACTGTTTGTACACATGTAAACCCATAGCAAACAATTTGTGCTATAATGAAATGGTCGAATCACTCGCAAATTTTAATAATGAATTGGGACCGCTATGTAGACCTAGATTAAGACTAGATATAGGTACGTAGGCAAAAATTTACATAAAATTATATTTATTCTCTTCATGAAATGATCTTGACCATAGGCATGAACACGAAAATATTGTAAAATTCGTAGCACTTAACAAAACCATTCCTTTATGTTGTCTTCAACTGGAGAATGCAAATTTTATAAATGTGATTTTTTTTTCAGTTTTTTTAAGTAACTAAGAGCAACAAAACAACATTCACCATGGACGCGATCAAGAAGAAGATGCAAGGGATGAAAATCGACAAAGACAACGCATTGGAGCGCGCATCAGTTTGTGAACAGCAAGCTCGTGATGCTAACTTGCGTGCTGAAAAGGTAAATTTAGAAAGCTTAGCATAAACTTCTTATTAGTTTTAATTAATTCATTGTACGATAAATAAAATGAAAGAAATCAGTGATTAGAGATAATTATTTTGCAATGTCTACGTATTTTTGCAATTATGATCGGGTATTTCGGGTACATGTTTCCTATTCAAGGTCTTTGTAATTACATAATATACGGCTAGTCGTGAAATGAATCCCGTTCATCCGTTAATTATATTTAATGCATGAATGAATTTAGTTTGTGACTGGCTTAATAGTTATAGAAGATTATTTTCCACCAACAAATTGAATCTTTTCTAAAATGAATTTTCATATTGTATAAATTAATCTGTTTCTGTAAAATATTAATTCTTTTATTTAGTGAAAACATATACGTATTCGAGATTAAAATAGTTTCTTTTCAAATCAATGATCATTTTGTCTTAGTTTTTACACTTTATTGTGGTAAAAAATTGAGTTTATTGCTGTTGCTGTTCTGTTAAATGAATGCATTCAAATCAAGTAAAAAAATGCTAAACTTTATTAGTCGAAATTCAGTTGGTTTCAAAGAGAATTCAACTCCAGGTATCTTTTGCACGCAGGTACAAAATTGAGGAGACGCGAATTCTAGTTCCCAACCACCGAGATTTGTCTATATAAAAAATGCATAAACTCAACTGACATCCACTTTTCTGTTCAATTGGTTTAAAATTCAGCTACCTATATGCCCCAATTGCAATTTAAGAGCTGTCAAAGGGTTGCGTGAAGCAAAAGCATTATCGACTGCATGGTATAAAGTTTAAGAGCGTTATCATTCCCGAACTATTATTTGGGAGCATCGTATGATGGACATTTTGTTCGTGTGTCTAATGTCAATCGTTCTCTATAAAATGCAAAAAAGCATATTATTCTTGCTGAAACAAGTGTAAATTTCCTTGCCTTTCTACAAGCACTTATCAATTCCATTTCCGCAATGCACATATCTTTCAGTCAATGTATCACATAATAAAAAAATTGTTAAAACAAATTCGTTTGTTATAATTTTCAATTGACAAGTTCATCAAAGAAAATTGCACTAATACTTTTTGCAATCTTTATACCATGCTCTTAATGTTTCTAATTGCGCGTACGTATATTTACTTTAAATATACAATATTTTCCATCATCTTTAGAATATATAGAAAATAGGAAATGTGATAGGCCAAATTTAGCGTATAGTCAAATTCTGGTACCGATTGAATCTGTTGAGCATAGAGAGCTGGACAACAAGATATGTATGTTCGAAAATATTGCGCTTGCTCCCACCGAAAATGCTCTTAGTCGGTGTCATTACACCAAATAACTCAGGAATTTCCACAGCTGTTTCAATTGTAAACAAATCAAGCAGCTGAACCACGGTACAGAGAACACAATATTCTCTCTACTGTCTCTGTCCTTTCAATAGAAATGTATATACGTTATAGGACGAAACACGTCACAGCTTTAGTGTCAAAATGTTAATGAGAATACCTTGTATTCTATATACCTTGCAGCAGAACATTTTTCCTAAGGTATCTCTTTCTTCAATATATTCTGTCCTCCTTCAAGCCACGCCCATGTACACAAATTTAATAGGTATTCAACCACTAACTTATAACAATGGACTGAGCGATTTGCTATTTCATGTGGCACAAAAATATTGTGTTTCTCTATATCACCGTTAGAGCACCCTTTAAAACGATTACATAAAAAACATGTAAAACTCAACCAATCAGATGAAATTTTACACCAGTAAATCGAATTTAATTAAAAAAATATATTTTCTTGTGATATTTTAAGTGATATTTTAATCGCTTATAAGGAATTAAACTCATTCCGACTTTAATTTTCAAAAGTTATTATTAACTGAATCCTGCTTATCGGCAAGAGAGACGGAGCATGGTAATCACTATCTTTACCTTATTCCTTCTGCGGTGATTGCATCTGTAGCCAGCCTAAAAACATCAAATGGCATAAGCAAACGTTCCAGTATGCAATATTTTGTGTTGGTAGCTCCAAATCTGCCATAGGGCGAAAGTGAGACCTATATAAAACTTGTGCCATGCTTTCCTATAGGAAAATGACAATATGCTCAGTCCATTGTTATAAGTCAGTGGTATCAAGACTTCCTGCTCTCTCCATATTCAATTTAACCTTACTTTTTTACCAAATTGACAGACAAATAACGAAAAAGCATTGAATAATTAGCCTAGACAGACTGTCTCCATAATGACTTAAGTTTTCCTTAAATGTAGTCAAATGTGCAGTGTGTCACACAAATGAAATCCATCAAAGACCCATTTGCAACATTTCCCTTCATAAAATGAGCTGGATTTATTGGAAAGCGGGAAGCTTTTCCAATTAAATTAGCAGTGAGGAATTTCTTTGCCGCTTTCTTCTCATTTAGATCTCTTTCAACAACAAAAATTGTTTTCTACTGAACGCTTTGCAACTACAGTAAATAGTCGCAAAGTTTCTTGAGAGCATTTAAATTAAATTAAATTATTGAAATCTGCCATTACCTGTACTCATAGTGAAGAACTATCAGTGACATTCCGAATGAAATAATTTTTGTCCATAGCTGTTAACTCTTCATTTCCGTGAAATGACTAAATTTCAAGTTAAGTCATTATGGACACAGCCTGTCTAGTAGTGTAATATTTATTCAATGGGAAAAGGCTTTATAGATCTACATACATAACTACCCATGCACCCGTGGCTCCATCTCTATTGGTGTCTTTTTTCTGTGCAAATAAGAATTATATCTGGAAATGAAGAAATTAGATTTGAAATTAAATACGTATATTTCTTTTTTTAGAATGATTATTATTATCAAAATGATAATTTAGGAAATAAACATAATTCTTAGAATTCATTTACCAGTGTAGTGTTTCAAAAGAGCGTGTTATTTTAAAAATTTTAATTTTTATAATCTTTTAAATCAATTTTATCTAAATTTTTTTTTTATGATGTTTTAACATAGGCCGAGGAAGAGGCCCGTCAGCTCCAAAAGAAAATCCAAACAGTTGAAAATGAGCTCGATCAAACACAAGAAGCATTGATGCAAGTCAATGCTAAGCTCGAAGAAAAGGACAAAGCCCTCCAAAATGTAAGTACATATACAACTTTTTTTAATTTCTTATTCGTAATAAATTATTGAAAACAACTTTGAACTGGCCAACCGATAGAATTATCATGGATGAACTATTCGCATACCTACTCATGAAAGGTACCTGTTTCTTTATATTTGTTTAGGCATAATTCGCTTTAATTACGATGTTGAATTACCAAAAGATCATAGTTTTCGAACTTTTACTAATAAGAATTTAGAAGTTTGTTAATCCGTTCTACAACATATGGTTCAACAGTCTTCCATACAAAGTTTACGATTCATCCATATATGTACATACTTATATCACTGTAACTAACCATTTTCATATCGAACATTATAGTAGTCATATATGTATTAAGTGTACGTAAAAGTTCAACTGGTTTTTAGTAGTAGAGATGAAAACAAATTTATGTTGTACGATTCAATTTGCCTTTCACCAAGCTATTGACACTTTGGCAGAATGCAATCTTGAAATTATTGAAACAGGCCGTTTTTAACCCTAGATGAAATCAATAGGGTATACTAAGCTTATCATTCCGTTTGTAACACCTCGAAATAATGATGGTAGAGCAAAATGGATTGGCCACCCACGCATAATATTAAAAGTTATTTTGATTTTTGCTCCGTCCGTCCGTCTGTCTGTCCGTCTGTGCGCACGATAACTCGAGAACGCGTATTCTTAGAGAGCTGAAATTTTATACACGGACTTTAAAAAAAAAATAGTGAAATTAAGTTCGAAAAGGACACAGATCGGGCAACTCCTTCGTGGGGTTGCCATACAAAAATTTCGTTTTTATATTTGACACTTCCTGAGAACGCGTCGGACGTAGAGAGTTGAAATTTAGTACATGATGTTTTTATTGTACTAGCAAATAAAATTTCAAAAATGGACTAAATCGGGCAACTCCTTCTTGGTGTTGCCATATAAAAATTTAGGTTTTTTACGTATACTGTAAAAACGATCCGTCCAAGACATTTTTATTGTACAAAAACTTCTTCAGAATACGAAATCCTATAAAATTAGTTATAATCATTTTTTCTGTCCGACGAACCGTTCTAGAAATAAATGCGAAAAACCACTTCAAAAATCAAACTTGCACAGAAAGGTGGCAATACAAAATTTCGTAGGGGCATTCATCTAGGGGTATCATAAAAATTGGTCTTAGACCAATTCTAGATTTTTTACTTGTTGAGATATAAGTTTCTTGACGTCCTGCATTTGTATACAAAAACAAATCACCGATCGCTATATATAACCCAAAAAAAATTCTTTTCAATGACGCGCAAGCAAAAACGTAAATATTCAATTGATTTGTTTCGAATACATAAAGTAATACCCAATTGTCGAATTTTGAGATAAATTCAAATGCATTCACATTTTTTTTCTATTATTATTCTATATTCAGAAAAACCTTTTTTGGTAATTCTTCATCGGTTGGATATTCGTCATTTGGTTTGGTTTAAGTTAAACTTCAGAATCATCTAATAGACGTCAATAACGTGGTTAATCTCTGCAGCTTGTGTCTTCGTCACGGGATTCGAACTAAGCGACTTGTATTTACGTCTGTATAAATTTAAAAAATTTCAGCAGCATTACTATGTTCTTGTCGAAGTTATAGAGCAGACAATACTTAACATGATCCTAACATGATTGGTGGCATTTTGTAGACTAATTCTCAAATAATTTCAGTGTTTTTTCCCTTAGAATCCAATCGCAATAGTTGTCGTAACGTTAATTATTTATGAAAACTTTTCAATCATATAAACACAATCACATTAGTATCTTGTAACACTTTTATTTAATTACTAGTTCGGACAAATGGAAACTAATCCCGCTGTTTACAGTAACCATATTCGTAGTAGTAAAGATTCTAGAAACGAGAAAATCCAGTAAAGTTTCCTCTTGTTATAACGTAATAAAAGAGAAAAATATAAAATGTGGGGGCTGTGAATTTAATTTGTTGTTTTGTTGTATAAAAGCTGTAAGTTCAATTTAGATTTGTTAAGTGTAATACGTCAGTGATTTGGAGGAGTGTTTGTTGCGTAATAAACGCTTTTCTTTCTATTATTCATATATATATGCCTATTTTAATCTATTCCTAAGATTACAGGAGAAATTCACGTATGTAAATACTATGCGTTAATTTATACATGGCATGGGAAATTTCACCCTATTTCGATATTCTTCTTCCATAATTTATTCAAAAATTGTCTATCAAGGTTTGCTAAAACTGTCCATTAATATTAATTTTACAGACTTTACCTACTTTTAGTGAATTCTTGTCTGCGGTTCGGTGTTAACACTGCCACCGAATCTGTCATTCTCGTGCTCTTTTCTTCCCTGCTGGTGTGATGGAAAGAAAAGAGTCGGGAAATGATAGATTCGGTGGCGGTAGTTAAACCGAGTCGAAGAAAAGAATTCACTATATTTCCATGAGGCAGGGTTGAGTTAGAGTTGAGTTAAGGCTGAAACAAATTCCATCTTAATGCGCGGCGCGGCAATGCAGCAAAATGTTAGAGAACATGTGCTTCCTATTGCCTAAGCGTACACTCAGCACTTTTTACTGGTGAAAGCCATTCCAGGGGAGGAAAAATTTCGAAATGCAAAGATTCTAATTGCAGTACGAGCAGCATACCAATACTACTGAAAACGTAATTGATTCGACCATTTTGAAATTGCGAAATTACTGATCGGACGGCTGTTCAGTTCTTTACCTGTGCTCATTCGTGCTATTCTAACTAGAACATATCCGGGCGTTACACGAGATAGTACAGCTTACATGTAAGCCTCCCTTCCAACGCGATTTTTAATTTGACAGTAGAAGTAATGTCTTATCATCTTGCATGCAAGTTAATTTAAAAAAATTCATTGAGATGTAAAGTCTTGTGTATGTCTGAAACTTTAGCAATAAAGGAAGAACCAGAATCGGAAAAACAGAAGGAAAAAGGAAGATATTGGTAAATGATCCTAGAAAATTTCATTTTCCCGGTATAAATTTATTAATTTCTCTCAAGCCATGATTTTTGATCATGCAAATTCGTTGAAAGCAGACCTGCCTGCATGGCAGTAGGGATTACACGTGAAAGAAGTATGGTAGTGCAAGTTGCATGCAAGCTGTACTATCTCGTGTAACCCCCAGGCTACACAAAATCCAACTCGACTCGACTGGTTTCGTGGAGTTAACATGGATTCAACGGAAACGCAACTCCGTTTCAATCAGTACGTTTACATGAATACTTGAGTACTTGACTTGAAATCCACTTGAAGCTCAAGTAGGGCGGTTGATTGAATTAATTCGAATTACTTAACTTGAATTTTTCTTGAATTTAATTTTCCAATTACTTAATTGAAATTTACGCGTTGAATGATCGTTTTCATGATATTTTGATTACTTCAAGCATACTTCAAGTATATTTCAAGTATTCATGTAAACGTACTACATATACATGTTCACTAACTCGGGTTCAGCTGGCGTTGAGCTCAGCAGGGAAACATAATACCTGTCGATCTATCCCCTTACCGAGTCCATGAAAAGTGATGCAAAGTGATGGATGCTAGCAGTGTGTACGCCACAATGTTGCTATGACCCATCAGATGTCACAAGGTATTGCGCTAGGTTTTCAACAGTGAAATTATATACATTGACCCTGTTTAGATGGGTCAGTATGCTGCCTCTACCTCACGAAAACTTGTCGGTAAGATGATGGTTAGGGGCAGGGTACAGAGAATACAAGGTATTCTCATTACGAGCCACGTTCCACCATTAGTGGACGATATGTAGTATATGTAGTATAGCAAAGCACGGTACAGAGAACACAAACTCTCCTTCCTATCTCTGACTTTTCAATAGAAATGTATATATATTAGCCGCCAAATTACGTCACAGCACATGTGTCAAAATTTAATGACAATACTTGTATTCTCTGTACTATGGTTGGAGGCAGGAATATAGCATCACCCTACCAACAGATTTCGTACGGCAGAGGTCTAAACTGGGTCAAAAGCATCGGTTATGTAAGAGCCTGTTTGGATGGGTCAGAACGTTGCCTCTACCGCACCTCATACTAACCTGTCTAAACAGGATCAAAGTAAGCCAAAGCAGTATTCCAAAGAAATATACTGGAATCAAAATTTGTTTATAACAGATTTGTTGACCCCATTAAAATTATAGCTGTGTTCTTTTGTGTTCGCAGAACAGGACAGAATAAAAGATACACAAAAGAACGCCCCATACATTTTCATAGAAAATGTATAAATGAAGCGAACAGTACAAATAGTTCGCTTCAATCGACAGAACAATTTGTCTCTCCAGTATATGGGAGTTCTAGAACAAGGTACACAAAAGAACACAGCTTTATATTGAAAATATTTCCCTAATTCATTCTAAAATGGCGGTCTATTCAATAAACTCTAAAATATTTATTTTGCCCGCACTTTGTAATAATAGTCGCATCCTATGTATGTATATGTAGTATCCAAATTGATCGACATCCAGTGACATGCGAGAGAAAAGACTCTCGTCACTGAAGTGTATTGAATTTCTTTTTCGTATTGAACTAAATTTAAACTGAGCAATTTTTTAATGATCCTGCAAGGGTGTTAAAAAAGTGAAAAAATAGAACATGAGTGAGCTATTTTTAAACATAGCGCGCGAGGAGCACTAGCCAAATACGGTGGAGATTCTAATTTTCAGAGATAATCGCAGCAGCCAATCATCTCTATTAAATAGATATTTCTCCTTTAACATATACACATGCAAACTTTTTTTAAATTTCATTATACATAAAGAAAACGTATTTGAGAAAAATGATAATCTCCCCGACCAAAAATTGCTCTCCTGAATTTTCCTCTCCTCTGATTTTTTTTCTAATTTTCCGCGCTTGCGTTGTGCTGATCTACAATGCGATCGTGACTTATTTTACCACAAATACTAAGTATATTTGCCTCTTAACAACAGATGGCGTCAAAAGCTTTTTATAAACTAACTTTATATGAGATGTTTCGAATTTCTATCATCAAAGGAAAGCATGATTCAAAATTTCCGTTTCCACATTTTCATGCGAAAAATAGAAAGTGAGTAATGCGTGCCTGTAGAAATTTTACATATGCCCAAGACTGCATTCAAATTAGTTTCAAATTGCTAAGTCATTTGGAATCTTGCATTGGAAAAGAGGACTGAGAATTTTCATTATCTTTAAGAGTTAACGGAAGTGTCCAAAAGTGTTGGGAAAGATCAATTAATACCAGAAGAAATTGGAAGAATGCTCGGAAGAAATCAATGCCGGAATCCGGGCAATACAACAGTGAAATTCAATAAGAATACAAATTCAAAAAATTCATGTTTCGCTAGTGGTGGAAATCATGAACATTTTATGAAAAAAACAAATTCACACCGGCGTCGAGCGGAAATACGAAGTATTATACGATCAAAGCGTCATCTGTTAATTGGCAGTGAAAATAAGACAGAAACAGACCAATACCACCATCAGAAAAAGAAAAGAGATGCGGAAAACGTCAAGGTAATAAAGAAAAAGAAGAAGAGAAATCGTAATGGCCGCAATAGAGGGGTCTCGTTGACGTCGTGCAGTGATGAAACACAAAATAGTTGCAATAAAACGAAACAAATTAGTGATAACGATATGAGTGATCAAAGTAGTGGTGGGCAAATGCCAATTAAGAAACGCGGTCATCAACATCATCCAAGGTTTGCTGGTCAACGCCGTTCAAATGTTCCTGCTGAAGAAGTACTAGCTGCACTACGTCGTGAAGGAATTACAGAAATGTCAAAAGTTATAACAGCTGATATTTTAGTAGACAACACTCCCCCACCAACAAATGAAGGAGAAGGACAACAAAGTGAAAGTACTGACATTTCAGGAAAACAGGAAAAACAATCACATGCTGATGTCGCTGATGATTGTGTACCTCAGGTTATAGGTGCTTTGATAGATGACCAAACAGTAAGCGGGGAATGCCAGGAAGATTTTAATAGAAACGTTATTGGTTGTGATGGCGATGTTATACTAATACAAGACGAAGATAATAATACTTTAACTGGAAATACTGCCACAAGTGCCTTGCCGAATGTGTCCATAAACATAGATTCTTGCAATACTTCCTTGTCCCCTAGTTGTAGTGTCATTACACCGACAAATGATAGAATCCGCCAGAATAAACCAAAATCTGGTAAAAAGGAAAGATCGAAAGACTCCATAAAATCTCCTAAATCTGAAGAAAAGAAAAAAAGACGACATCAGCGAGAATTTCAATTCCAAGGTGATGTTCCTAAACCGGAGAGATCTGCTGGAGATGGTGCTCCTGCCGATGATAATAATGCAGATGCGGAAAACGATCCAGAAGCAGAAGAATGGTCTCGATTGAGATGTACCAGTGAACGTACAGAAGTTGTAGCAGAACGGGAGATTCGAAGACATAAGGCTCGATGTGCTGATTATCCCGGCCTTGCTTTTGGACGATCTATTTTCAGCTCAGATACTATGATGAAGTTTAATATAATACGCAACGAACTGCATAATATCATGAAAACACAGCTCAAAAGGGTAAAAATTGTTATGGATATAGACATTTTTAATTCTTTATAATTTTCAGAGCTGGTTGGCGCTGTCGGCTGTTCTAATTAGAAATTTTTCCTACTTAAATTTCAGTTTTCCCACTCAATTGCGAACTTTTCTGCGAAGATGTTTACTTGTGTGAACTATTTTTAGCTCGTAGAAGAGCTTTAGATAATTTTAATTATCGATTTATATTGGAATTTTTCGGTGATTTCACGGTAACTTAGCAATCTTCTTAATTTTGCTTCGTTGTAGAATATCGAAACATTTTCTCATCCAGCTACCTCGTGTTTTTCTTCGTAAACAATTGATGATCCATTAAAGTTAACTTTAACGCAGTATTTGCTTGGCATTGTATACATATTTTGTAAGCTTGGAACTAGAAGCTTTCTTTAAAATTAAATTCATAAAAGTATTTATGGTTATGGTGCTAATAACAAATTAATTGTGACATTCTGGGTACATGCAGTAATGAGAACATTATTGGAGAGAGCCCAATTTAGAAAAATGGTGACATCGCGCTGTATAAAATTGTTAGAATGTGATTTTCTTGCTCGTACCGCTGGCCTTTTAAGGAATTTTGCAAGATTATTGTTTACCTTGAAAATTTTTTTAGTACCTTTTATGGATACATCTTGTAATTCTTCATATTACATATGGCAATTAGCTATATGCAATCGAATTAAATGCAAAGAGAAATAAATTTCACGCTGCTTATTTAAACAAATATGTTCAATGACATACTTTTTGCAGTTTACAAGAGTTTTGATGAGAACGATCTGGTTTGTATGTACACAAGCTATCAGCCATTGATAATTGACTCATTTTATAGCTTAAATTACTTAACTAATATCAAAACATTGAGAACTTACGGAATATTTATTGTGGTCTTGTTTGTCCTTAAAATTACCATTGAACTGCTGCTCAGTAATCATTACTGAAAACCTAGCGAAGCTATCTGTTTATTGAATAATTAACTTATTTAGTGTATTGTATTTGCGACTTACTTCTGAAATTTAGATCGTGATGATATGTATTTCTAAAGGGGGTCTATTTTTAATTAAGTCTGACTCGTATGGCTAAATAGGATGGAATTGCATTAAAAATTAGGAATGCAAGCTCTTACATAAGCATATTTTAAATTCTTGTATATCTTAGGCGATAGTGTGAGTTTACTAGTATCTCCTAAGGCTTTCTACACTTGATTCAGGATTACTTTATTTTCTAACTGGGCACCATTTCCCGAAGGTTTGTTTGGTAATATTCTTCATCTTCCCTTGTCAATATTAGACTTTGTTGACATATATGTGATCCATTACATACTGTGATCGGGGGTTTTGTCCATCTTATTTGTAAAACCCATTCCCGGCTGTATGGGTCATTTCAATTTACTTTTCTACTAATTCCAGGCAAAATGCGATCAATTTCCGAGATCTTTAAATTTCTCCATAATCGATTGCTTTATGTATCTATGCGTTTCGTTTCCTTTTTCCAATTTCGAAAAAAAATACTCCATCATTAGTTCTGAATCTAGTAATCTATTGCATTCTAGAGACTTAAAAATAGTAACTATAACAAAAGTTGAATTGGAATAGGTAAGCATGGCATGCATAATACAATAATATTCTAAAGTGCTTAGAAACTGACCGTTTCTATGTAGGTATACCTATCTACTAATAGTATCGTGACATTTTACAAAAAAAGAGTCAATTCGATTAGTGACAATGTCATATCCATTGTAGCGAATATTTTAAAAATTATTTGTATAAAATCGAATTCAGAGTGTAAAATTTGAAAAACTTGCCACTTTGTAAGTATATTTCTCCCCTACCAATTTTTGAAATAAACCGCTACAGGTTTAATTTTACCGGCTAAAAGCAACTGTTTCTATTCACTTGACCAATAAGAAGCTTTTACTCGTCACGTTACAATAAATGATTACTCACCCACCACTTTTTTTTTACAATAAAATGAAGGTTATTTAACTTTGCGGCTTGGAAAGTTGGAAATCTTAACTGCCATATAATTTAATACCACCGCTTGTGATTGAAGTGAAATAAATGATATACGTATATATTTCCCAATGGTCACACATCCAAAACATTCCAGTCGATGGTTGCGTTCATTCGGCAATGAATACTATTGAACTCCGGCGCCATCTTGTTGAATGCCAGTGAGAGTAATTTAACTCATCACCGACGACACGACGACGCCATAAACGTGTGATACCTGATCCGATGAGGCACGGCAAAAATTTAGAAAGAACCGACCGAGTTGATTAATCGTTAGAAGAATTTAGAGTGATAGAAGTTAATTTTCTTATAAATACAGTAACCTATCATTTTTAAAAAGTGAGGTGCAGTGCAGAGTTCCAATAGAAATATTAAGAATTCAGAGTGTAGTACTATATATATATAATATTTGCATATTTATCAGTACACTCTACCACTACATTATCACGAAAATTTTAAGGCGAGGCACTCGCACTTCAAAGGTACGGTTACCTGCGAAAATTTTACATTCCGCTTCCGCCGTGCCGTGTTCAGTCCGAAATAATTGCTCGAATTACCCAAAAAGTGTGCTTTTTAACCGAAAAATAAAAGTGATTTGTGAATAATTAAAAGAAGATATTGGTGCTGTGAAAAAATCTGTTCAAGAAGCTTTCAGTTTTTGTGTTCTGTTCTTTTTAATCCAAAGTAGTAAGGAGAAAATCCAATTGTCAAAATGACGGCTAGCATTCCACAGGGCACACTCTTGGATGTTCTCAAGAAAAAAATGCGCCAGACAAAAGAAGAAATGGAAAAATATAAAGATGAATGCGATGAATACCATAAAAGATTACAAGTTGAAATTATGAGACGTGAAGAAGTGAGTTATATTTTTGTGCTTTCTCTTCTTTTTAACTTGCAATATTTGGCCAAACTCGTCCTATTTTTTTTTATCTTAATATCCGAAGGGGAACATGTTTTTAGGGTCTAATCTTTAAATTAATTACATTGTTCATGAAAGGGGCATAAAAAAAGCAGCGAGAATCTCTATTTTTTATTTTAATAACATTTTTAACTACAACTGATTAAATTCCATAGTATGTAGTAATTAATGCGGCATGAGGTAATCACTAGTTTTCAATCTAGGCAATGTCTC